>OZ038510.1:70626397-70668897 GCA_964036315.1 Acanthosepion esculentum
GACATCCATTAGACACGACACGTGGAACTAGAACAGGCTAACCTAGCGAGCGAAATAAAGGGTTCAGTTCGAAATTCCAACCAGCTGAAGAAGGCCGGAGCGTACAACGGCCGAAACGTTGTGATAAATATGGTAACAAAGATGAGGACGTTAGTCTAAACAATGTAAATTATGTGTTTTTGTTTGAAATATTTAGAATATATTTTCACAGTGTTTATTTATATATCTCTGTTCGTAGTATCATAAATACAGTTATATATATTATGAAATGGACAAAGTCCGACAATTATTTTAAGACATTTTTATGTTTAACGTTATTTTTATAGATACAAGTATTTAAGTAAATGCTCTGTTTATAATAAACAGTATTAAACAACATTTACCGGCCTGAATGTCCGAGAAATTTTCATAGGCCGGTAAATGTTGTTTAATACTGTTTATTATAAACAGAGCATTTACTTAAATATTTGTATCTATAAAAAGAATGTTAAACATAAAAATGTCTTTAAATAATTGTCGGACTTTGTCCATTTCATAATGTGTGACGTCATTTGTTTATATTTGATACGCCATGAGCAAATATGCATGTACGTGAAAGATTCATGGAAGATTGAAGTTTATAAGCAGTAAATACGACCTTGCCAACCGAACGATCCTCTGTGGCCGCATCGGTTAAAAGGCACGTCAGGCTATATGACGGTTCCGTATAGGATACAGGTTCGAATCCTGTCGGAGGACGAATATTTTCTATGAAAATTTCTCGGACATTCAGACCGGTAAATGTTATTTAATACTGTTTATTATAAACAGAGCATTTACTTAAATATTTGTATCTATAAAAAGAATGTTAAACATAAAAATGTCTTAAAACTGTTATATATAACAGTATGGTTATAAAGAGTTATTCAGACTACGCGTTTCGCTTCACTATAGTAGGCGTCTTCGGGTAGGAATGAGGGACTTACCGGTCTTTAAGAAAAAAGTTTGTTGGAATTTTTTTCTTCTGCACACATCTCAGATTTCTCTTGGGTCAACCTAAGACCGATCTCATACACAATATCACCGATCATCGCAAAGGCATTCGTAGCACAGTACGATATACGAACTATGATAGATAAAAATAAAATCTGCTGGAAGTGGGCTAATTTTGAATCAATAAACGTTTTCATTTTTGTTTATCGGTATCACCCCATACAAGGCAGTAAAGCAGCTAAGACACAAGAGGTTACTTAAATCTCTGTTTTGGGGGAACACAGATTTTATCGAAATATTTACAATATGTACTAGAAATAAAAAAATATAGTTGATGCAAATTCGATTTATATCAGTGAATAAAAAGAAAACATTTTTGGCAATTCCTCAAAAATATCTATTTCAGAAAGTATCGATTTATCTAGGAAATAAATTGGAAAAGAATCATATGACGAAATTGGGATCAATTTCCTAGGGAAGAGTAAAAAAAAAAAAAAAAAAAAAATAATGAAAGAGAAAGATAGAAAAATAAAAGCTCCAGAAATTTCAGGTTTTGCTTTTAAATGAAAGCAATGAATTAAACAGACGCACCTGCTTTGACAATTAGCATTAAGAAGTGAAGATCCAAAATAAATATTTAAAAGCAAATAATTATGACAATTAAGTTATCCTCTCACACAATCATTTGTTTAGTAAGTTTCGAGACCAAATTTAATGGAAATAATCTTATTTTTCTAAAAACAAAAAAAAACATCCAAAATGGTCTCCAAGAAAGTATTTCAAAGCAGTTGGATAGGTTTTCTAGTGAAGAAATCTCTATCTACACAACACACACGCACACGAAGAGGTTTATTGTACGGAATAAATTGACAGGAATTTGAACTCGGCATGTCCGATTCTTCAATCCGAGCCCCATTTTCCAATACTCTACAGTGCCCGTGTCTCATATATATATATATATATATATATATATATATATATATATATATATATATATATATATATATATATATATATATATGTCATTAACAGACAGTACTGTTTCGCTGTATCACAGCTCCTCAGTGCGACTAGACTTTCGAATGCCTCAAGCCAGGATTGAAACACAACTAATTTGGTGTCAGCCAGAGCTATCTTCACTCGGTAGAGTTACACAACTAAATCTAGCGTATTGTTTTTACAAATGTAAACAAATGCCAATCAGCCAAAGTGCTCCATTCATTTTACTGAAGAGCTTTGCATTAGTGCAGGTGGCTGTTGTTTATAGAATTAGCTTATCACTCAACAGTGCTCAATTGAAATGTATTTTCAAGAGCTAAATTATGTCATTCACGCACAGTACTGTTTCGCTGTATCACAGCTCCTCAGTGCGACTAGACTCCCGAATGCCTCAAGCCAGGATTGAAACACAACTAATTTGGTGTCAGCCAGAGCTATCTTCACTCGGTAGAGTTACACAACTAAATCTAGCGTATTGTTTTTACAAATGTAAACAAATGCCCATCAGCCAAAATACTCCATTCATTTTACTGAAATATATATATATATAGTTGAATCCATTACATTCGCTTACGAACTAATAGCCTCTTCTTCTCACTCCAACTATGGGTAAATAGCAGATCAGACTGGGTTGTATAGCCTTAGATGGCAACTGGTCTCGGAGGACAACTCTGAATTCTATCTACACAACGCACACACACGCACACGAAGAGGTTTGTTGTACTTAATAAATTGACAGGAATTCGAACTCGCCTCTCCGATTCCTCAATCCGACTCCCACCGTGCCTTCACCCTCTCTCTCTCTCTCTCTCTCTCTCTCTATCTCTATCTCTATCTCTCTCTCTATATATATATATATATATAATTGAATCCATTACATTCACTTATGAATTAATAGCCTCTTCTTCTCACTCCAGCTATAGGTTAATAGCTGGACAGACTGGCTTCTATAGACTTCGATGGGAATTGTTCTAGGAGAAGGACAACTCTGCGTCGGGTTGTTTGGGGACATTGTTGCACGTAGTGCACCCGGTCTCTGTATTCAGCCCTTCAAAAGGTGTGGTTGGTTCTGCACAAAGCCTCTGCGACTATAATCAAATCCTATGTGCTGGCGTCTGGCTGTCGGTTCCTCTGAACTGAGCTGCTTGACTCTCATACGTCGAATACGACCAGAGTCCAACACACACACACACACACACACACACACACACACACACACACACACACACACACACATATATATATATGTTATTCGCAGTACTGTTTCACTGTATCACAGCTCGTCATCCGAATGCTCAAACCACGATTGAAACCCAACAGATTTGATGTTAGTCAAAGTCTCTACCACTGTGCTATCGTCATTCGATAGAGTGAAGCACCTAAATCTAGCGTATTGTTTATTACAAATTTAAACAAATTCCAATCAGCTGGAGGGCTCTATTCATTTTACTGAAGAGCTTTGTAATAGCGTTTATAGAGAAATGATCGCCTGATATACAACCCTGGTAGATTTGCAATTTCCCTCTACTGGACAATTTTCTTTAGATCTACAATTACAGGAGGGTTCAGTGTCAGGTTATTTTGTGAGTTAATAATTTTATACATGTTGTTGGTACAGGTGTAGCTAATCTTTATCGTTTTTCTATTGAATATCTTACTTAAAGTGTTATTTTTTAAAAGTGTTTATTTATTAAGTTTAGAAAATACTGTCCGATGTTAATATTTGACATTTTGCAAAAGATTGATTTGAACCATATAGTTTCTCTTTTTCTGTGTCTACATTTCACTTTAGATATTTCTGTGTTACTTATAGGGGTTAGATATGATAAGTTATTTTTAAAACTAGTTTTTAGGGGAACCTTTTCTTATATTTTTTTTATTGTTATTATAGATGTTCATCCTGGACTATTCCACTAAAAGTATCATGGCCCCCGGTAATAGAAAATATAAACTGACCTTATTAAACAAAACAGAAAGCGTTTTAAAAAGGATGAGATGGACGCTGTTTTTCTCTACACCGATATATGATAACTTACATGACTACAACAAAGAAACTTACAGTTTTAAATCACAAAAAAAAAACACCACATGAAATCGTCTATCAGAATTCGAAACAATTCTCTATGATAAATAATATCAAATTTAATAACAACACCAACGACCTACAACATAAAACAAGAAGAGACAGCGATAAGACCAAGAAATCCGATAAGATAATTATCAAACCTGATAAGACTGGTAACCACTCTTACATCGACGCAGAATTATGCCACAAAGCCATCACAACAGAGAGTATGCAAATTCTATTAAAAAAAAACGGATCACAACTTGGAAAACAATATTAACAAAGATGAAAAAGCCACAACGACTGAACTCAAAATAGACGACAGAATCTCTAAACTTTACAAACAACAGGCTTTCGTCCTTATTAAAGACAACGAGGAGAATTTCCTAAATAACCTCCAATACTGATTGCTCAACCCATCTCAAAACAACAACAGCATTATCATCATAACCATTATGGAAAGAGCGTGTAAGTATACTAAAAAGGTATTTAAAGGTATTTTTGTAGGTACAAAATTTTATAACTGAAATGAAGGTGTTAAGCTTAATATTACTAGACATATTAAAATACTAAAGCAAAGAATAAAAAGTGAAGCAACCGGTTTCGCTCCCGCTCTTCAGGCTTCTACGGCAGATTTTAATGTAATTAAAAAAACAGAATATTGCAATGAAAAATTGACTCCAGCTCGACATGCGAATTAAGCAACACGTTCCCACAGAAATCAGGAACCATACCCTGCCGTTTGATGGACTCGTCCCGAACACCTACAGTTCAGCCATTTGTGAGCAGCTATTAAAGAACAGGTGTGCGGCTACATTTAGTGTGGATTGGTTCACCGTGTTGTCCCGTTCACACTCTTCATTTCATCTAAAAGTGCTGGAGTCAATTTACATCGGGTCCCGCAGGCCCTCCCTGTGTAAACAGCGTGAGTGTCTGTAGGGGCTCGCTGTCGTTTGCCTCTAACTCCATTTTTTTCTCCCCCCACATACTCATTTCCTTTTTCATTGCAATATTCTGTTTTTTAATTACATTCAAATCTCCCGTAGAAGCCTGAAGAGCGGGAGCGAAACCGGTTGCTTCCCTTTTTATTCTTTGCTTTAGTATTTTAATATGTCTTGTAATATTAAGCTTAACACCTTCATTTCAGTTACTAAAATGGCTTTAGGTACCAACCAGTGACGAAATACAGCCAACGCTACTGAATGGTTCAGTAATATAAGTAAAAAAGAGGAATGCACATCTTTACAGTTCGATATCCGCGATTTCTACCTATCCAACACGGAATACCTATTGATGGCAACTAGTAAGTTAGCAAAAAACTACTGCCATATCTTCGACCAAGAAGTAAATGTCATCAGAAAGGCGCAGAAATCGATTTCAAAAAACGACGGAACTTTATGGACTAAGAAAGATAACCAACATTTTTCGTTTCCATGGGAGCACGTGATTCTTCAGAAGCTTGTTGGGATACTATTACTATGGAGACACAGATTTATCTCTGATATAAAAAAAAACAACGTTATGTACAGAGACGATGGGATAATCCTTCTTCGTAAACAGAGTCCAAGACAAGCAGACCTGGTGAGGAAAGACCTAACCAAATTCTTTAAAGACCATAAACTAAACATACCAATACTAAAGTGATCAATTTCCTAGACGTTACATTTGACCTGAACCATGGCATGTGCAAACCATAAACTAAGGGTTTATGCAACCATAGGTATGTAGATAGAAGATCCAACCGCCATAAAAAGATACTCGACAATTTGCACAAATTGGTACAGTGGAGTTTCTCGACCAACTCCAGTAACAAAGACATATTCGACGATAATAAAGCTAGATATAGTAAGACGCTAGAACGCAGTAGCCATAATGGAAAATTGGAGTATATTGTAAAAAATAACAACAAAGATAAAAAAAATTAATCTAAAACGACGCAAATGTAACATATGCTTCAACCTTCCATGCCACAATAATATCAAAACCAACGTAGGTAGAATTTTCCTAAATTTAATTCGCAAACACGTTCGTCTTTCTCCAAAACTAAATACATAAATGAATAAATAATTAATAGTTCAGGACTGTATATCTAATGTACTTATAACAATGAAATTATATATGCACACACGTTATAAATGAATCGAGTACAGTAATATTGCATTGTATGTGTGTAGAGGTATATAAGGTAAGTTGAAGATAATTAAGTTCCATGACCCTGCATAATGGACACAGTAATAAAGTCATTCATCGGGATTATATTATGTTTTTTTTTGTACAGCTATAGCTTACCTTAACATTATTTTTGTTGAAAATCTTTTTCTGTCTTGGAAAAGACGAACGTGTTTATAAATTAAATTCAGGACAATTCTATCTTCCATGCCACAATAATGTCAAAACGAATGTAGGTAGAAATTTCCTGAATTTAATTCACAAAAATCTGAAACTATATACCTGTACAAAAAATCGTAATATAATCCCGATGAATGACTTTACTACTGTGTCATGAAACTTTAGGCTCTCCTGATAGGAGTGCGGCAATATGATATGTCTCCCATTGCTCACGGACTCCAACACTTAAAAAAGATTTTCAACAAAAATAATGTTAAGGTAAGCTATAGCTGTACAGAAAACATAATATAATCCCGATGAATGACTTTACTACTGTGTCCATCATGCAGGTTCATGGAACTTTAGGCTCTCCGGATAGGAGTGGGGCAATATGATATGATTAGAAATATAATATAAAGGTGCAAAAATAAATAAATGAATAAATAAATAATAGGTCTGGACTGTATATCTAATGTACTTATAACAATGAAATTATATATGCACACACGTTATAAGTGAATCGAGTACAGTAATATTGCATTGTATGTGTGTATAGATATATAAGGAAAGTGACAGATAATGAGTTTTGAGAATATTTAAAGTTGTTTCGTATTATATTAATATTCGTAAAATTCATTTAATTCAGATGTCGCATTCAGAAAGTTAGGATTATTTAAGTGCTTTAATATAGTAAGCTCTAGAACTTAATACATGGACACATACACGTATACTTATAGGTATATATGATTTAATATAAAAAAAACGTTAGGACGCAGCTAGCATAATGTGAAACTGGAATATGTTGTAAGAAATAACAATCAATATAGAAAAAGGTAAAACAACGCAAACGTAACAAAATATAGCTCAGCCCTCCTTAGAAGAGTAATGTCAAAACCAACGTAGGTAGAATTTTCCTGAATTTGATTCATAAACACTTCCTGATAACTACAATCTTCAAAAATTTAAAGGTAACGTCAATCCTCATCTTCTGGTGCCTACATCCCCGTTCCTCTTTTCATCCTTTCGTCAATTCCCCCCACACCTACACCCAGTCTTTTCTCTTACTTTCACTCTCTGTAACCCTTGCGTACTAGTGGGACTTCCGCCTTGCTTGGAAGACATTTTTTTAAATAAATTCATCAAATTTCTTCCCCTGGCTCTCTATTTATATCTATATACATATTTCTACTATTTCTACTATTCTTATATATTCTATATATTTCTACTATTTCTATACATGTTTCTCTCGTCTTTTTAATATACGCACTTTACTCTCGTTGGAACTATGATAACCTCTTCCTTTTTACATATATATATATATATATATATATATATATATATATATATATATATATATGTTGGAATATAAGAAAGCGTTAGAACGCAGCTAGCATAATGTGAAATAAAATAAGGTACAACGCAGCAAACATAACAAAATATAGTTCAACCCGCCTTAGAAGAGTAATGTCAAAATCAACGTTGGTAGAATTTTCCTGAATTTAATTCATAAACACTTCGGTCATTCTCCAGCTCTGAAAAAGATTTTTAACAAAATTATTGTTAAGGTAAGCTATACCTGTACAAAAATATAGATAAGTACATATCACAACATAACAACAATGTATTAAGCTAGCTCCCAAAGAAATCACGAAAAATTAATCTTATTTAAAGTCAATGCAACTACCGTAAAAACGCGACTTGCCCATTAACCGGCTAGTGCATGACTGAAGTCATAATATACACAGCTAGCATAAATTCACACGATGACGTTAAATATTACTTTGGGTTCGCCGAGAACAGTTGGAAATTGCGTTTTTACCACCACAAAATGACACTGAACAATATCAAATACAAAAACTGCACAACACTTTCAAAGTATGTTTGGCGATTAAAAAACAACCATAAGAACCCAACCATTAGCCGGGAGATAATCGCGAAAGCTAAGCCATACAAAGGCAGGGAGATAGATGTAACTTGTGTTTGTTTGAGAAGTTTATTATATTAAAAACTTAAATAACCCTAACTTGCTGAACACGCGGTCCGAATTGAAGTCTAGATGTATCTATAATTCCAAGCATTTGCCCAAACATTTTGACCCCGATTAAAATATATTTTACAAATATTAATATAATATTAATATACAACAACTTTTAATATTCTTAGAAGTCGTCATTAATAGCATTTCTTATACAAACATACAAAACAATATTACTGTACTCGATCAATTTAAAACGTGTACACCATTAAAAATACAAGGCTCGGTTCCAAACACATTAGATATATATCCCCGACCTATTATTTACATCGTTGTTATATATATATATATATATATATATATATGTGTGTGTGTGTGTGTGTGTGTGTGTGTGTGTGTGTGTGTGTAAAGGAAGAGAGAAGACCTCAGAACACAAATTTTACATAGATAAAGCTTTTCGTAAGATATGGGCTTTACTTGTGAGTACAATTTCATTTTTTTCTTTAAGGCATGTGCTACCAGCAATCGCTTCAATAAGTCTATCAGAAAGTTTTCCAATTAATCCGAGGGCTCCAACTGCAATGGAATTATTGATGTTTTTATGTAAAATTTCCACTTGAAGATCCTTGTATTTTTTTTATTGTTTATGTCTATGCATATGTATGTATGTCTATGTATGTTATAAATGAATGTTATGCATGTACAAGGGTCATTCAATAAATAAGGTTAATTTTTCGGTATAAGGACTTCTAATACAGATAGAAGCTTACTTTTTTTTTCAACGTCGTCTCCCAGCACTGTCATACACGTTTCCCATCTGTGCACAAGCTTCCGTATTCCCTCAGCGGAAACATCTTTGGACTGATGTCTCAGCCAGTCGCTCGCCACACTTTTGACTTCATCGTCACTTTAAAACTTCGTGCTTCTCGTGAACGCTTTCAAGGGACAAAACAGGTGAAAGTCTGAAGGGGAAAGGTCTGGGCTATAAGGGGGATGAGGGAGCAGTTCGCAGCCCAGCTCGTTGATGGTCTGCACCTTTTGGGCTGCTGTGCTGTTTGTGCTCTGCAGTAAGCATCTTTGGCACCCACCGGCAGCTGACCTTGTGTGCTGTCCCAACAGATAAGCTCAAAGTCCTTGCAATGTCATCCCATGTCACCCTTCTGTCAAACTGAATGAGGTCATTGACTGGTTCGATCACCTCAGGGGACCTCACTTCTGCAGGCCCCCCAGGCCTGTCTTCACCCTCAACACTGCTCCGTCCTTCTTTAAACAATTTAGCCCACTTGTAGAGATTTTTTGGCTGAAACATGTGGCACCATACACATTTGACATTCTCCTATGAATTTCAACTGGTTTGCACCCTTCAGCAACCAAAAACTTGATAACTGACTGCTGTTCAATCCTGGAGCATGCTTCTTGGTCGGCCAACTTTGTTAATCGCCAAAACTCACAAAGTTTTTTTTTTTTAATCTGCAAAAGAAATTAAATCCATGTGAAAAAGAAGTAAAACAAAAGAAAAAAGAAAAAAAGTAAGCTTCTATCTGTATTAGAAGTCCTTATACCGAAAAATTCACCTTATTTATTGAATGACACTCGTATTTTATATGTTATGTCTATGCATGACTATGTATGTTATATATGTATGTTATTTTTGTATGTATGTTATGTATGCATGTTATGTCTATGCATATCTATACATATATATGTATGTTATGTATGTTATGTATGTTATGCCTATGTATGTCTATGTATGTTATAAATATAATGTCTATGCATGTCTATGTATGATATATATGTATGTTATGTATGTATATATGTTATGTATATATGTTATGTCAATGTATATTATATATGTATGTTATGTATGTATGTGTATATGTTATGTATGCATGTTTTGTCTATGCATGACTATGTATGTCTATGTATGTTATGTATGTAGTTATGTCTATGCATGTGTATGTCTATGCATGTGTATGTCTATGTATGTTATGTATGTTATGTCTATGTATGTCTATGTATGTCTATGTATGTTATATATGCATGTTATGTATATATGTATATATGTTATGTTTGCATGTTATGTCTATGCATGTCTATGTATGTCTATGTATGTATGTTATGTATGTTATTCATATGTATGTCTATGTATATTATATATGTATGTTATATATGTATGTTATTATTTTATATGTATGTACGTCTATGTATATTTACATGGTACATATATATGTATGTATGTTAAGTATGCATGTTATATCTATGCACGTCTATGTATGTCTATACATGTTATATATGTATATTATGTATGCTTGCTACGTATTTTATGTCTATGTATGTCTGTGTATGTTATATATGTATGTCTATGTATGTATCTTATGTCTATGTATGTTATATATATTTCTGTGACGAGGGAAAAAAGTATTTTAATCCTGTTTCTTTGACGAGGTTCCAATTCGCTAAAAGCTTTCAAAAGATCAATATCATTATCCGAGCTGATCAGCAAGAAAGCATCGCCAAAAGGTAAAACAAATTTATCGATGTAATATATTTTTGAGCCGAAATTCCGTTAATTTGTCTGTCATGTCCGTATGCGAAACTTTCAAACGTTCAAGTCGTTACTAATTACATGGAAATAAGTTAAAGCCAAGGAGAATCTATTATTATACAAAGAATTAATCGCTGAGCCTAAAAGAGATAAACTGGAAATAGCTAAATCGTACCCGAGTCAAAGTGCGTGCGGAAGTTTCCAGCGGTATCAGAAAATGTTTGAGTACATTAAAAGCTAGTTTTGATCATTTATTTCAAGATGTGTGGATGGTGTAATCGATAGCGGTTCGGAAAGCGAATTCGGAATATTTGTTACATTCAGCTTAACCAGTGAAATGTATGATTCCGTTTCTTCTACTCCTCCTCCTCCCACGTATGGGTTAAATAATATCCAGGAAAATCATTGTCTCCAGAAAATAGTTAATACAATAGTCACTCGTGAAAATGAAATAATTATTCTTAAAAACCACAAAATATTATTTAAACTGCATTCGGACTGTAGTCCTAATCTTTGTTATTTTTATTACAGCGTTTCGATTGTTGATCTCTCCGGCTTTCATCAGATGTATATCGATAGGTGTAACGTAACTTTTATTCACTCAATCGGAGTAGGGTGTTTTCGTTCCACTGGTCATGCCCAGGGATTCCGTACAGATCATATTCTTCACACTGTACAGTTATTACGCTCGCTCATTTCCGTTGAATTCAAGTACACACTGCCCGGACCAGAGATTGAACTCGCACCTACTATCTTAGTAATTTCTCAAACCAATTCTCTAAGCTACTAGGCTATAGTCCTATTGTGATGAGGACATTGGTCCGAATGTTAATAGTGATAACATCTCATACCAGAAATGCATCCCAAAATATGTGTTGACTTTAAATAAACCACAGAGGGTTTATTTTTTTAATCATTTCACACCAACCGATGCAACAAATCTACTGGTTTCCGAGTTTTAGATAATATGAGAAACAAAAACTACTGTTAAGGAGAGAGGACAATAAAAGAGATATTAAAAAGACATAACATAACGACTGGCATTGCATTTAATTTTTTTGATGATCAAAGTTGACTGGGAAGCAGGAAGCCAGAATAAAATCCTACAAGCGAGAAGTGCGATAGAAGAAACTGTTAGCATAGAACTTACGGTTACATCTACCATTTCAACTATAAATTAGTGAGACCTAGCCGCCAATCTAGTACTGCGCTTAAATTCATAAAGTCTAGATACCATAGGGGAAAGTTCATCTGAACAATTACTATGGAATTAAGTATAGAAACGGCACATGGAAGCTACGTTACAGCGGTGCAAAAGGGACTGAAGCCGGTGTACCAGGTGAGGAGCAAAATCATTGATTCTTCTTTGGATTTTATCAAGAATCCCTAAATATATAGCAGGGGCAAAGACCAGATGGGACAGCAATATTCAAAGCAAGGCCGAATAGATTGATTCTGATGAGAAAAAATTGTCTTGCACGAAGTAGCAAAATAATTTTCTTAGCTGCAGACTTAGCAATATATTCTTTGCACTTCATGTCAGCTGAAAACATTAGCCGAAGAATGAGACGCAACGAGTCACTCTCCTTGGTAGGTAAAAAGAACTCTCTCAGAAGATTGAAAGAGAGCAGTTTCATTTTTGTAGCGTTAAAATTGTCAAGCCTCTTCTTGCCCCATTTAACAACAGATTGTAGGTCATTTTTTAAAGATCAGCTGCCAATTTGGTCTTATCAAATCATTTATTATTAAGACAGGAGTAAAGAGTTGTGTCATCGGCATAGATGCCGAGTTTAGAACTGGTTACATCAGGAAGACACTTGATGACAATAGGGAACTTCGTAGGTTCAGAGATAGAGCCTCTTACCGCTTAAACTTACACAACAAACACCTTTAGTCACCATTTATCTTAAGTGGCTATTGTGTCATTTATAGCGTGAACTTTAGCTTAAAAATAAACGGCCTTATGTAGGAGGTTCTGGTTTTATAATACAAATCGGTAAACACCTGACAATGTCACTGATAAAAGAAATAGCAGCAGCTGCATTATTACGTTGATTTCTTTATTATGAACAAAAAAAAAATTAGTGTCGTTTTGACAGATAGGTGGGTACTTTTGCAAGCAGTTAGTCACAATACTGATTGATCGATTGAGTTATACAAACGTAACGATAACCTCCCATCAAAACAACATAGATGTAGCTGCTAATTTAACTTCATTGAACCGATCAGACATACTGTTAGCACAGGAATAAATGGTTGTCATTAGCATAGACACAGAGTTGAGAAGTGATGACATCAAGATCATCAGCAATTTCTTTATTGAGGTGTTAAAATTAACAAGCCACTTCTTGCCCCATTTAACAACAGATTGTATGTCATTTTTTAAAAGATCAGCTGCCAATTTGGTCTTATCAAATCATTTATTCTTAAGACAGGAATAAGGAGTTTTGTCATCAGCAGAGATACTGAGTGTCGAACTGATGACATCAGGAATTTATGCAAATTAGGAACAACGTTGCTCCAAGAGCAGAGTCCTGGGGAACATTTGCATTTATGCAAAATGATCTAGAAGAGTGACCAGTAAAGACGATTTTCATTTCGCGATCTCATAAGGCTGAACTAGTTCAAAAATTCGTCCAGAAATACCACATTTCAACTTGTGAAGAAGTCCAATATGCCAACCCCTGTCAATCTCTAAATATATATATAACAGAAGACCAGACCAGATCTAGCAGCAGTATTCAAAGCAAGGATAAATGGTAGTCTTATAAATAATGCAAGATAAATTCCTAGCTGCAGACTTAGCAATTGATTCAATATATTCTTTTCACTTCATGTCAGCAGAAAACGTTAGTGCATGAAGGTGCAATGAATAACTCTCCCGGAGGTTAGCATCAGCCATGCTGAAGGAAGGTAAAAAGGGTTCTCTCAGATGATTAAAAGAGAGCAGTTTTGTTTTGGAGGCTTTAAAATTAACACGCCACTTCTTGCCCCATTTAACAACAGATTGTAGGACATTTTTTTAAAGATCAGCTGCCAATTTGGTCTTATCAAATCATTTATTATTAGGACAGGAGTAAAGAGTTTTGTCATCAACAGAGATACCGAGTTGAGAAATGATGACATCAGGAAGGTCATTTATGCAAATTAGGAACAACGTAAAAGAAACATTGAAAAACCATAAAGAAATTTAAAGAACCAATAAACATTAACTTCTTGGTTGATAAATGGTACTTCTAAAATGGTGCTTTGTAGAAGATCTTTATAATATCGGAAATGACTGAAAGTCTTCAAACCCTATCCCGAAATCATGAAGAGTTCATTTAAAAACTTCTGATCTTTTTCATAAGCTCTTAATTATCGGAGACAGATTCTCAATTATTGCATATTCAGTCACATTGAAACAGACAGTATTTTCAACAAGGCTAAGCTTGCAACTGACATTTTCAACTGACATTTTCGAAACACACACACACAAACACACACACACACACGCATATATATATATATATATATATATATATATAAACAAACCTTTTACAAATAAAAGGTGGAGAGAGAGGGAGAGAGGGGGGAAGAGAGACGGGGAGAAAGAGGGGAAAGAGAGAGGGAGAGAGATAGTGGGGATACATGTATATATATATATATATATATATATATATATATATATATATATATAATGTGTCTATTATTTACCTGCTGTAACATCAAGATTGTCTAATTGTTTGATGAAGCTTTGAACCGTTGTAACTTAGAAATGATTAAAGATATCTTACTGGAATTCTCTGCGGTTTCTGTAACACTGTTGGACTCTACTTTGAGCAATAAGAATGTGTAATGACTCCCCAATCTTAACAGAAGAATTTTGATGGAATCGATCATATACGAAAACGAATTCTTCATCATTAATTAACCATAGCTAAGGATCGGAAGATCATGAAGTAGTGAGATAAAGTTCATATGTGTGCGTGTGAAATAAAGTTCATATGTGTATATATATATATGAAGAAATATACTCTTCATATGTGCTATATTTATGTGGTAAAATGCTCAATATCAGAGATAGAGAGTGTGTAAATATAAAACTTTGTAAAGATGAACTCATTCCACATCGGTGTTGATAAGACAGATGACTGATATCATCGTCTGCCGAAATAGACTATTCTCCATATGAGGTAATTTAAAATTTATTGGTTATTAATTATTTTGTTCTGTAACAATAAATACATTTGTTGACCAATTTTAATATTCTATATTACTAGTATCCACTTGGATAATACACCAACAGAGGAGTTAACATTACCATATATATATATATATATATATATATATATATATATATATATATATATATATATATAAATATATATAAATATATATATGAAGAAAATATACTCTTAAGGTGTGTTATATTTATGGGGTCAATATCAGAGATAGAGCGTGTGTAAATATAAAAGTGATGATTGAAGTCAACCCTTAGAGGCGACACCATGCTAGACGCAATCGTCACTTTCATATATATATTATCGTTGCTTGGAAATCATCCATGTAAACAAATAATACTATCATCAATTTCTTGTTCGTGTATTGCATAAATATATTGTGTAATTGTCATCTTTGATAATGGCTTATGTAAGCCGAAAGCTCAGATCGGATTAAATAAAAAAAAGTATGTATCAATATTGTGATTTTCTTTCATTATTTAATGATAATGTTATTAAGATTATCAGACTATATGAAAAAAACTTGCATAAAATATATAGACAACGCTTATCTATATTATTTAATGAGACATGTATTAATATATATATATATATATATATATATATATATATATATATATATATATATATATATTAATAAATATACATATACCAACTTTTGGTGTATGACTTAAGTTTTTATGGTTACCCAACTCATCGGGCAAAAGCTATAGCCTGTTTTTTTTTCTGTAAATATACAGGTGTATATATGGAGGAAGGTCGATTCATAGCTCTAAAATAAAATAGTAGAAAAGAGTACAAAAACAATACAGGGTTCTAAATGCAGAAAATACAGGTAGGGGCTCGTTTGGTGGAAAAATAAGGAAACAATTAGAGCACGTTTAAAATTTAGAATTTTAAAGGAAGACGCAGGTCGGTTGTGAAAAAGAAACGTTTGAATGGTTAAAGGTAGATAATCGATATATAACCTAGAATATTAGTCGAAAAGAAAATTTATCCAGGATTAAAATATTTTACGAGAAACATCTTTCCATGCTTACAAACCTAAGTTCATTCTACTTATAAAATAGATTTACATTGTTAATATTTTAGAATGATTTTTTTTCTCGTAAACACAGGTTTATATATGTAAAAATGTCCCAGAATTAACCTGTAGAAAAAGACAATATGTATTAAGGAAAACGACAATAGGAAAACTGTATTTAGCCGACACGTTTGTCCAATGTGGACTTTTTCAAGGCAAAAATGACATAAATTTTTTCAGAAAAAGTATCTTCAAACAAAATGCCATTAGCAACTGGAAGAATTTAGAAACGCGAATGTCTATATGGTCAACTGAAAAATTACGTCAATTACTTTATGTTTGAAGAGAATATATTCACGTGTAAAAATATTGTTTGTATTGTTATCTTGACGGATTCAACAGTTTTCTTTTGATTTCTTGATATATTTGTTTTGTACGTTGGCTTGGAAGAATAGTAATTATGTTAGGAAAGGTGATATTGGGAGAAAAAAACGTGGGAGTAGATTAATATTTGGATAATATTCAATGACGGAACTCTTGAGGATTTTCCTTCTGAGTGACTGATTTTCCTTTTTTATGAAGGTAGAATTTATAAACTCAAAATTATAAAAATCAAATAAATTCAACCACAATTTATATATATATATATATATATATATATATATATATATATATATATATATATATGTAAACAAGTGATGGATTTTTATTTATTAATCCGACAGATTTCATTATTTAAGCGTTATTTACAGAGGATACCAATATTTGATTTGAGTAGATGCTCCGTTTATTTATTAAACAATATATTTACCGTATTTTCTAGATGCTGCGGCTTGAAAGACGCACCCTAATATTGGAAAAAAAGTCATTCTCATACAACAACACATTCACCATGCGTCCCTCATATACTGGCACCAGGTATTGCTTATAATTAATCATTCTTCCAACATTGTTTGTATAGCAATAACATACTAGTCAAGAGCAGAAAGGCTCCCGCCGCTGCTAGCAAACAGAGTATGTTTAAGATTGTGGTTCGGCTCCAGGAAGGTTTATGATCTTGTAATTACAATCGAACGTCTAAGACCCAGGTTCGAATCTCACCGATGAACTTACAAGGATTATGGCAGAATTCATCAAGTGTTGCAAGAGATTCCGAAGTCATCTGGATGCATTGGCTGAAGCCAATGACGATTTTATTGAATCAATTTACTTTTTAGTATTTCAAGATATTTTTGTGTAATTCTGGTAAATAAATGTTAGGGTTATTTTAATTTTTGCGTAATGTAGACGAGAATTTATCCATCGCATACAACACATACACGCATATATATATATATATGTATATATATATATATATATATATATATATATATATATATATATTTATATTTTTATATATATATATATATATATATATATATATATATATATATATATATATATATATATATATATTATTATTATTATTATTATTTTCATATTTATAATCGGGCTTAGTGAAATTTTAAAAACAAACAGATAATATAATTTTTAAATAAATATTATTGAACAAACCGATATCAAGTGAAAAAATCATTAAAAAAAGAAAAGACTAAGAACATCCGTGCTGGTTGAAAATAATCAATCAGCACCGCAATGTCAAGTCAAAAGAAGAAAAAAACACCGACAGAGTAACTTAAGTGAAAATTTAAGTGTTCAATAAACAGAGTAGAGCAAAAACTAAAAAGCCTAGTGAGCCAGGACCTACATACCTCGGTTTCTCCTAACGGATCATCAAAGTAATACTGATAGCCACTATTACCCTATTATATATATATATATATATATATATATACCACATTGAGTGCTGGTACTAACAGAATAGCGTTCGATAATTTAAAAAAAGAAATATATTTTATATGAATTTTTTTTCTTGAGATTCTAATGCCCATAATATATATTATTTAGAAATGCAATTTAAAGCTTCCCAAATGAAATAATATAATTTTGTCCCTTTTTTTATTTTACTATTCGGGGCAGATTTTTGAGAAAACACTAAGTAACTGTTTACATTCTCCAAGGACTACTGTTTTTAACTAATTAAACAAAGAATTTAATCTGAATTTAATTTCTCTAAATTTCATTAAATTAAGTAAGTGGAGATGGGGGTAGCAGATGTAAAAAAAATATTATTACTAAGATTTTCTAAAAAAAATGATTTCACAAATAATTACATTGAGTTGTGAATAAGCTCTGAAAGTTACATTAAAATCCGACAATTATTTGATTTTTGCAACAATTTCCAATTTAGTGTGATATTTTACCGGAAAAAAGGAGCTAAAATTTTCATAAAAATCTTTCTTATACCGCTAAACACAGGAAAAAAAAAAGAATTTTTCACCGAAATTTCGAACGTACTAGAAAGGATTAAAATGTTTAATAAAATAACCAAAAAATACTTTCCTCTTAATGATAACATAGACATTTTGGCGATAATTTATTTTTTTATTAAATTTAGGACTTTTTTTCATCTTTCTATGTTAATTTTTCAGCGAATTAGTGGAGGTATCTACATTAATATTAGCACGTCAGGTCCATAGATACTGATTGATTTCTGTTTTACGACTTATCAACCTTTTTCAACTTATTTAAAACTAAAAATATTTTTAGATTCGAAGGATTTAAAACTAAAAAATATTTTTAGATTGTAAGAATTTTTTTGAGATAATTCTACTAATTAACCCATAGCTGAGGATAAGGAATTGGCGGATTCGCGCCTTTACCAAGTGTACATGCGCGGAAAAGGAATATACAGAACCCGACAGGAATCGGAACTGGGGTCTTCTACTTCAAATTCCATGGCGTTATCCATTACACCATACACACATAGAAGCTTACAGAACCTGGTATGCGCAAAAGGTCAGCTATCTAGCTACTGCTCAGGCTCGATGTTGCTTAACTTCGGTGGCCGTACGGGACCGGTCATTCAAAGTGATGTAGGTCAGATCGGTGGATCTCTACTTCTCTCGGTCTCTTTTGCCCTCAATGTTCCCTGAGAATGTAAAATTCTCTAAGCCCTTCTTCTCGATTATGCGTTTTTTTTTCAATATCCCTTAAAATTTCCTCGTTGCTTCATCCGTTCATGATACTCTAAGCATATTTCAGCAATATTATTGGTCCTGATCTGGCGCCTCGGTTTCAGTCACCAACGCTGTAAAGTGCTCCCCTTGCTGTCGGATGTAGTTTATTGCCTTACCAAGGACGCGGATGTAGTTTATCGTCTTACCCAGGACGCGGATGCAATATATTGTCTTACCTAGGATGCAGATGTAGCTTATTGTCTTACCCAGGACGCGGATGTAGTTTATCGTCTTACCCAGGACGCGGATGCAATTTATTGTCTTACCTAGAACCGGATGAACTTTATTGTCTTACCCAGGACGTGGATGTAGTTTATCGTCTTACTCAGGACGCGGGTGTAGCTTATTGTCTTACCCAGGACGCGGATGCAATTTATTGTTTTACCTAGGATGCGGTTGGAGTTTATTGTCTTAGCCAGGACGAGGATGTAGTTTATCGTCTTACCCAGGACGGTAACGGGGTCGAGGGAGAAATATTATATGTAAGCAATTGTGAAATAAGGTCGCCTCTAGTTTTAGTAAAGTGAATCTCGCTTTCTTCGGCCCTGAAGAAAATATACTCGACTTGTTTACAAAAATGTCAGCTTGGATCCCCTCCGCTACCGATACTTCCATGATTAATAATTGTTTTGACTCTATAACCGTGTCTAAGTTATAAATCAAATTTTACAAGAAATATGAATAGGTAGCACATGTTGTGTTTGCCGGTTCAGGCATCTGCTAGTCTCTTGGGATTCATTATTCGTGGAAAATTTAAATGACTGTCGACAGAAACAAATTGTAAAGGGACCAATTCTTTTATCTCATGCTGTCAAACAAGTGCAGACCTGCAGTTAAAAATATTCAAATACAGAAATCCCTCGATTAATGCGCATTCGATTAATGCGTTGTTGTTTTTAATGCACTAATATAATACGGTTTTAATGCACTAATATAATACGGTTTTAATGCACTAATATAATACGGTTTTAATGCACTAATATAATACGATTTTAATGCACTAATATAATACGGTTTTAATGCACTAATATAATACGGTTTTAATGCACTAATATAATACGGTTTTAATGCTCTAATATAATACGGTTTTAATGGACTAATATAATACGGTTTTAATGCACTAATATAATACGGTTTTAATGCACTAATATAATACGGTTTTAATGGACTAATATAATACGGTTTTATAATACGGTGGAACCCCTGTTCACGAATTTAATTCCTTCCTGAAGGCCGTTCGTAATCCGAAATGTTCGAAAACCGAATCTATTTTCCAATAGGAATCAATGTAGAGAAGAAAAAAATCACAGTACAATAAAACTGGAAAAGAAAAGCACAACGCAACACACGAATGTATACAAAATGGCGGTCGACTCAGAAATGATTCCGTTCGGGTTAACTCGGTTCGGCAATTTTGTTCGATAACCGAGGCATTTTCATCTCAAATTTTCCGTTCGAAAACCGATTTGTTCGTCATGCAAGTCGTTCGAAAACCGAGGTTACTCGGTAGCAAAATTCGATAAGTGCATACATAATACGCGAATAGTGCGGTAAAACATTCTTCCCTCTAACCACAGTAATTGAAAACTCATTTCTTTATAATTACCGATTAATTAAAAATTTTCTAAAATTTAAAAATGGAAAAGGGGTATTTTATTTATCAAGTATTACGTTATCTAAGTATAACTCCCTATTTTTTTGACACTGCTGTAATAGCAATGTTAAAAAATGGAACTTATATATAGATACATTTTATTATATAATACGATAATAAAAATAGATATTTGAATATTTGTTTACTAAAATTTTGGGGATATCTTGATTTTTTTCATAATTATTTTGAAGGTCTTACAAGGAAATTTCTGATTTTTTTATGTTAAAAAAGGACGATTTAATTAAATAGAGAAATTTACATTTATTAAAAAATATCGAAATATAACAGAGACATGCATTTACTATGGAAAGATGATGAGTAATATTTTCAGGTTTTTGGAAAATTTTCCAAAAATAGAAAATATTCATACCATAAGGTTATTTAAAAAAAAAATAAATTAAAATTAAGACTGGGCGCGACAGTCACCAGATTTAAACCCTACTGAAAATATATGGAATTTAATGAAAAGAGAAATGAAGGCAAACTCTAAAAACACCAGCAATTAAGAGGTGGTTCCACGTTCCTCAAAGCCTCCTTGCTGTTGGACGTAGTTTATCGTCTTACGCAGGAAACGGATGTCGTTTAATTACAGTAGTGATTTTACAAGCGTAGTTTAGATGTGGCACAAGGCCGAAAGTATGGGGCACCTAGTGAGGATCGAACTCCGTAGTCATTTGAAACTGATCTAGGAAGACAACCTTTCTAACCATTACACCACCTCGACGTGTCCTTTCGTCTTATAATTTGTTTTCTTATTTTTTTTAATTTCATATTTTATTTGTATTTCCTTTCTTCTTTGATTTCGTTTTCTTCGTTTCTAATTTTTTGTATTCTTTTTATTTTGTCTTTTTATTTCGTTATTTTAATTTTTTCTTCTCCTTTCTTCTCCTTTTCTTCTTCGCTTTCATATTCTCTTACTTTCTTCTTCTTTTCTTCGCTTTCATATTCTGTTATTTTCTTCTTCTCTTTTCTTCTTCGCTTTCATATTCTCTTATTTTCTTCTTCTTTTCTTCGCTTTCATATTCTGTTATTTTCTTCTTCTCTTTTCTTCTTCGCTTTCATATTCTCTTATTTTCTTCTTCTTTTCTTCGCTTTCATAATCTCTTATTTTCTTCTTCTCCTTTTCTTCTTCGCTTTCATATTCTCTTATTTTCTTCTTCTCCTTTTCTTCTTCGCTTTCATAATCTCTTATTTTC
This sequence comes from Acanthosepion esculentum, assembly GCA_964036315.1. Taxonomy (NCBI): domain Eukaryota; kingdom Metazoa; phylum Mollusca; class Cephalopoda; order Sepiida; family Sepiidae; genus Acanthosepion; species Acanthosepion esculentum. The sequence goes on from OZ038510.1 coordinate 70,648,498, forward strand.
TTCTTCTCCTTTTCTTCTTCGCTTTCATATTCTCTTATTTTCTTCTTCTCCTTTTCTTCTTCGCATTCATATTCTCTTATTTTCTTCTTCACTTTTTCTTCTTAGCTTTCATATTCTGTTAATTTCTTCTTCTCTTTTCTTCTTCGCTTTCATAATCTCTTATTTTCTTCTTCTCCTTTTCTTCTTCGCTTTCATATTCTCTTATTTTCTTCTTCACTTTTTCTTCTTAGCTTTCATATTCTGTTAATTTCTTCTTCTCTTTTCTTCTTCGCTTTCATAATCTCTTATTTTCTTCTTCTTTTTTCTTCGCTTTCATATTCTCTTATTTTTTTCTTGACTTTTTCTTCTTAGCTTTCATATTCTGTTAATTTCTTCTTCTCTTTTCTTCTTCGCTTTCATAATCTCTTATTTTCTTCTTCTCCTTTTCTTCTTCGCTTTCATATTCTCTTATTTTCTTCTTCTCCTTTTCTTCTTCGCTTTCATATTCTCTTATTTTCTTCTTCTCCTTTTCTTCTTCGCTTTCATATTCTCTTATTTTCTTCTTCTCCTTTTCTTCTTCGCTTTCATAATCTCTTATTTTCTTCTTCTCCTTTTCTTCTTCACTTTCATATTCTCTTATTTTCTTCTTCACTTTTTCTTCTTAGCTTTCATATTCTGTTAATTTCTTCGTCTCTTTTCTTCTTCGCTTTCATAATCTCTTATTTTCTTCTTCTCCTTTTCTTCTTCGCTTTCATATTCTCTTAATTTCTTCTTCACTTTTTCTTCTTAGCTTTCATATTCTGTTAATTTCTTCTTCTCTTTTCTTCTTCTCTTTTCTTCTTCGCTTTCATAATCTCTTATTTTCTTCTTCTCCTTTTCTTCTTCGCTTTCATATTCTCTTATTTTCTTCTTGACTTTTTCTTCTTAGCTTTCATATTCTGTTAATTTCTTCTTCTCTTTTCTTCTTCGCTTTCATAATCTCTTATTTTCTTCTTCTCCTTTTCTTCTTCGCTTTCATATTCTCTTATTTTCTTCTTGACTTTTTCTTCTTAGCTTTCATATTCTGTTAATTACTTCTTCTCTTTTCTTCTTCGCTTTCATAATCTCTTATTTTCTTCTTCTCCTTTTCTTCTTCGCTTTCATATTCTCTTATTTTCTTCTTCACTTTTTCTTCTTAGCTTTCATATTCTGTTAATTTCTTCTTCTCTTTTCTTCTTCGCTTTCATAATCTCTTATTTTCTTCTTCTCCTTTTCTTCTTCGCTTTCATATTCTCTTATTTTCTTCTTCACTTTTTCTTCTTAGCTTTCATATTCTGTTAATTTCTTCTTCTCTTTTCTTCTTCGCTTTCATAATCTCTTATTTTCTTCTTCTCCTTTTCTTCTTCGCTTTCATATTCTCTTATTTTCTTCTTGACTTTTTCTTCTTAGCTTTCATATTCTGTTAATTTCTTCTTCTCTTTCCTTCTTCGCTTTCATAATCTCTTATTTTCTTCTTCTCCTTTTCTTCTTCGCTTTCATATTCTCTTATTTTCTTCTTCTCTTTTCTTCTTAGCTTTCATATTCTGTTAATTTTTTCTTCTCTTTTCTTCTTCGCTTTCATAATCTCTTATTTTCTTCTTCTCCTTTTCTTCTTCGCTTTCATATTCTCTTATTTTCTTCTTGTCTTTTTCTTCTTAGCTTTCATAATCTCTTATTTTCTTCTTCTCCTTTTCTTCTTCGCTTTCATATTCTCTTATTTTCTTCTTCTCCTTTTCTTCTTCGCTTTCATATTCTCTTATTTTCTTCTTCTCCTTTTTTTCTTCGCTTTCATATTCTCTTATTTTCTTCTTCTCCTTTTCTTCTTCGCTTTCATAATCTCTTATTTTCTTCTTCTCCTTTTCTTCTTCGCTTACATATTCTCTTATTTTCTTCTTCACTTTTTCTTCTTAGCTTTCATATTCTGTTAATTTCTTCTTCTCTTTTCTTCTTCGCTTTCATAATCTCTTATTTTCTTCTTCTTTTTTCTTCGCTTTCATATTCTCTTATTTTCTTCTTCTCCTTTTTCTTCTTAGCTTTCATATTCTCTTATTTTCTTCTTCTCCTTTTCTTCTTCGCTTTCATATTCTCTTATTTTCTTCTTCTCCTTTTCTTCTTCGCTTTCATATTCTCTTATTTTCTTCTTCTCCTTTTCTTCTTCGCTTTCATAATCTCTTATTTTCTTCTTCTCCTTTTCTTCTTCGCTTTCATATTCTCTTATTTTCTTCTTCTCCTTTTCTTTTTCGCTTTCATAATCTCTTATTTTCTTCTTCTCCTTTTCTTCTTCACTTTCATATTCTCTTATTTTCTTCTTCTCCTTTTCTTTTTCGCTTTCATAATCTCTTATTTTCTTCTTCTCCTTTTCTTCTTCACTTTCATATTCTCTTATTTTCTTCTTCACTTTTTCTTCTTAGCTTTCATATTCTGTTAATTTCTTCTTCTCTTTTCTTCTTCGCTTTCATATTCTCTTATTTTCTTCTTCTCCTTTTCTTCTTCGCTTTCATAATCTCTTATTTTCTTCTTCTCCTTTTCTTCTTCGCTTTCATATTCTCTTATTTTCTTCTTCTCCTTTTCTTCTTCGCTTTCATATTCTCTTATTTTCTTCTTCTCCTTTTCTTCTTCGCTTTCATATTCTCTTATTTTCTTCTTCTCCTTTTCTTCTTCGCTTTCATAATCTCTTATTTTCTTCTTTTCTTTTTCTTCTTCGCTTTCATATTCTCTTATTTTCTTCTTCTCCTTTTCTTTTTCGCTTTCATAATCTCTTATTTTCTTCTTCTCCTTTTCTTCTTCACTTTCATATTCTCTTATTTTCTTCTTCTCCTTTTCTTTTTCGCTTTCATAATCTCTTATTTTCTTCTTCTCCTTTTCTTCTTCACTTTCATATTCTCTTATTTTCTTCTTCACTTTTTCTTCTTAGCTTTCATATTCTGTTAATTTCTTCTTCTCTTTTCTTCTTCACTTTCATAATCTCTTATTTTCTTCTTCTCCTTTTCTTCTTCGCTTTCATATTCTCTTAATTTCTTCTTCACTTTTTCTTCTTAGCTTTCATATTCTGTTAATTTCTTCTTCTCTTTTCTTCTTCGCTTTCATAATCTCTTATTTTCTTCTTCTCCTTTTCTTCTTCGCTTTCATATTCTCTTATTTTCTTCTTGACTTTTTCTTCTTAGCTTTCATATTCTGTTAATTTCTTCTTCTCTTTTCTTCTTCGCTTTCATAATCTCTTATTTTCTTCTTCTCCTTTTCTTCTTCGCTTTCATATTCTCTTATTTTCTTCTTGACTTTTTCTTCTTAGCTTTCATATTCTGTTAATTACTTCTTCTCTTTTCTTCTTCGCTTTCATAATCTCTTATTTTCTTCTTCTCCTTTTCTTCTTCGCTTTGATATTCTCTTATTTTCTTCTTCACTTTTTCTTCTTAGCTTTCATATTCTGTTAATTTCTTCTTCTCTTTTCTTCTTCGCTTTCATAATCTCTTATTTTCTTCTTCTCCTTTTCTTCTTCGCTTTCATATTCTCTTATTTTCTTCTTGACTTTTTCTTCTTAGCTTTCATATTCTGTTAATTTCTTCTTCTCTTTTCTTCTTCGCTTTCATAATCTCTTATATTCTTCTTCTCCTTTTCTTCTTCTCTTTCATATTCTCTTATTTTCTTCTTGACTTTTTCTTCTTAGCTTTCATATTCTGTTAATTTCTTCTTCTCTTTTCTTCTTCGCTTTCATAATCTCTTATTTTCTTCTTCTCCTTTTCTTCTTCGCTTTCATATTCTCTTATTTTCTTCTTGACTTTTTCTTCTTAGCTTTCATATTCTGTTAATTACTTCTTCTCTTTTCTTCTTCGCTTTCATAATCTCTTATTTTCTTCTTCTCCTTTTCTTCTTCGCTTTCATATTCTCTTATTTTCTTCTTCACTTTTTCTTCTTAGCTTTCATATTCTGTTAATTTCTTCTTCTCTTTTCTTCTTCGCTTTCATAATCTCTTATTTTCTTCTTCTCCTTTTCTTCTTCGCTTTCATATTCTCTTATTTTCTTCTTGACTTTTTCTTCTTAGCTTTCATATTCTGTTAATTTCTTCTTCTCTTTTCTTCTTCGCTTTCATAATCTCTTATTTTCTTCTTCTCCTTTTCTTCTTCTCTTTCATATTCTCTTATTTTCTTCTTGACTTTTTCTTCTTAGCTTTCATATTCTGTTAATTTCTTCTTCTCTTTTCTTCTTCGCTTTCATAATCTCTTATTTTCTTCTTCTCCTTTTCTTCTTCGCTTTCATATTCTCTTATTTTCTTCTTGACTTTTTCTTCTTATCTTTCATATTCTGTTAATTTCTTCTTCTCTTTTCTTCTTCGCTTTCATAATCTCTAATTTTCTTCTTCTCCTTTCCTTCTTCGCTTTTATATTCTCTTATTTTCTTCTTCACTTTTTCTTCTTAGCTTTCATATTCTGATAATTTCTTCTTCTCTTTTCTTCTTCGCTTCCATATTCTCTTATTTTCTTCTTCTCTTTTCCTTCTTAACTATTTGCCCATATCTGGGAACCTTACAGGTGCTACCACCCCGGGTCAGGGTGGTGCTGGGAAATGAAGGCAAACTCTAAAAACACCAGCAACTAAGAAGTGGTTCCACGTTCCTCAACGCCTCCTTGCTGTTGGACGTAGTTTATCGTCGTACCCAGGAAACGGATGTCGTTTGATTACAGTAGTGATTTTACATGCGTAGTTTAGATGTGGCACAAGGCCGAAAATATGTGGCACACAGTGAGGATCGAACTCACTACTCAGTCGTAATTGATGTAGTGAAACAATCTTGTTAACCATTACATCATATCGAAGTACCATTTTTCTAAGCGTAGTTTAGAAATAGCACAAGGCCGAAATTATAGGGCACACAGTGAGGATCGAACTCACTACTCAATGGTAACTGATGTAGTGAGACGATCTTGCTAACCATTACATTATGTCGAAGTACCCTTTTTTTAAGCGTTTTTTAGATGTGGCACAAGGCCGAAAGTATGGGGCACACGGTGAGGATTGAACTCGCTACGCAGCCGTAACTGTTTACGGAGACAAGCTTGTTAACCATTACACCACGCCGATTTGCCCCAAAGTAATTACAGTAGTGTTAAAAAGTGGACGGTTATAAATATATAAATTTCATGATATAATCCAATAATAAAAATACATATTTAAATATTTGTCTCCATTAAAAAATTTTTGAATATTTTATTCCGTGTTTATTTAGAAGGTTTAAAATAAGGACATTTTTCATATGGAAGATTTAATTAGATATAGAAATTTACATTTATTAAAAAATATCTAAATCTAAAAGATGTAAGTATTTATTATGGAATTATTATGAATAAGATTTTCAGGTTAAAATGTTAATGATTATGACATGTTTGGAATATTTCTCAAAATCGAAAATATACATAACATAGAATTCTTTACATTATTTACATTATTCGGACTATGGCCCGCATCTTTGTCGCCATATTTATCACAACGTTTCGGCCGTGGTACGCTCCGGCCTTCTTCAGGTGCATGGAATGTCGAACTGAATCCTTTATTTCGCTCACTGGGGTAGACTGTTCTAGTTCCACGTGCCATGTTTAATGGATGTCATCAGTTATCTCCTGTTAACTTCCCTCAGAAAGTTCTCCACTGCCTTAACAGGGTATTGCACTCACACTCTTTGGGTCCTATCACTGGATCTAACTAACGCCGTTATCCACTGTTTTTTATAATATATAAAAGATATAGACAGATATAGAATCCACTGTTTTTTATAATATATAAAAGATATAGACAGATATAGAATCGACTATGTTTTAGAATATATAAAAGATATAGACAGCTATAGAATCCACTGTTTTTTATAATATATAAAAGATATAGAGAGATATAGAATCCACTGTTTTTTATAATATATAAAAGATATAGACAGATATAGAACCCACTGTTTTTATAATATATAAAAGATATAGAGAGATATAGAACCCACTGTTTTTTATAATATATAAAAGATATAGACAGATATAGAATCCACTGTTTTTTATAATATATAAAAAATGTAGAGAGATATAGAATCCACATCTGTGATGAGATTGTCTAGCATCCACTCCCATATAAGAGGACTTATATCACGTAACAGTTCAGTACTCTTTTCTTTGTTTCTGCTGATTCAATCTGTGATGAGATTGTCTAGCATCCACTCCCATATAAGAGGACTTATATTACGTAACACTTCAGCACTCTTTTCTTTGTTTCTGCTGATTCAAGTCTCTTCTTCATCTGTGATGAGATTGTCTAGCATCCACTCCCATATAAGAGGACTTATATTACGTAACACTTCAGTACTCTTTTCTTTGATTCTGCTGATTCAAGTTTGTTCTTCATCTGTGATGACATTGTCTAGCACCCACTCCCATATAAGAGGACTTATATTACGTAACACTTCAGTACTCTTTTCTTTGATTCTGCTGATTCAAGTTTTTTCTTCATCTGTGATGAGACTGTCTTGCACCCACTCCCATATAAGAGGACTTATATTACGTAACACTTCAGTACTCTTTTCTTTGATTCTGCTGATTCAAGTTTGTTCTTCATCTGTGATGAGACTGTCTAGCACCCACTCCCATATAAGAGGACTTATATTACGTAACACTTCAGTACTCTTTTCTTTGATTCTGCTGATTCAAGTTTGTTCTTCATCTGTGATGAGACTGTCTAGCACCCACTCCCATATAAGAGGACTTATATTACGTAACACTTCAGTACTCTTTTCTTTGATTCTGCTGATTCAAGTTTGTTCTTCATCTGTGATGAGATTGTCTAGCACCCACTCCCATATAAGAGGACTTATATTACGTAACACTTCAGTACTCTTTATTGACTTTTAAAAACACATACTTTCATAATTTAGATAGCGATTGACATTTAAATTTTGAAGATCAAAGTTGATTGGGAAGCAAGAAGCCGGCAGAGAGTTCCACATGCGATAAGTGCGATAGAATAAATTGTTAGCATAGAACTTACGGTTATATATATGGCCACTAAAATTGTGAAAGTATGTATAAAAAACGGAAAGGTTATTAAATTACCCCGACTCCGCAAACGTCGGTTACGCTGGCATCGGTATGACTAGGGATTCCCACTCTTTTGTGTAATGAGCGGATGCAGCCTGGGACAACAGTTTGCCGGAACCGGTCACCCCACTGTATTTATTTTCCTCGGCTGCGTCTGTGTCCGCGGACAGACACACAACTGAGAAATAATTCTACCCGGCATGCGCCAGGAACGTGCCTTTAGTTGGTATTATTGTGTCAAGTTTTCCTCTTCCAACTGTTCTAGATTTTCCCTTATTCTCCTTTTTTTTATTCTCTTTTGACTCCCTCTTTTCATCTGAATACTTATAAGCGACTTTAGTTCTTTTTCATTCCCACTGTGTCATTTTCTTGTTCGCTTTTTCTTGCTTATTTTTCGGCTTGAAGAAAATTCAATGCTATTGTTTTCCCTGAATTTCTCTCACACTGATAACCTTAAAATGAAACCGGACATTCTCTAAAAAGCCTATCGCTGTTTTAGGGAGTGTCCAAGCTAAAATTCCAGCGTTCCCTATTACATTTATTTTCGCACAATTGCACGCGGGAAAGGCGTTAATCTGCCACTTCTCCCTACAGTTATGGGGTAAAACAAAAGTATCTATCTCTTTCGCACAATGGCCGTGGGAAAGGTATTCGTCTGCCTCTCCTCCTTACAGCTATGGGGTAAAACAAAAGTATCTATGAAAATCTCTTTATTGAAATATATATCTATAGCATATATTGAAAATAGATCGATAGGAATATATATATATATATATATATATATATATATATATATATATATATATAGATAGATAGATAGTTAGATAGATAGATAGATAGAGAGACTGAAATATGAATCTATGTATAGATATATATGAACAGATTAAAAGATTAATATAGACTGATTTATATATATATATATATATATATATATATATATATATATATATATACCGACATCCGGTAAAGTATCCGCCATAATAGACTACACACAATAAGCTATATAAACAAATTTTTACTACGTTAATAAAAACACCGGTCAAAATAAAAAATAAAAATAAAATAAATATAAAGGATAAAAAACAAAAATAAAATTAAATAAAAACAACCAAAATAATTTGACACAAATAAAAAAATAAACGACTTCCGGGAAAATCTCTGCCAAAATAGACTACCCACAATGCACCACTGACCTGTATATATAAATAGCCGAGAAAAATAACAGCACTCGTGGCATGACGATTGCATCTAGCATGAAACAGACTGTCGCCTCTAAGTGTTGACTTCTATGTTCACTTTCATATAATATATATATATATATATATATATATATATATATATATATATATATATATATAGGGAGAGAGAGAGAGAGAGAGAGAGAGAGAGAGAGAGAGAGAGAGAGACTGAGAATTGACCCTAACAAGAGGGAAAATACCCAAGTTATGTGTTTTCGTCTATTCTCTCAATGTCTGGTAAAGCGTTAATAAAAGTTAATACTGTATTTACATCTATTTGAGAAGAAGAGTAATTTTTACGTATCTATTCTTCGAATAAACACGCCAATGACCAATAATGCCATTGTTTACAAATTCGCGCTTTCTTCCAAGAGTGCTCGACCGGAATTAATTTTTTCGGGGGCGTATATATTGTTATCCATAGACAGACTATTTCTACCTAGACTTAACCCATTTCCATACGTAACTCATAATTGATACAATAATTGTTAATAAAAAAAGAACACGCCACCGCCCGTGTCCAAGTGATTGGATTTCTCCGTATGCTTGGAAACAACAATTATGAATGTATGTGCTTTTAAAAGTTAATAAATTTTAAAATAAGTTATTCTATAAGTCGCTTGAAAATGAAACAGAACTAACGCTTTTAATTTAATTGAATTTGATGGTTTTGGTTTCTGCTTTTGAAACATGGTAATTCCTGTGTAGCGATGAAACCATATTTTTAAATCAGTTACTTTATAATATATATATATATATATATATATATATATATATATATATATATATATATATATATATATATATATATAAGCTCAGTTCATAGAAACAGACAGCTCAGACATCAGCACATATGATTTGATTATAGTGGTTAAGGCTTTGTGGAGAACCAACCACACTTTTTGAAGGACTGAATACAGAGACCTGGTGCACTACGTGCCACATGGCCCCCAAACGACCCTCCACAGGCTTTGAATTCAGAGTTGTCCTTCTCCTAGACCAGTTGCCATCCAAGGCTATAGAATCCAGTCTGTCTTTACTACATAGCTGGATGGAGAAAGAAGCGCGTCCTAACCATTTCCAAGGGTAACAGCACGTAATTGTCATGGATTCGACTGGAATTCGAACTCGGCTAAATCTGAGCTGCTATCCACTACTCCGTCGGGGCCTTTCGCATGCAAAGCGAACGCTCTACCACTGAGCTAAATCCCTCCCCCTCTCTCTGACTCTCTCTCTATCTCTCTCTCTCTCTCTCTCTCTATATATATATATATATATATATATATATATATATATAGTTAACGAAAAACTAGATAATCCGTATGGAGGATAAAATCCAGAGAACTCAATGTAAATCAGAGCTAATAATTTAAATTTAAATTATATATATATATATATATATATATATATATATATAATCTAAAATTAACGGCCCCGGAATAATATAGTAACTTAAAAATAAAACAGATTCAAATTTCTAAAACAATTTACAATACTTTTGTACTGCAGCGGGTGTTTTTAGGCCACGAAAAATTGCTTCATTTTAGCAGACAAACGGTTTCAACGGACGCTCTCCGCTATTATTCTGTTAAATTGAGGTTCCACTGTATATATAAGGAGATACAATGAAAATGCTATGAATTAATGCTTATTAATCTTATTGTTTAAAAAAACAAAGTAACTTAGAATGGTTTCCGCATGGTATTCTTGTGTTCTTCATATAATTGGAGATACTGGGATATTGCTCTTTCAATTTTTCTGCAAATTTTCGGATTCTGTCTTCAAACTTTTCCCTTTAAATTCTTCATTGACCGTGAAAAATTCTTCTAAGTCCTTCTTTGTCTTCTTATTCTGGTGGGTAGAAACGGTGTCTTCACATTCTTCAATCCGTTCGCCTTAAAGTCCACCTTTGCTCTTTTTGACATCGAAAAAATTAGCTTAGTAATTAAATTTTTATTGATGCTATTCCAAATATCAATATCTATAATTTCTTCTCTTCATTCATCGATATTTTTAGAGTTTGTCTTCCATTTTTCTCTTCAGTAAATTTCATATATTTTCAATCGGATGTAAATCGGGTGACTCTCGCACCCAGTCTAATAGTTTTAATTTATTTTTTTAAAGAATTCTATATCTGTCTATATCTTTTATATATTATAAAAAACAGTGCGTTCTATATCTGTCTATATCTTTTATATATTATAAAAACAGTGGATTCTATATCTGTCTATATCTTTTATATATTATAAAAACAGTGGATTCTATATCTGTCTATATCTTTTATATATTATAAAAAACAGTGGATTCTATATCTGTCTATATCTTATATATTATAAAAGAAAGTGGATTCTATATCTGTCTATATCTGTTATATATTATAAAAAACAGTGGGTTCTATATCTGTCTATATCTTTTATATATTATAAAAAACAGTGGGTTCTATATCTGTCTCTATCTTTTATATATTATAAAAAACAGTGTGTTCTATATCTGTCTATATCTGTCTATATCTTTTATATATTATAAAAACAGTGGATTCTATATCTGTTCATATCTTTTATATATTATAAAAACAGTGGATTCTATATCTGTCTATATCTTATATATTATAAAACAGTGGATTCTATATCTGTCTATATCTGTTATATATTATAAAAACAGTGGGTTCTATATCTGTCTATACCTTTTATATATTATAAAATTTGTTTTTTTCTGCTGATTCAAGTCTCTTCTTCATCTGTGATGAGATTGTCCAGCAATCATTCCCATATAAGAGAACTTATATTACGCAACACTTCAGTACACTTTTCTTTGTTTCTAACTGTTATTTAAGACAAACAGAAACAAAGAAAAAGTACTGAAGTGTTACGTAATATAAGTCCTCCTATATGGGAGTGGATGCTGGACAATCTCATCACAGTTGAAGAAGAGACTTGAATCAGCAGAAACGAAGAAAAGAGTACTGAAGTGTTACGTAATATAAGTCCTCCTACATGGGAGTGGATGCTGGACAATCTCATCACAGATGAAGAAGAGACTTGAATCAGCAGAAACAAAGAATATCTATTGTGATACCTTAGAACCCTTCCAAAAACGCGAGCAAAGTATAAAAAAATAGGAAATTTTCGTTAGTGATGTAATGGAATAACCGGTCACCACCATGATTGTTTACTCTATAGGTAGCAAGTAGCTATAAATTCTACGAGAGTCTGGAGGAAGAGTGAGAGCGAGGCGACGCAAGCACATCCGACTTTCCAATTAGTAACACTCACTACTAGATTGACCTGTGTGTATAACTACTGTTTTTTACATTATACTAGTTGTGTACAATAAACCTTTCTTCTAGTATCTACCTGGTTTTATGTGATTATTTCCTTAACGCGGAATATAACAGTGGCGACGAGGATGTTTGTAACTAACTCACACGGAAAATAACACCGACACAACATATCCCCGATTTACTAATATATTTACGCAAAACTACTTCACCTGACCTTGTAGATAAACTAAACAAAGTCAAAGATGCGAGGTTCCCGAACGACATATATACGTAGCAGTTCCGATTTTTTTTTAAATTGATTGAACTTTATCCGAAATTTCAATGTTTATTATAGAGATTATTTGAAAACAAATACTGGCTTCGTTATAATGTTCTTCTTAAAACAGAAAATTATGTTTCTGATAAAATTCTTTGAGAAAACATTGCCTGACACAAGCAATGTGATTCTCAAAACACCAGACAACTAGACAAAACAGAAATTACCCTTTCCTTCCCGCCTCTTTTTGCTTCTCAATTGAGTCGAAGAAAACAAGAACAACAGCAGACGAACACGCTTTCTCTTAAATGAAATCTGTTTTTCTTTTTACACTATAAAGTTCACTTTTCATGGAGACAAAACTTTGGTGTATACGCCATGCCCATTAGCAAATATATCCACCGCCCTGTAGATATAAATAATTGTGATAATTTAATCGTCGCTCTAACACCTGCACGAAATATTAAACACACACGCTTCAAACGATTCGTGACATTAAATTCAAAAGCATGTTGGTAGCTTTTTGGCAAGGATTAAAAGAAGCTAATCAATGATTATTTTTTCTTAAGTTTTATTTTTTGTTCTGTGAAAACATGTTGAAAAAAATTCTTGACTTGCGTAAGAAAGAAAAATTAAACACGTGTTAATATGAACAATAATAATAAGATTAGTGGGAAGAGAAACCGATGTTAAAAAGAAAACGCAAGAAAAAGACATTCAAAAGAAGAAAGACTGGAGGGAAACAATTAATAATAATAATAATAATAATAATAATAATAAGAAGAAGAAGAAGAAGAAGAAGAAGAAGACGATGATGATGATGATGATGATGATGATGATGCGGAACGGAAGAAGAGTGTAACCATGATGGCGCCAGGGAAGAAGGAAAATAATAATAGAAAGAAGAATGTGTCAATGTAAGAGAAGAAGACGAAGGAAGACTAATGCAAAAATAATAATGAGGCCACAACTACTGTGACAACCTTCACTACTACTACTACTACTACTACTACTACTACAACTACTACAACTAATAATAATAATAATAATAATAATAATAATAAGAAGGAGAAGAAGAAGAAGAAGAAGAAGAAGAAGAAGAAAAGATGAAGAAAAGTAGATGTAGAAGAGGAAGGTAACAAAGAAGAAGACGCCGAAGAAAGAAAATAATAATTATAATTAAAATAATAATAATAGTAGTGAAAACAAAAACATGTAGAAGAGAACGAACGTAGCCAAGAAGAACGGCGAAGAAGGACAATAATAATAATGATAATAATAATAATAATAATAATAGTGAGAAGGAAGCGGAGATGTAGAAGAAGAAGACGAAGGTAGCCAAGAAGAAGACGGCGAAGAAGGATAATAATAATAATAATAATAATAATAATAATAGTGAGAAGGAAGCGGAGATGTAGAAGAAGAAGACGAACGTAGCCAACAAGGAGACGGCGAAGAAGGATAATAATAATAATAATAATAATAATAATAATAATAATAATAATAATAATAATAATAATAGTGAGAAGGAAGCGGAGATGTAGAAGAAGAAGACGAAGGTAGCCAAGAAGAAGACGGCGAAGAAGGATAATAATAATAATAATAATAATAATAATAATAATAATAATAATAATAATAATAATAATAATCGCGAGAATAAAGGAGATGTAGAAAGAAAAGACAAAGGTAGCCAAGAAGAAGACGGTGAAGAAAGACAATAATAATAATAATAATAATAATCGCTAGAAAAAAGTCGTTGTAGAAAGAGATGACGAAAGTAGGCAAGAAGGACAGCGATGAAGGACAATAATAATAATAATAATAATAATAATAGTGAGAAGGAAGCGGAAATGTAGAAGAAGAAGACGAACGTAGCCAAGAAGAACGGCGAAGAAGGACAATAATAATAATAATAATAATAATAATAGTGAGAAGAAAAAAAGATGTAGAAGGAGAGGACGAAGGTAGCCAAGAAGAAGACGGCGAAGAAAGATAATAATAATAATAATAATAATAATAATAATAGTGAGAAGGAAAAGGGAGATGTAGAAGGAGAAGACGAAGGTAGCCAAGAAGAAGACGGCGAAGAAAGATAATAATAATAATAATAATAATAGTGAGAAAGAAAAGTGAGATGTAGAAGGAGAAGACGAAGGTAGCCAAGAATGAGACGGCGATGAAAGATAATAATAATAATAATAATAATAGTGAGAAGGAAAAGGGAGATGTAGAAGGAGAAGACGAAGGTAGCCAAGAAGAAGACGGCGATGAAAGATAATAATAATAATAATAATAATAATAGTGAGAAGGAAAAGGGAGATGTAGAAGGAGAAGACGAAGGTAACCAAGAAGAAGACGGCGAAGAAAGATAATAATAATAATAATAATAATAATAATAATAGTGAGAAGGAAAAGGGAGATATAGAAGGAGAAGACGAAGGTAGCCAAGAAGAAGACGGCGATGAAAGATAATAATAATAATAATAATAGTGAGAAGGAAAAAGGAGATGTAGAAGGAGAAGACGAAGGTAGCCAAGAAGAAGACGGCGATGAAAGATAATAATAATAATAATAATAATAGTGAGAAGGAAAAGGGAGATGTAGAAGGAGAAGACGAAGGTAGCCAAGAAGAAGACGGCGAAGAAAGATAATAATAATAATAATAATAGTGAGAAGGAAAAGGGAGATGTAGAAGGACAAGACGAAGGTAGCCAAGAAGAAGACGGCGATGAAAGATAATAATAATAATAATAATAATAATAATAATAATAATAATAATGAGAAAGGAAAAGGGAGATGTAGAAGGAGAAGAAGAAGGTAGCCAAGAAGAAGACGGCGAAGAAAGATAATAATAATAATAATAATAATAATAATAATAATAATAATAATAGTGAGAAAGGAAAAGGCAGATGTAGAAGGAGAAGACGAAGGTAGCCAAGAAGAAGACGGCGAAGAAAGATAATAATAATAATAATAATAATAATAATAGTGAGAAAGGAAAAGGCAGATGTAGAAGGAGAAGACGAAGGTAGCCAAGAAGAAGACGGCGAAGAAAGATAATAATAATAATAATAATAATAATAGTGAGAAAGGAAAAGGCAGATGTAGAAGGAGAAGAAGAAGGTAGCCAAGAAGAAGACGGCGAAGAAAGATAATAATAATAATAATAATAATAATAATAATAATAATAATAGTAAGAAGGAAAAGGGAGATGTAGAAGGAGAAGACGAAGGTAGCCAAGAAGAAGACGGCGAAGAAAGATAATAATGATAATAATAATAATAGTGAGAAGGAAAAGGGAGATGTAGAAGAGAAGACGAAGGTAGCCAAGAAGAAGACGGCGATTAAAGATAATAATATTAATAAAAATAATAATAATAATAATAATAATAATAATAATAATAATAGTGAGAAGGAAAAGGGAGATGTAGAAGGAGAAGAAGAAGGTAGCCAAGAAGAAGACGGCGAAGAAAGATAATAATAATAATAATAATAATAATAGTGAGAAGGAAAAGGGAGATATAGAAGGAGAAGACGAAGGTAGCCAAGAAGAAGACGGCGATGAAAGATAATAATAATAATAATAATAATAGTGAGAAGGAAAAGGGAGATGTAGAAGGAGAAGACGAAGGTAGCCAAGAAGAAGACGGCGATGAAAGATAATAATAATAATAATAATAATAGTGAGAAGGAAAAGGGAGATGTAGAAGGAGAAGAAGAAGGTAGCCAAGAAGAAGACGGCGAAGAAAGATAATAATAATAATAATAATAATAATAGTGAGAAGGAAAAGGGAGATATAGAAGGAGAAGACGAAGGTAGCCAAGAAGAAGACGGCGATGAAAGATAATAATAATAATAATAATAATAATAATAATAATAATAATAATAATAATAATACTGAGAAGGAAAAGGGAGATGTAGAAGGAGAAGACGAAGGTAGCCAAGAAGAAGACGGCGAAGAAAGATAATAATAATAATAATAATAATAGTGAGAAGGAAAAGGGAGATATAGAAGGAGAAGACGAAGGTAGCCAAGAAGAAGACGACGAAGAAAGATAATAATAATAATAATAATAATAGTGAGAAGGAAAAGGGAGATATAGAAGGAGAAGACGAAGGTAGCCAAGAAGAAGACGGCGAAGAAAGATAATAATAATAATAATAATAATAGTGAGAAGGAAAAGGGAGATGTAGAAGGAGAAGACGAAGGTAGCCAAGAAGAAGACGGCGATGAAAGATAATAATAATAATAATAATAATAATAATAATAATAATGAGAAAGGAAAAGGGAGATGTAGAAGGAGAAGAAGAAGGTAGCCAAGAAGAAGACGGCGATGAAAGATAATAATAATAATAATAATAATAATAATAGTGAGAAGGAAAAGGGAGATGTAGAAGGAGAAGACGAAGGTAGCCAAGAAGAAGACGGCGAAGAAAGATAATAATGATAATAATAATAATAGTGAGAAGGAAAAGGGAGATGTAGAAGAGAAGACGAAGGTAGCCAAGAAGAAGACGGCGATGAAAGATAATAATAATAATAATAGTGAAAAGGAAAAGGGAGATGTAGAAGGAGAAGACGAAGGTAGCCAAGAAGAAGACGGCGATGAAAGATAATAATAATAATAATAATAATAATAATAATAATAATAATAATAATAGTGAGAAGGAAAAGGGAGATGTAGAAGGAGAAGAAGAAGGTAGCCAAGAAGAAGACGGCGAAGAAAGATAATAATGATAATAATAATAATAGTGAGAAGGAAAAGGGAGATGTAGAAGAGAAGACGAAGGTAGCCAAGAAGAAGACGGCGATGAAAGATAATAATAATAATAATAGTGAAAAGGAAAAGGGAGATGTAGAAGGAGAAGACGAAGGTAGCCAAGAAGAAGACGGTGAAGAAAGACAATAATAATAATAATAATAATAATCGCTAGAAAAAAGTCGTTGTAGAAAGAGATGACGAAAGTAGGCAAGAAGGACAGCGATGAAGGACAATAATAATAATAATAATAATAATAATAGTGAGAAGGAAGCGGAAATGTAGAAGAAGAAGACGAACGTAGCCAAGAAGAACGGCGAAGAAGGACAATAATAATAATAATAATAATAATAATAGTGAGAAGAAAAAAAGATGTAGAAGGAGAGGACGAAGGTAGCCAAGAAGAAGACGGCGAAGAAAGATAATAATAATAATAATAATAATAATAATAGTGAGAAGGAAAAGGGAGATGTAGAAGGAGAAGACGAAGGTAGCCAAGAAGAAGACGGCGAAGAAAGATAATAATAATAATAATAATAATAGTGAGAAAGAAAAGTGAGATGTAGAAGGAGAAGACGAAGGTAGCCAAGAATGAGACGGCGATGAAAGATAATAATAATAATAATAATAATAGTGAGAAGGAAAAGGGAGATGTAGAAGGAGAAGACGAAGGTAGCCAAGAAGAAGACGGCGATGAAAGATAATAATAATAATAATAATAATAATAATAGTGAGAAGGAAAAGGGAGATGTAGAAGGAGAAGACGAAGGTAACCAAGAAGAAGACGGCGAAGAAAGATAATAATAATAATAATAATAATAATAATAGTGAGAAGGAAAAGGGAGATATAGAAGGAGAAGACGAAGGTAGCCAAGAAGAAGACGGCGATGAAAGATAATAATAATAATAATAATAGTGAGAAGGAAAAAGGAGATGTAGAAGGAGAAGACGAAGGTAGCCAAGAAGAAGACGGCGATGAAAGATAATAATAATAATAATAATAATAGTGAGAAGGAAAAGGGAGATGTAGAAGGAGAAGACGAAGGTAGCCAAGAAGAAGACGGCGAAGAAAGATAATAATAATAATAATAATAGTGAGAAGGAAAAGGGAGATGTAGAAGGACAAGACGAAGGTAGCCAAGAAGAAGACGGCGATGAAAGATAATAATAATAATAATAATAATAATAATAATAATAATAATAATAATAATAATGAGAAAGGAAAAGGGAGATGTAGAAGGAGAAGAAGAAGGTAGCCAAGAAGAAGACGGCGAAGAAAGATAATAATAATAATAATAATAATAATAATAATAATAATAATAATAGTGAGAAAGGAAAAGGCAGATGTAGAAGGAGAAGACGAAGGTAGCCAAGAAGAAGACGGCGAAGAAAGATAATAATAATAATAATAATAATAATAATAGTGAGAAAGGAAAAGGCAGATGTAGAAGGAGAAGACGAAGGTAGCCAAGAAGAAGACGGCGAAGAAAGATAATAATAATAATAATAATAATAATAGTGAGAAAGGAAAAGGCAGATGTAGAAGGAGAAGAAGAAGGTAGCCAAGAAGAAGACGGCGAAGAAAGATAATAATAATAATAATAATAATAATAATAATAATAATAATAATAATAATAATAATAGTAAGAAGGAAAAGGGAGATGTAGAAGGAGAAGACGAAGGTAGCCAAGAAGAAGACGGCGAAGAAAGATAATAATGATAATAATAATAATAGTGAGAAGGAAAAGGGAGATGTAGAAGAGAAGACGAAGGTAGCCAAGAAGAAGACGGCGATTAAAGATAATAATATTAATAAAAATAATAATAATAATAATAATAATAATAATAGTGAGAAGGAAAAGGGAGATGTAGAAGGAGAAGAAGAAGGTAGCCAAGAAGAAGACGGCGAAGAAAGATAATAATAATAATAATAATAATAATAGTGAGAAGGAAAAGGGAGATATAGAAGGAGAAGACGAAGGTAGCCAAGAAGAAGACGGCGATGAAAGATAATAATAATAATAATAATAATAATAGTGAGAAGGAAAAGGGAGATGTAGAAGGAGAAGACGAAGGTAGCCAAGAAGAAGACGGCGATGAAAGATAATAATAATAATAATAATAATAGTGAGAAGGAAAAGGGAGATGTAGAAGGAGAAGAAGAAGGTAGCCAAGAAGAAGACGGCGAAGAAAGATAATAATAATAATAATAATAATAATAGTGAGAAGGAAAAGGGAGATGTAGAAGGAGAAGACGAAGGTAGCCAAGAAGAAGACGGCGATGAAAGATAATAATAATAATAATAATAATAATCATAATAATAATAATACTGAGAAGGAAAAGGGAGATGTAGAAGGAGAAGACGAAGGTAGCCAAGAAGAAGACGGCGAAGAAAGATAATAATAATAATAATAATAATAGTGAGAAGGAAAAGGGAGATATAGAAGGAGAAGACGAAGGTAGCCAAGAAGAAGACGGCGAAGAAAGATAATAATAATAATAATAATAATAGTGAGAAGGAAAAGGGAGATATAGAAGGAGAAGACGAAGGTAGCCAAGAAGAAGACGGCGAAGAAAGATAATAATAATAATAATAATAATAGTGAGAAGGAAAAGGGAGATGTAGAAGGAGAAGACGAAGGTAGCCAAGAAGAAGACGGCGATGAAAGATAATAATAATAATAATAATAATAATAATAATAATAATAATGAGAAAGGAAAAGGGAGATGTAGAAGGAGAAGAAGAAGGTAGCCAAGAAGAAGACGGCGATGAAAGATAATAATAATAATAATAATAATAATAGTGAGAAGGAAAAGGGAGATGTAGAAGGAGAAGACGAAGGTAGCCAAGAAGAAGACGGCGAAGAAAGATAATAATGATAATAATAATAATAGTGAGAAGGAAAAGGGAGATGTAGAAGAGAAGACGAAGGTAGCCAAGAAGAAGACGGCGATGAAAGATAATAATAATAATAATAGTGAAAAGGAAAAGGGAGATGTAGAAGGAGAAGACGAAGGTAGCCAAGAAGAAGACGGCGATGAAAGATAATAATAATAATAATAATAATAATAATAATAATAATAATAATAGTGAGAAGGAAAAGGGAGATGTAGAAGGAGAAGAAGAAGGTAGCCAAGAAGAAGACGGCGAAGAAAGATAATAATGATAATAATAATAATAGTGAGAAGGAAAAGGGAGATGTAGAAGAGAAGACGAAGGTAGCCAAGAAGAAGACGGCGATGAAAGATAATAATAATAATAATAGTGAAAAGGAAAAGGGAGATGTAGAAGGAGAAGACGAAGGTAGCCAAGAAGAAGACGGCGATGAAAGATAATAATAATAATAATAATAATAATAATAATAATAATAATAGTGAGAAGGAAAAGGGAGATGTAGAAGGAGAAGAAGAAGGTAGCCAAGAAGAAGACGGCGAAGAAAGATAATAATGATAATAATAATAATAGTGAGAAGGAAAAGGGAGATGTAGAAGAGAAGACGAAGGTAGCCAAGAAGAAGACGGCGATGAAAGATAATAATAATAATAATAGTGAAAAGGAAAAGGGAGATGTAGAAGGAGAAGACGAAGGTAGCCAAGAAGAAGACGGTGAAGAAAGACAATAATAATAATAATAATAATAATCGCTAGAAAAAAGTCGTTGTAGAAAGAGATGACGAAAGTAGGCAAGAAGGACAGCGATGAAGGACAATAATAATAATAATAATAATAATAATAGTGAGAAGGAAGCGGAAATGTAGAAGAAGAAGACGAACGTAGCCAAGAAGAACGGCGAAGAAGGACAA
>OZ038510.1:70673897-70713897 GCA_964036315.1 Acanthosepion esculentum
CGCAAAGAGATACAAAAGATTGTTCTGACATGTACAGCCCACACTTTACGAAGGGCGTTATTTATGTGTTCTTTTTTTTCTTTTCTTTTTTTGTCAGTGGAAAGTGTCATGATGCCATTTCTAAACTTAGGTTCCTGGGCGGGACCCGGAAAGAAATGTGTAAACGCCAGATATCAAAATAATAATAATAAAAACCCGGTATGACTGAGTGGGCCAATATCTGCACTGGAAAATTTGCAACTCCTATGGGAAGGAAACTGGAAGAAATTGGTACGAACACCACCCTGACCCGGTTACGGAGATAGGACCTGTTACAATTCTATGGGACTACACAATACACACTGACAGAACAATCAAAGCCAACCGCCCAGACATTGTTATTAAAGACCACAAACAAAATAAGTGCCTCCTTATTGATATGGCAGTCCCTGCAGACTGCAATGTATCTTTGAAGATATTCGAAAAACTGTCAAAATACAAGGACCTTGAACTAGAAATCTCAAAAATGGGACACATGGGAACATCAACAATTCCTGTTGTAGTTGGAGCCCTTGGACTCGTTGGAAAAGATTCCAGTAGGCTGACTGAAGGGATTTCTGGAAGTCCATACCTCAAAGAGATACAAAAAATTGTTCCGACAAGTACAGCCCACACTTTACGAAGGGCTTTATCTATGTACTTATTATTTTTTTATTTTTTTTATTTATTTATTTTTTTTGCAGTGGAAAGTGTCATGATGCCATTTCTAACCTTAGGTCCCTGGGCAGGACCTGGAAAGAAATGTGTAAACGCCAGATATCAAAGGAAATAATAATAATAATAATAATAATAATAATAATAATAATAATAATAATAATAATTAGGTAACTCAAAAGAAAAGCGATACCTAAGGTATATATGAATTTTACAAATGAAAAAAAAATGATTTCTTGAAACTTTAATTTTAGATTCAATTTCAAATTAATATATTAAAATTTCCAAATAGTACTAATTTTGCTAAATTTCGAACCGAATTTCGATTGATTGGAATTATTTTTTTTAAATTTGTCAATTGGTCATATTAATAAATCTGTCAACAAAACATAATTCTCTTTCTTAAATAATCCTTCAAAAATAAAATATTCTTTTCTGAAACTTTATGTGCGGAAGAGTAACTGATTTTAATTTAAAACAAATATTACTTTCAGTTTAAAATATCATAGAAAAGCATTTTTAACACGTAGGTGGGTGTTTTTAAGAAGTCTTGACACCTTTATCGACAACCTGATGAATGCGAGATTTTGGCCAGGGGGGTAATTATTAACTGCAAAGTAATCTTAAAAATTTCAAATTTATTTGAACATTCTAATATTTATTACATTTTAGGTACTTTGGTTTTATAGTTTTATTTAAGAAGACGTTTGTTGATGAAATGTAAAGAAATTGACCGGTAAATTTTAAATTTATTGTAGTTACCGCTTTTATTTTCGGATATTGCTGTTTCGGCAGACAACACCAGAAAACTGAGGGCGTACGCACCATACACTTTGATATTTTAGTTCTCGTACGATCACCAGAGATAAGCAACGTCTAGCATGGTGAGAATGGAAATGGGTGACCGCTTGGGAATATAATGTTCTTTAAGTTTGGATGTGCGGAAGATGCAATGGATAATGATTCGGAATTGTCAATTCGAGAGCCGAGTTCCAATTCCTGTCGGGTTCGTTATATTAATTTATGAGCAAATATTCTTGAGAAAGTTATGAATCTATATCTTATGAGTAAATTATTATTAGCTCGAAAAAGATTCTTAAAATCTAAAAATAGTTTCTGGCTTTAAATAATGTTCAAATTGTTGATAAATCGTAAGAAATAAATTAATTAATCAATCAGACCAAAAAATTAATTATGATGTTTTCAAATCCCCCTCTTATTTTATTTCTTTTTATATGAATTTTTTGTTTTATATATTTTGGTAGCAATACAAAAGCAATATGGGGCCAAATATGTTCACTTTCAAAAAGTGTGTCGCCAATAGAGATTGGAAAATGTGACTCCGAAATCCAAAGGCGCATTTGAGTAAAGAAAAGATGTCTTCCAAAACCTACGCAAAGTATTAAGAAACAGGAAAATTTTGTTAGTAATAAAGAAAAGATGAATTCTATAATAATATCAGTTCTTGATGAAATGATAAAAAAATGGACAATAAACTTTAAATTTACTATAGTTACCGCTCTTATTTTTTGATAACGTCGCGTATGGATGTCCGTATTTAAAAAAATCGGCAAGTTTATACGTACACAAAAATATGCACGTCTTGGGTACGACGTTAAACTGCATGCAACAGCAAGGCCTCTGATCAGTAGGTTTTGAGGAAGCGTGGAACCACCTCTTAGTTACTGGTTTTCCCAGGTCCACCCTGACCCGGGGTGGTAGCACCTGTTGGTGTCCCAGCTATGGGAAAATAGTGAACTTCCAGGTCTTTTCCAGCACATTGTAACAATGATGTTGCCAACTACACTTTTTTGAAACAATGATGTTGCCAACTACACTTTTTTGAAACAATGATGTTGCCAACTACACTTTTTTTAAACAATGATGTCGCCAGCTATACGTTTTTGAAACAATGATGTCCCCAGTAATACGTTTTTGAAACAATGATGTCGCTAGCTATACGTTTTTGAAACAGTGATGTCGCCAGCTATACGTTTTTGAAACAATGATGTCGCCAGCTATACGTTTTTGAAACAATGATGTCGCTAGCAATACGTTTTTGAAACAATGATGTCGCCAGCTATACGTTTTTGAAACAATGATGTCGCCAGCAATACGTTTTTGAAACAATGATGTTGCCAACTATACGTTTTTGAAACAATGATGTTGCCAGGGATACATTTTTTGAAACAATGATGTTGCTAGCTATACGCTTTTGAAACAGTTTCCAGCTATATGTTTTTGAAACAATGATGTTGCCAGCTATACGTTTTTGAAACAGTTCCCAGCTATACGTTTTTGAAACAATGACATCGCCAGCTATACATTTTTGAAACAATGATGTTGCCAGCTATACGTTTTTGATATATTTAGTAAATACTGGATCTGGCATTAAATAACCCATAGTGGTTGATATGCCACAAAACCCAAAACAAACAAACAAAAATATGCAAAAATATTTTACAAATACTGGAGGTCGCTCAATTGTAGTAAGTTTTCCATATATGATTTGTAAATATAGTTTTACTTAATAAAATTATTACCTAAATCTTACGAATTAATACAGAATTTTAAAGGATTAAAGACATTATAAATTATTATAATTAAAATTTTTTAAAAATTAAAACAATTCTTGCTAAAATTCATTATTCATCAAAAAACATTTCTTAAGATAATAGTAACTATTTTATATCTTATTAATAAAATCAATTGAAAGCCTTTCTAATAAAATATTGTCTTAGTTTTGTCTGGTTTTTCTTTTGTTTTTTTGACTTTTTTAAGTATGTTACCCGAAGCAAGTCGGGAGTGCTACTATCACGCAGGAGTTACAGAGAGTGAAAATGAGTGAAAATACTAGGTATACTGGGGATTGCGGAAAGGATAAAAGATGGACGATATTCAAGACAGCAGATGATGGCGATTGACGTTGCATTTAAATTTTCGAAGACTGTAGTTATCAGGGAAGCAAGTAAACGGAAGGGACTTCCACAGGCAGGAAGTGCGAGAAAAGAAACTGTTGCAGTAGAAGTTTTACTAATGTTGATAGTCAATTGTAGGTGAATTTCTCTGCTTAGTTCAAGCTTGATCAGAATGTTTTGCAAACTGTTCCCACTATTAACAGAGCATGTGGTGAAGGAACCGTTTATGATCGGACAGTTATAGCGTTTTTTTTTCTGGAGTTCCGCAGTGGGGATACGAATCTTGAAGCTCGAGGGCGTAGATTCCTCTACGCCCTCGAGCTTCAAGATTCGTATCCCCACTGCGGAACTCCAGAAAAAAAAACGCTATAACTGTCCGATCATAAACGGTTCCTTCACCACATGCTCTGTTAATAGTGGGAACAGTTTGCAAAACATTCTGATCAAGCTTGAACTAAGCAGAGAAATAAACGAATCTCTTCTTTTTTCATGTTCAAGATTAGGAGGATATACAATTTGAATATAAATTCTGGAATAAAAATGCTATAGAATTAACATAGAGGACATTTTAATAATTTTCAACGAGTAACATCGTTTGTGTTAATATTATAATATATTAGAACACAATTAAACGGCTCATTCTAAAAGGAAACATCATTTTACGAACAAACTACTATACATGCATACAAATATATATATATATATATATATATATATATATATATATATATGTATAAGGCTCAAATCACGATCCAATTCATCAGACCTACAAATTACCACTAATATTATCACTATATATATATATATATATATATATTATGCTATGTATATATATATATTATTCTGTATATATATACATATATATATATATATATATATATATATATATATTATATTATATATATATATATATATATATATTATATTATATATATATATATAGACATTTATATTATGTTTAACGTTCTTTTTATAGATACAAGTATTTAAGCAAATGCTCTGTTTTTATAATAAACAGTATTAAATAACATTTACCGGCCTGAATGTCCGAGAAATTTTCATAGAAAATTTTCGCTCTCCGGAGACATTCAGGCCGGTAAATGTTATTTAATACTGTTTATTATAAAAACAGAGCATTTGCTTAAATACTTGTATCTATAAAAAGAACGTTAAACCTAATATAAATGTCTTTAAATAAATTGTCGGACAATGTCCAATTCTAAAATATATATATATATATATATATATATATATATATATATATATATAGAGTATAGGTGATACACCCGTTGTTATATAATCCAGGTGGATCCTAATAATAAGAAATATTAGGACTGATCCACAGAGAGCTCAATGAATTTATTATAACAAAGCATTTTTTACAGCAAAAACCAAAATTGCTTCAACATGAGTATAGTTTGTTTCAAGCTTGTCTGAACCTAATCGTCCTCAGCTCTTAAATTTTTGTGTGGAAATAGGGATTTCCACATAGACACTTAAGGACTGAAGACAGCTGGATTCAGACCAGCTTGAAATAGAAGTATATGTACGTATATATATATATAAATATGTGTGTGTGTGTGTGTGTGTGTGTGTGTATATGTTTTTTTTTCTATTCAGTTATTTATATATGTATATATATTCTATTCAGTTATAAATAACTGAATATAAATTTTGCAGATTTGAATAAATTTCCATAAGAATTCATTATGTCTAAACCTCAGTAGAAGGCAGAAATATATTTTGGGGACTCAGCAGCAGTGCGTATCCACTACCGAGAATCGAACCCGAACCGTTATGATACAACGCACGCTCCATACCACTGGTCTAGACACAATATAGCGCATCTTATCCTATTTCCGCTGAAACTTATCCAAGTAAACCCACAGGACAGAGGCCCCAAGAGCAAGATCCTTTTTCACCAAACCGCTTCACCCGGAGCATTAGAAGCTGGATCTAGCATAGAATTATATAAGTAAATAGAAATGTAGGGGATTTGGATAATTTTCTCATAATAATTCATCATCTCTAGGCTTAGAAACCTCAACAGAATGCAGAAAAGTACTAGACCTCTGTTTAACTGAAGAAACAGTCAGCATTTTTTTCCGACTCTAAAATGATGAGAACTTGCAAGTTTAGGTACCATAGAATAGAGTAATATTTATTTTGAATAATACAAAAATGTGGCACAAGGCCATAATGGGATAGGGGAAGGTTGGTTTTCAATTGGCCTTGTCTTAAACTTCGCTCACAATTTGAACGGTAAAATGAAGAGACCTTACAGCCAATCTTGTACTAAACATAAATTCTCAATGTCTAGGTACCATAGGGGAAAGTAATATTTATTTTGAAAATTACAAAAATGTGGCACAAGGTCAAAAGTGAGGATAGAGGAAGGCTGGTCTTCAATCTGTCTTATGGTAAACTTAGTTCGCAAAAATTACCTACCCAAACATATCAGAATATTCTTTTCACTAAAGCCACACATTCTTACTTACCATAGTCGCCATAATACCACAGGGTCTCTAACTAGTTCCTATATGTACAATCTATCAGGAGAGGGAATAAACATAATAACTTACCATACAGGCAAGTAATATTTATTTTGTTCTAATACACAAATGTGGCACAAGGCCAAAAGGGGGATAGGCTGGTCTTCAAACTGTCTTATCTTAAACTTAGCTAACCACGATTACTGAACCAAACATACCACAGTATCCCTTACACCAACACCCACCATAGTGCCTCAATGAAGTTCTAGCTAGTTTCCATATGTAAAATCTGTCGGTGAGGTTAATAAAAATTACAAAATTTTAAAATTGAAATCTCATTGAATATTTACAATGAATATTTATGGAGGAAAGTTCATGAGAATAATTACCATGAAAGTATTTATAGAAAAGGCAGATGGAAGCTTCATTATGGCGGTGGGAATGTGACTGAAACCGAGATGTCAGGTCAGCGCCAAAAACATTGCAGATTCTTCTTTGGATTTTATCAAGAATCTCTAAATATATAGCAGGAGCACAAGACCAGATGTGGCAGCAATATTCAATGAATGGTCGAATGGTATGCTTATAAATATTTAAGATAGATTGTGAAGTTCTTTTCACATATCAGTTTCTTTCGTTTTATTGTTTTTTAATCATTTCACCCCAAACAAGGCAGTAAAGTTACTGAGACACAAGGTGTTACTGAGTGTGAAAGAATAAGAAAAAAAGAGAAACATTATTAAGGGGGGAGTACAATAGAAAGAGAGTAATCATGAAGAGAGTAGATAACGATTGGCATCGCATTTAATTTTTTAAGATCAAGCCTGGCTAGAACGCAAGACGTCGGTAGAGAATTCCACAAGCGAAAAGTGTGAGAAAAGAAACTGTTAGCATAAAACTTACGCTCACACCTTAACTGTGAACTGGTGAGACCTTGCCGCCAATCTAGTACTGCGTTTAAATTTCTAAATTCTAGGTACCATAGCGAAGAGTTCATGCGAAATCTTACCATGGAAGTATTTATAGAAAAGACACAGTGAAGGCGAGAAGCTAGGTCACGACCAATAACATTGCAGATTCTTTTGGATTCTCTCAAGAATCTTTAAATATAGAACAAGAAGCACTGGACTATATGTGGCAGCGATATTCAAAGCAAGGACGAATGGTAGACTTATAAATATGTCAGAGTGATTCCGGAGATAAAAATTGTCTAGCCCGACACAGTGAATCATCTTTAAATCGTTTATTTTTATTCAAATGCCTGGGTTTGTTTTTTTCTCCGGCAAATACTGTAATATTAAAACTTGCATCCTATCGCGGGAAAGTGTGTTGGTAAAAAACGTTGTTAACCCCACACTCTCACCCCCCTGCGGTACGGTGAAATGTAATACTGAAGTAACGGGTTTTCATCGAACTGATAAAAAAAAAATGTGTTTGCTGGATTTTACAAGAACGATAACTGGAATCAAGATATATATATAAAAAAAAAAAAGAAAAAAAGTCCCGCTCTGAGCCATAGATGAAGTAAAAGTTTGATTTCTCCCCCTACATCCGACACTGCTGCGGGTGGGGGTGGGGGATAAGGTGAAAACGAGGCCAAATTTAAGCGCGACGAAATTGAATAAATAAATAAAATAAAATAAAAATTAACAACTGTAAAAAACGTGTTTCTAATTAATACACAAGGGGATTTTGTCTGTTTCCACGGAAGTGTGAATTCGAATTTGACGGTGTGTGTCTGTGTTGTTGGATGTGTTAGACTGCCGTGTTAAAAAGGTGGGTAAGATTGAGACAAAGAGAGCGAGACAAAGAGAGGGTAAAGCGATAGCTGACATACTATGCGCAGAATTAAAAATATGCAATATTATGTGTTATTAATTATATATTTCCGGTAATGTGGTAGGATTTTTTTCCTCCATGTTGGCGAAGCGTTGAAGGAAAAGGTGTTTACGGTGTTAATAATCCTTTTCTTCGTGTGTGTATCAATCTAAAAAATAAATAATACGAACGTGTTTGTAGTCGCCGGAACAGAAGAAAAACAGGTATAATAATCATGACGAGGTTATGCGAGAAATAGGCTAAAACAAAGATAGTCTGTGTGAGTGTATGGCTGTCTATAGAACGATGGTATTGAATAAAAAAAAAGAATAGATTTGACGTCATAAAGTTGCTTACCGAACCTGACTTGTTCTACCATAAACCGTACTGAGAAAAAAAGGGAATAAAAAAGTCCTTGGGAACCAGAAACCTATCTACCAGCATTTATGGCTGACAAAAATAATATTACAGCAGAAGTTAGGCAAATGACAAGGTGTTGATGACGGACTCAGAAAAAAAAGAAAAGAAAATAGCTCTTACAGAAGGTTGCAAAGGAAAAGCAAGAATAAAGGACTATCTATTAGATAAAAAGACTGCATGAATCAAAGACAGTCCGGATTGTGAGTGTTGTGGATTCCGGGAATGGAATCCTGCACAAATAAATAAACAACGCCAGTAATTGAGATAGAAAAATAAGTGTACTAAACGTAAGAATACAGACTTGAAGTGAAGATTAGAAGTCCAGGAATGCGGGTTAGTAGAAAGTATACGTACAAGTCTCTATAAGTGAAGCCGTAATTATCTCTCTCTCTCTCTCTCTCTCTCTCTCTCTCTCTCTCTCTCTCTCACTCTGGATTCTCGTATAACACTCTGTGAACACCCTGTGTACTGTCTCCGTATCTCTCACCCTGACTCAACGTATCTCCACCCGCAGGTATTCTCTCTGTCAGTATAAGTATACTTTGGACGAGTCCATCTTGTGAAAAAGGGTCTGCCCCACAATAGAGAGTAGCGTATTAGGGACGTTAAAATCAAGGGGGTGACGAAATTTAACTATCTGGGTAGTGTCACAAGGGACGACAAAAATGTTTTTCGTTTCATTGATTCGTTTTCTGCGAGTTAACAGACTTTTGCAGTATCTGTCTATATTTCTGAGATGAGGTATTATGTACACTATTTACATTGTGTGGATTATCCTCCTCATCTTTGTTGCCATATTTATCACAACGTTTCGGCTGTTGTACGCTCCGGCCTTCTTCAGGTGGTTGGAATCTCGAACTGAACTCTTTCTTTCGCTCGCTGGGGTAGACTGTTGTAATTCCACGTGCAATGTCTCAGGGATATCAGTTATCAGTTATCTCCTGTTAATTCCCCTCTCCAAGTTCTCTGCCGCCTTAACCAGGTATTGAACTCACAACTCTTTGGGTCCTGTCACTGGATCTAACTAACGTCTTTATCCACTGTGTCATGTGTCCTTGAGGACATATATACATTGGGGCTAGATTTTAAATTGTTGTTTTATTCACCTCCTCGAAAAGACAATGAATTGTACATATGAGAACTAGTTAGAGACGTTGCGGTGGATGTAATGAGAACTTATGGGACTTTTGCAGGTTATTTAAAGCCAGAATTTTTTAGATAATAAGAATGATTTTTTTTTGGCGGAGGTAAATATAATACTGATTTATTGATACAACTCTTACTAAAGAGATCTTAGTACACGGGAAATGGTTTTCGCTCACAATGTAAAATGCGGCACAGGAAGAAGAAGGTGCATTGCAATAGCGAAAAATGCCTTCCAAAAGCTAAGCAACGTATTAAGAAACAGGAAATATGAATTCTCCTATATGCTTGTGAATGCTGACCAATTTCCTTACAGACGAAGAGAGGACTTGTGGCAACAGTAATCTGGTTCTACAGAATGATATTTGATTGATTCGCTTTTTACGGCTTATCAACCCTTTGCATGTTATTTAAAGCGATAAAATAATTTTAAATTGTAAGCACTTTAATTTTTTGTGTGTGAGGGTAGGTAATAATGATTTAGTTACACACGTCTTACTAATTAAACCATAATATCAATCGACATCTTCAAATGCCTTGATCTAATTTCCCGCCCTTCTCTTCATCCTTTCTTCTATCACGCCTCTTTACTCTTGCTCCCACTCTCTGTAACCCCTTGCGTTCTAGTGGCACTCCCGCTTTGCTTGGGATGAACTTCAAAAAAAAAGTTGAAAAGAAAAGGGTTTTCATTCGTTTCTCAAGGATATTTGTTTTGTTTTTGATTTTTTGATTTTGTTAACGGCACATCAACTCTTTATGGGTCATTTAATGCCGAAATTTAAATTTCTTGGAAGCATTAGCAATTTATTTTACAAAGATATATTACTGGTAATTTTTCCTTTCAAAAATGTATTGCAGGTAATTTAACATTTTTTTGGTGCAAAAAACTTATTGCTTATAATTTCTCTACTATGATCAGGTATTGTTGTTACCTTCACGACAAAAATATATTTCTACACTTTCACACTGTTTTGACTCCAGTTTGGGGATTCACCATTTTCCCAGAGCTGAGACCCTAACAGGTGCTACCACCCCGAGTCTGTGAATCTGGAAAAAACAGCAATTAAGTGGTGGTTCTATGCTCCTCAAGACCTCTCGACCAAAGGCCTTGCTGTCGAATGTAGTTTATCGTGATTCCCAGGCCAAAGGATATTTGTGCGTAAGTGAACCCGACGGCTCTCCGATTAAAAATTCCGTGTCATTATCCATTAAAATACCCGAACATCGAAGCTTACAACAACTGGTATTTGAAATTAGTCACACATCTAGAAGTGACCAGGCTCGACGTTGCTTAACTTCGGTGACTTTTTGATATTGTTGTTGTTGAATAAGATTGGAACGCGGTCAGGCTAAGTCGCTGATGTTGAATGTTTGTTAGGTTTCATATTATTTTAAACTAACATAGAAGCCAACCTTCGCGCGGACTTTAGGCTTCGGAGGGCTTTTCCTTTAGCGTCCTGTGTATGTTAAGCATTTAGAAATAATAAAATTATTTAATCTTTATTCCTCAACTTAATTCGGCATAATCTTTCTTCGTATACGTAACCTATCTCCGTATTTTGTTTACATATATTTTACGCATAAGTTTTCTTTTCTTTTAGAATCAACTTCTTAATGACCACATCCCAAAATCACTCTTAAAATGCATGAGGGAATCCGAACAATGTAATATTTCGAATACGTCACAGTGCACATGCTAGAAAAAGAAAAGAAGAAACATATGAGCAACGTACTGTGCCCGCGTAAGTTTTAATTATAGTTTAATTAGACGATATTAACTGGAATTGCGACGAAAAGCATAGTTAAAGATAAACCTTTAATAAAGAATACTTGTTTAAACCGTTCACATTATTCGACATTTAAATATACATTTAAATGAATAATTTATTTAATTTTCAATCGCGTGTAACTA
Organism: Acanthosepion esculentum; assembly: GCA_964036315.1. NCBI lineage: Eukaryota > Metazoa > Mollusca > Cephalopoda > Sepiida > Sepiidae > Acanthosepion > Acanthosepion esculentum. The sequence goes on from OZ038510.1 coordinate 70,685,294, forward strand.
CAGTAGTTATTACATGTTACTTCAGATTGTGTATTATTCCCCGAGATAGAAAAATGGACAGACGGACGGACGGACGGACACGCGTACACTGCGCTTTATTTTTATATCATTCTTATTTGGAAATGGTTAATTTTTGAAGACTATAAATCTTGTCAAATGCTTCCGGTAGGTTCGTAGGAGATTATTTTTACTAAATGTTTTAATGAATTCTACAAGGTTTATTTCAGGTTTAACTTTTCCTTGATACCTGCTAAAAACTCATTTTGGGGCTTCTAATTGTTATTTTTAAACAGTAAATTCTTTATTCTCTTCAAAGTTTAATTAATTTCACATTCTGTCTTTTTCTTTTCTTCTCTTTATTTCTTCTTTATGAGTTTTTTTTCTTTTCCTTTTCTCCTTTTTTTCCGTTTTGCCTTTGTTTTGTGTAACAGAAATTGAACACGTTGCACGCTTTAAAACTTTTCGTTAAATTGGTTCTGACCTGGCGGCTCGGCTTCAGTCACTTTCACACCACCGTAAAGTTGCTTCCCTATACCTTTTCTATAAATACTTTCATGGTAATTGTTCGGATGAGCTCTTCGCTAGGGCACCTAGAGATTTTCATTTAAGCGTTGTGATCTCATCAATTTATAGCTGCGCTGGTTAGATGCAGCCGTAAATTCTAAGTTAACAGTTTCATCTGCTGCACTTCTCGCCTGTGGAACTCACTTTTGGCTCCATGCTTTCCAGACAACTTCAATCAGCAAAAATATAGAATGTGCTTTCCTATTGACATGACAGTCCCTGCAGAGTGTAATGAATCTTTGAAAATCTTCAAAAACTATCAAAATACCAGGATCTTGAAATGAAAATCACAGAAATGTAGTACATAATGACATCAATAATTCCAGTTGTAGTTGGAACACTCGGATTGATTGGGAAAGGTTCCGATAGGCACACTAAAGGGATTCCTGGTATCCCATGCCTATAGAAATACAAAATATTGTACTCAAAAGTACAGCTCTTACACTACGGAGTGCTTTATCTATATAAAATGTATGTGATCTTTTTTTTTAATTTCATATATCTATAAGTTTACCATTCGTCCATGGAATGTTCGTCCTTAAAATATTACCCGCTGCTATTTACCTTGAGCTGCTTGATAAAATCTAAAGAAGAATCAGCAATATTACTGGTCCTGATCTGGCCACTTCACTTTCACACCACCGTAAAGTTGCTTCCCTGTGTCTTTTCTATAAATACTTTCATGATAATTGTTCGGATGAGCTATTGTTTTTTTTTCATTACTAACATTATTTTGTTTAGTTCCTTGTAAATAGTTTTTTCAGATTGTAAATACTCATTGGGGCTAGTTTTTTAAATTGTTATTTTATTCCTCGAAAGATAATGAATTGTACATAAGCGGACTTGTTAGGAATTAGGTAGACGATGAGGTATTATGGTGGATATAGTATGAAAGGTAAGAAACAATGCATTGTTTTGGTGTTAGGACTATTGTGGTATGTTTAGGTCAGTGATCGTGGCTAGCTAAGTTTAAGGTTAAGACAGAAGAAGACCGTCGTTTTCCCCCATTCCTCATCTTTGGCCTTGGGCCACAATATCTGTAAATAAGCGGAAATAAATATCGCCCTTCGCTACGGTACCTAGACTGTATGAATTTCAGCGCAATACTAGACTTACAGTTGAGCTGGTTAGATGTGGCCGTTAGATTGGTCCTGATCTGGTCGCTCGGCTTCATTCACTTTCACACCACCTTAATTTTGCCTCCCTGTGCCTTTTCTATAAAAACTTTCACGGTAATTGCCCGGATGAGCTCTTTGCTATTGGGGGATGGGGGTTATTAGTAAAATTATTTTGTTTAGTTTCTTGTAAATATTTTTTTTTCAGATTGTAAATACTCATTGGGGCTAGTTTTTAAAATTGTTATTTTATTCCCCCCCCTCCACCACAGACAATGAATTGTACTTAAGCGGACTAATTAGGAATTAGGTAGACAATGAGGTATTATGGTGGATGTAGTATGAAAGGTAAGAAACAGTGCGTTGTTTTTGGTGTTAAGATTATTGTGGTAGCTTTGGGTCAGTGTTTGTGTCTAGCTAAGTTTAATGTTAAGACAGAACAAGACCGTCCTTTTCCTCATTTTGGCCTTGTGCTCCATTTTGTATTTTTACAAATAAATAATTCTCTTCGCTGTTGGTGTTTAGATTTTAAATTATTGTTTTATTCCCTTCCCCTCGACAGATATGAATTGCACATATGGGGGACTATTTAGGATTTTCATAGAGACACCGAGGCATTATAGTGACAGTTATAATAATGGTAAGTAAGAATGCATTGTTTTGGTGTAAGGACTATTATAGTATGTTTGGGTAAGTGATCGTGGCTAGCTAAGTTTAACCCATTAACTGCCAATTGTTTTTAATGTGCATTTCATTTTGGTCCAGACTGGTCCCTTAGGAGTTTATTTATTCCTTATGTTTAATTTCAGTAGTTACCATTGTAGTTTTTATAGAAACTAGAACATCAAATATATATGTGTATAAAACATCAAAAAATAATATTGATTAGAAATATTAAAAAAATACTTTTCAAAATAGTCATTATTTTTCTACTCGTGAAATGTAAAATTACGATAGAAAGTGTCTTCTTACGGCTTAATTATAACTTTAAAGGCTAAGTGTTGTAAAATATACCTCTGCAAATGCAATGTATGTAAGCAATTCAATGTAAATACTAGAAATAACATGTAGTGTGTTTAATTTTAACAGATCCCCAAATGGGGCTCATGGTAGGTAAGGGGTTAAGGTTAAGACAGAAGAAGACCATCATTTTTCCTCATTCCCAATCTTTGGTCTTGTGCCACATTTTCTGGTAATAATCGAAAATAAACATCGCTCTTCGCTGTGATTTTCATATTTGTTTTTGTGTTTGAGTGAGTGCTTGGAATGAATGAATGAATGAATGAATGAATGAATGAATGAATGAATGAATGTTTTATATTATTAGAGTCCCACATCGATTTCGACCAGTTAACTTTTGTTTCTACCGCATTTAAGGTTTGTGGGGGAGTTATTACTAACATTAATTTGTTCTTTTTCTTTTAAAAAGTTTTGTTTCACATTTGTTAATATACATTGTGGCTAGTTTTTTAAATCGTTTAACCCCCCCCCCCACAGACAAAGAATTGTACATGTGGGGACTAGTTAGAATTTCATGGAGATTCTGAAGTATTATGGTGGGTGTACTAAGAAAGGTAAGTAAGGATGCGTTGTTTTGGCGTAAGGAATATTGTTGTGTGTTTGTGTAAGTGTTTGTGGCTAGCTAAGTTTAACGTTAAGACAGAAGAACAACGTCCTTTTTCCCCATTCCCCATTTTGGGATTGTGCCACATTTTGTATCATTGTACAAATAAATATCGCTTTTGGCTATTGTGGTTTAGATTTTAAATTGTTTTATTCCCGTCCTCCAGACAAGAATTGTATATATGGGGATTAGTTAGGTCTTTCACAGAGACATTGAGGTTATTATGGTGGATGTAGTAAAATGGTAAGTAAGGATACGTTGTTTTGGTGTAATTAATATTGTGATATATTTGAGTCGGTGCTTGTGGCTAGCTAAGTTTAAATTTAAGAGAGAAGAAGACCGTCCTGTTTTCCCTATTCTCCTTTTTGGCCTTGGGCCATATTTTGTATATCTATCTATCTATCTATCTATATATATATATATATATATATATATATATATATATATATATATATATATATATATGTATATATAATTTTATTTCCTATGGTACCTATAGTTTTTTAATTTACGCGCTGTAGTAGACGGGCGTCGGGATCTCGTCAATTTACACTTGTGCCGGCTAGGTGTAGCCGTAAGTTCTATGCTAACAGTTTCTTTCCTCGCACTCTCCGCTTATGGAACCCCTTTTCAGTTGCATGCTTTCCAGCCAACTTTAATCGGCAAAATGTAAGTGCAATCTGAATTGCTATCTTCTGTCCTCCTGATAACTCTTTTCACTTTTCACTCATTATTAATATTTCTGTTCCTGATTCTTTCACACCCTGTAACCCCTTGTGATTTAGTGGCATTACTGCCTTGCAGGAGTGAAACTGACAGAACAAAAAAAAGAAAAGAAAAAAGATACGCATGCGTTGATGACTATCAGCAGCAGCAACCTCTCTTCAGCTTTTGGGCGTGCGTAAAAAAACCAGAGCATGCGTGTAGTGAATCCCATGAGGGTAGCACATTTTACCCGGTATTTGTTCCAAGTAATTATTTACTCCTTTTCATATCATTTCCAAAGTCCAAATAACAACAAATGGTAATTTCTTTTGATGTCACATTCTAATGGCTTCAATCTTGAGGTCATCGTATTAGATTGTCAAATGTTATCAACGACATATTTTTATCGGCTGCGCTGCACAATCTTTCAAAATAATTATTATTATTGTTGAGTGATAGAGTAATACACCAACGAAAAGAAGCCACTATACCTAATACCCGAATCCCGGCTTTTTCATCATGATATCCACTCTGATAAACAGTATCCGAGGTCTGTCTGAAAAGTAATAAGACTATTGTCACAAACAATTCATTTCAATTATAAAAAAAACACACTACATGGTTTTCCATTCAAATAACCCCCTAATACTCTAATGCACTTTGTCATACTTCTCTTAGACGTTACTATGCACTGCTGCAAGTATTCTACTTTAGGGGCCGTGAGATGGCTTCAACTCCATCAAAACAGGTCCCTTTGATGATTCACTTGAGTTTGTGGAAAAGAGAAAAGTCACACAGCAAAATCAGATGAATAGACAGGTTGTTTCAGTACGGCGATGATCTTCGCGGCCAGAAACTGCCGGATGCTCAAGGCGTTGTGAGCAGATACACTGTTGTGCTTAAATAGACAAGGTTTGTCCTGCCACAACTCTCGTCTCTTCTCGTGCAGTGAGCCTACTAAATACTGACCCAGGGGCAACAACTTACATGGAAGAACGGATAAGTTCCGTTACTTTTCAGACAGAGCTCGTACCTAGCGTATGCCCGACTGACAAACCTCGCGCACTATCGTGACAGGTTTTGATAAAAGCAAAGAAAACCCTTGTAGGTGGGGCTCAGTTAGAAATTACTTCACGTCGAATAAACCAGTATCTAGATGTGACGCTGAAATTGTCTTGTCTGCCTCAACGTTCAAACCTATCGATACAGAGCACCTGCCCCGTAGGGACATGTTCAACTTGTCAAGAACCAGCAACTGACAAACAAATTTGTGTTATTGTAGGTAATTTTACTTTAACCCCAAATAATTAATCACTAAAATAAAACGTCTACATGCTATAACTTCCAATTAGTGAATGAAAGAAAGGATGAGAGCGTTGCGGGTTGTAGCGTCAGGGATGTTATTATTATTATTATTATTATTATTATTTATTCATATTATTATTATTATTATTATTATTATTATTATTATTATTATTATTCTTTTTATTATTATTATTATTATTATTAATATTATTTATTATTATTCTTTTTATTATTAATATTATTTATTATTATTCTTTTTATTATTAATATTATTTATTATTATTCTTTTTATTATTAATATTATTTTGATTATTATTATTATTATTTTTATTATTATTATTCTTTTTATTTATATTATTATTATTTATTATTATTATTATTATTTTGATTATTATTATTTTATTATTATTATTATTTATTATTATTATTATTATTTTATTATTATTATTCTTTTTATTTATATTATTATTTATTATTATTATTTTTCTTTTGATTATTATTATTTTGATTATTATTATTTATCATTATTATGTCTTCCTTATTATTATTCATTTTATTTATATTATTAGTATTTATTATTATTATTATTCTTTTTATTATTAATATTTATATCTATTTATTATTTTTGTTATTATTATTATTATTAATAAGAGTAAATCTGATCGTTTTGATAAAACTAAATTTGCAGCTGATCTCAAAAGTGATTTAACATCAGCTATTTACTAAATCCTAAGTACCTATAGGCTTTTTCCTGTTCTAGTTTCCTAGTTTTTGTGACGAAATGTAAATCTATTGGGAAGGTTCCTGTAATTCTCCCTTACTTCAATGTGACTTTTGCATATGTCTCTATTCCGAAATGCACGAGCCTATGTCCTCACTGGAACATTTTAGAGTATTGAGGAGACCCTCTCAGCTGGTTTTTGGCAAATATTTTGAGATCATCCATGTAGAGTCGATGATTAAGTACTTTCTTGTGTACTTTGTGTCCGATATTATCATTATTATTATTATTATTATCGTCCTTCTTCATTGTCTCCTTCTTGGCTACCTTCGTGGTCACCTTTTCCATCTCTTTTTTCTTCTCACTGTTCTTCTTCTTCTTCTTCTTCTCCTTCTTCTTCTTCTTCTTCTTCTTCTTCTTCTTCTTCTTCTTCTTCTTATTATTATTATTATTATTATTATTATTATTATTATTATTGTACTTCTTCTCCAGCTTCTTGTCAGCCTTCGTCTTCTCCTTCTCCATTTCCTTTTTCTTCTCACTATTATTATTATTATTATTATTATTATTATTATTTTCATGGAGCTGTTTCTCTCACATGGTACTGCTATGTCAATAAGCATACACTGTCTGAATTTCTCGTCTTTTATGATGATATCATGACTGTTGTCTTTGTTTCTCTCAGTTTGGATTGGCATGTCCCAGGGCATAGTTACATCGTTATTTTAGGTAACTGTGTCTGGTTGATGCTCTCAGTGGTTTCGATTTTGTGCTTCTTGCAAATCTTCCAGTGCACATTTGTTGCAACCTTGTTATGTCTGTGAGTATATCATTTTTTGGCTAATTCCGGACATCCTGAGATAATATGATCGACATATTTCCTCATATTTTCTGGAAATCCTGCATTTCGTGTTCATTTCATCCTTGATTATGCGACAGTGATAGGGTCTAGTTGTAAGGCTTTGGTTGCGAGTTGCAATAATTAGGCCTTCTGTCTTAGCTTTCATCCCGGTGCTCCCCAGCCACTGATATGTTTTCTATAGGTACACATCTGCCTATTTTGTTGTTTTTAGGTATTTGCTGTGCAAAGCCTTGTCCTCACAATTTTTTGGAATTTGAATTCACCAAGTTGTTTTGCTTTCTGTTTTATTATTATTATTATTATTATTACTACTACTACTACTACTACTACTACTACTACTACTACTACTAATGCTGTTATTGTATTTTTGTTGTTTTCTTGTTTTTTATTCATTTTCTATGGCTTATCAACCCTTTCCAGGTTATTTAGAACCAGAAAAAATATTTTAAATTGTAAGAACTTTTTTATTTAGAAATTAATGATTCAGTGATACAAATCTTACTTATTAACCCATAGACGGGGGTAAAAGAGGTGGACTCAAACCTTTCTCAAGGGTATTTGTGAGTAAGTGACTATAACGAACACAAATGGAATTGGAACTCGGTACCCCTGTTTAACAATTCCGAGCCATTTACACCACTTAAAATCCAGAAGTCAAATGTTATCTTTCATATCTGCCCTTCCTATCTCCTCCTCGTACACTCATGCTGTAGCCTAAACCCGCAGATAACACAGAAGTTCATACCAATGTGTTTACTCATTCCAAGTATCCACCTTCTTCTTTGGTTCCCGAAGATTCAATGGCAATAAAACGGGCTCCAAGGAATCATCGAGAACTGTAAGAGAAATATCAGGAACATTGAAAATAAAGAATAATGGGGTGAATTGTCATATTCTTTATTTCCCTTAAGTTGGATTTTGTCATGTGATCATTACCTCCCTTAGTTTTTGAAACTTCGTATGACAATAAACTGCATCCGGCAGCCATGTTTTGAGACACGTAGAACCACCTCTTAATTGCTGTTGTTTCCATATTCATACTGACCCTAGGTGGGAGCATCCGTTAGGATCCCAGTTATAAGCAAATAGAGAAACCCTAAACTGGAATCAAAACATGAAAGTATATTTTGCAAATACTTTCACGGTAATTGCTCCGATGAGCTGCTTTCGCTGGTTCCTAGGCCTCATGAATTTAAACGTCCTACGAGGCTGGCATCCCGTTCCCACCCCTTCACCGTTGAAACTGTTAGATGTAGACGTCTCTTCTACTCCAATAGCTTCATGTCTCGCACATCTCGCCTGTGGAACTCCCTTCCCTATTCCTGTTTTCCTGACAAATATAATCTCCAACTACTTAAGTGTAACGTCAATCGACATCTCCAGTTGCCTTGATCTATCCACTTCCCTTCTCCACATCCTTTCACCTTTCATTCCTATCTGCTCTCGCTCCAAATCTTCTGTAACCCCCTTGCCTTGATCGATCCACTATCTTTCTCCACATTTCTTTAACACTCCTATCTGCTCTTCCTCCAAACCTTCTGTAACCCTTGCGTGCTAGTGGCTTCCAGGCTTGCTTGGGGGTGATAAGCTTAAAAAAAAAAAAGAATACATTTTCACATAGTAAAAAAAAAAAAATCCTAAGCAATACATTGTTGGGAAAGGCGTAAAAAATGCCAAGCAATACATTTTTGAAAAAAAAATAACCAAATAAAATTAAATTTCGGCATTAAATGACCCATAATATGTTAATATGCCGTTAAACAAACCAAAACATACCTTAGGTGTGTGTTCGATATATAAAGAGGCTGTTCCAATAACTTGGACCGATTTTAATGTGAATTAAGATTAAGCGTCTGGTGATTTTTTTCCTTTCAGATTTGTCGGATATTTGGGCGATATTATTTTTCACACATAATTGCCATGACTGAAATAACATGATCCAATAGAGAAATAAATACATTTTCACTAATAACACTGATTTATTTACTGCTGACTTTGATCCGTCTTAATGAAACTCCCTTATATATAAAGTCTTAATGAAACACCCGTTATATATATGTGTCTGTGTGTATCTAACATATGTATATATGTATATATGAGATTATATGTATATATATATATATATATATACACACACACACACGTATGTGTGTGTGTGTATATATATATATATATATATATATATATATATATATATATATATATATATATATATTTAAAGACATTTATATATATCATGTTTAACGTTCTTTTTATAGATACAAGTATTTAAGCAAATGCTCTGTTTTATAATAAACAGTATTAAATAACATTTACCGGCCTGAATGTCCGAGAAATTTTCATAGAAAATTTTCGCTCTCCGACAGGAATCGAACCTGTATCCTATACGGAACCATCATTTCGCGTGATGTGCCTTAACCGTTCGGCCACAGAACCTGGTTAGCAAGGTCGATTTTACTATCTTTAAACTTAAATCTTAAAATAGATACAAGTATTTAAGCAAATGCTCTGTTTTATAATAAAATATCTATAAAAAGAACGTTAAACATAATATATATAAATGTCTTTAAATAAATTGTCGGACTATGTCCAATTCAAAAATATATGACGTCATTTGTTTACATTTGATACGCTAGAGCAGATATGAATAGAAGAGATTCATGGAAGATTTAAGTTTAAAGATAGTAAAATCGACCTTGTGTCAAATCTAAGCTACGCTTAGAAATGTATTTTCTCACTAAATCTGTTACGAATAGTGAGCTCGATCCTCACTCAGTGCTCAATACTTTCGGCCTTGTGCCACATCTAATCTTAGAAATGTATTTTCTCACTAAATCTATTATGAGTGAGTAGTGAGTTCGATCCTCAGTCTGTGCTCAATACTTTCGGCCTTGTGCCGCATCTAAGCTAAGCATAAAAATGTATTTTCTCCTTAAATCTGTTACGTGTGAGTAGTGAGTTCGATCTTCACTCAATGCTCAATACTTTCGGCCTTGTGCCAAATTTAAGATACGCTTAGAAATGTATTTTCTCGCTAAATGTTATGAGTGAGTAGTGAGTTCGGTCCTTATTAATTGGTCAATACTTTCGGCCTTGTGCCACATCTAAGCTAGTTGTAATAAATCTACATAATTATCCTTAGTATTAGTCGTAGTGGTACTATTATTAATACTGGTAGTAGAAGTATTAGTGCTAGTAGTAGATGTATTAACGTTGCTTGTGTTTCCTTTGTTAGGTTGTTCGATTTGTAGGACAACGAAATATCGGAATGAAACTGAGAATAGCGCATGCGCAGATACATTCATTGCAGACGCCATTTCACAAGTCGCACGTCCTCGACACGTTACCACACACCATAAATATGGGCACACTTTACAAAAGAGAAGGGAAAGAAACAAAAACAAAAAAAACGTTAAAATAAAGGTTGCAACGTAATTTCTATCATTATCCAATATGCATCTTGGCGCGTCGTTCTAACACCTCTTACAGATTTAACACAGCAAATGAACTAAATAACTTCACACATTAAAAATTCCTCCCCGCCTCTCAATTTTCTGGCTTTTTCACAATGAATTACCGGTGTTACTAACGATCAGCATCGTCGACTTCTCTTCTCACTTTCTCACAAACCTTCCCTACCTTTCCCCATATCGTTTTTATCATATCTGAATTGTCATATTTCTGTCTTTAACTTTACTTTAATTATTAGCAAAAATAAATAACCAATTAAGCGAAGATAGCGAAGAAATCAATATATAACTTGAGAATATTATTTACTGTATTTGGTTATGTTAGTCTTTTTGATGTGTGGTTTCCACATAATTTCATCCTTTTGTTTTGTCTTAAGTTTCGAAAATGTCAAATTGGCAGCTGATCTCAAAAGTGATCTAATATCTTCTATTAACCGAGGCAAGGAATGGCTTGTTAATTTTAACGGATGCAAAAGAAAACTGCTTTCGACTAATCATCTGTGAGACATCCTTCTGCCTCCCAACTGCATGGCCGTCCTGGGTAAGACGATAAACTACATCCAACAGCAAGACTGTTGATGTGCAGGTTTTGAAAATCATAGAAACACCTCTTAATTTCTGGTGTTCCCAGGTTCACCCTAACCCGGGATGGTAGCACCTGGCACGGTCCCAGCGATGAGCAAATAGTTAAGCCCCCTTCCTCAAAAGGGAGTGAAAACACTGCGAAAGTATAAAAATAGGTTTTAATACCAGCAATACTTTTTTGGAAAAATTATTACAAGCAGTATATGTTTGAAAAAGAAAAATATTGCCATATATACATTTTTTAGAAAAAATTACCAGCAATACATTTAAAAAAGAAAATATTGCCAACAATAGAATTTTGAAAAAAATATTACCAGGAATAAAAATCATATCGGCAATAAATAACCAATTGTGGTTGATATGCCGTAAAAGAAAAGAAAAGAAAAAAAAACAAAAAAAAAACATCATGGCTGATGCTAACCTCCAAGAAAATGTCTTGTAGCAGGTTCTGGGGCTAATACAGTTTCCTGGCATGAATTGGAAAATATTGAAACAATTGCTAGGAAAATTGAGAAACATTTTCTCTCCAGAGTCTACTTTTTATATTTATATGCATACTATTCGTCCATATCTTGAATATTATTGGCACATGATCTGCTGCTCCTGTTATCTACTGAGGGATTTTTTTTATAAAATCCAAAGAATAATCAGCAATGTTATTCGCCCTAACCTATCGTCGTACCTTCAATTACTTTCACAGCGCCGTGATGTACCTTTTCTATAAATATTTTCATCGTAGTGGTTGTGATAAGCTTTGCTCTATCGTACTTAGACTTTATGAGTTTAATCGCAGTACTAGATTGGCAGCTAGGTCTCACCAATTTAGGTTTGAATCTGCTAGACGAAACCGTAATTTTTTTGTCAACAGTTTCGTTCCCCGCATTTCTCGCTTGTGGAACTCACTTCCAGCGTTTTCCTTTCCATTCTACTTTGAGCTTTAAAAATGCAAATGCAATCGTTATCTAGTGTCTTCCTGATTACTCTTTTTTTTCTCTCGACGTCGCACCATAATAATATTCATTTCTCTTTAGCTTATTCTTTCACACTCAGTAATCACCTGTTACTTAGTGGATTCATTGCCTTGTTGGGGTGACATAATTCAAAAAGATTCCTTTTCTTACCGACGAACTTCCATGACTTCTTGTCACTTTCACTTCGATTGGCTGTAATCTTTAACAAACGTTTCTCGATAGATCAAATACGAGTGAGTAGCGAGTTCGATCCTCACCAGGTTCTCCATACTTTAAAATGTAGAGCATATATATATGTATATATATATATATATATATATATATATATATATATATATATATATAAAATATAGGCCTGACGATCTAGCATGAAACAACCTGTCGCCTCTGAGTGTTGACTTCTATGTTCACTTTTATATTTACGCATGCTCTATCTCTGATATTGAGCACTTTATCCCATAAATGTGGCACATTTTGAGACTATATTTCTTCATATATATATATATATATATATATATATATATATATATATATGGATGGATGGAGCGACTTGGGGATAGTAGTCCTGGCTCGTGGGGGCACAGTCCTATGGTTAAGGGAAACTAAGATGATTTCCACAGCGGAAATTTGTGAAGAGCGGCGCTATATCGAGTTTAATTCGTTACCTCTTCGTCACCGAGGCCCGTTGGCATGACGCTTGCGTCGTATCGTAACGGTCCGGCTTCAATTCTCGATAGTGAATGTGCACTGCTGACGAGTCTCAAAATATAGGACGTCCAGTGCTTTCTGAATTCTGTTGAGGTTACTTCTAGACTCGATGAGTTACTTAGTTATGATTATCTCAAATCCTCCTAATAATTTCTATCACTTGTATAACCTTGCTTGAAACGGCTTCTGATGCTCTGGATATCTTGGGGATAGTAGTCGTGCCTCCTGGTGGGGGGCACAGTCCTATGGTTAAAGGAAACTCGGATGAGTTACACCACGGAATTTCTGAAGAGAGTTCCTACATCGAGACTAATTCGTTACCTCGTCGACGCTGAAGCCTGTTGGTACGACGTTTGCCTCATATCGTAACTGCCCGGGTTTCAATTCTCGGTAGTGGATGCGCACCGTTGATGAGTCCCAAATATAGGACGAAACGGCCGTCCAGTGCTTCCTGTATTCTGTTGAGGTTTCTTTTAGACTCGATGAATTACTTAATTATGGTTATCACAAATCCTCCTAATAATTCTTATCTCTCACATATATGCATTTATTTATTCCCAATTTGTGACTGGAGGATATTAATCCAGAGAGAGTTCAGTGTAAACTACCCAATATTATAATAAATCATGAATAAACCTTAAAGAAAATTAATTCGTGAATAGTTCTATATCCATCTTTTCCGATCGAAAGTTATTAATTAATGGAAACAGATCGTTTTAAAATGAATAGCAAAGAGACAAAATAAAAAATAAAGTGTTTATCGATACTTTTACGCTAATTAAAAATGACACAAGAAATAAAGTGATGATTTTCTAAGCGCAGACTAGATGTGGCACAAGACCGAAAATATGGGGCTCCCAGTGAGAATCGAACTCAAAAGTTGTTGAGTCTTGACTCAATGTTGAATCTCGCCTATTGCATGGAATAATAATGCAACACAAAATGTACTTGGAACAAGAATGTATTATAACAAGAAAGTGTACACAATAAGTACATATAGTATTTCTGTATATTTCTGGGAAGACGTTCCTGGAGAATGTGTTGACTAGTCGCAGTCGATCAGAGTCTCTAGTTGGATCTCGTGATTCTATCTTCCTTCTCCCGGTACCAACCATTATTTATATAGTTGGTAGTCACCTATGCAGATTAGGTGGATCCCACCACAACAAAAGTCAATCGTAATTTTTCTAGCGAGAGAAACTTTCTAACCATTACTCCATATCGATGTACCCTGACAATCTAAACGTAGCTTAGATGTTGCACAAGGCTGCCAGTATAGGACACCCTGTGAGAGTCGAACACACTCGTAATCGTTCTAGTGAGACAAGCTTCCTAACCATTACACCGAAATCGATGTACCCTGATATTCTAAGCGTTGCTCAGATGTGGCACAATGCCGAAGGTATGTAGCATTTAGTGAGAATCGAACTAATTGCTCAGTCGTAGTTATTCTAGCGAGACAAGTTTGCGAACTATTACTACACGTCGAGGTGCCCAAAATCATTTCCTAAGCGTAGCTTAGATGTGGCAGAAGGCCGGATGTGCAGGGAGACCCAGTGCGAATCGAACTCACTGCTCAGTCGTAACTGTTCTCGCGAGACAAACTTGCGAACGGTTGCACAACGTCAAGGTACCCTGAAGAAATAGATACAAATGATGACTGTACAACTTTTCCACGGCAGGTATTCAAATTGCTTTTTCGTTTCTTTTTTTCCTGGCTCTTTGTTGAAAAAATATCTGTTTTAACGATTATTATAGTGTGACCTAAAAAATAACGCAGGCTTTTGATAAAAACACAAGCAAAGAGCAAATGGTGATCACATAGCTCTTTTTTTTTTCGGTTTAACGCCTGTAGTAAAAATTGTTTTCTTTTCTTTCTCTGGTTCTTTGTCTTCATAGCAATAATAGGGTAATCTTCCAAACAATGCACACTTTTGACTCGCGGGAAAAAATAAAAAAATAAGAAAGAAACATACCCTGTGTTTCGAGAGTTTAACCGATACCAGGGACATATCAGCTTTCGTTGAAATGATTAGCAATAAAACATAAACTTTATATTGAATCATTTTTCTATTTTTAGTTTTCGTGAAGAAGTTTTTTGAAGATCAGTTATACCAAACTGACCAAAAACAAAGCATTATGACCAGAGGTTATTGCAATACAGATGCTTGCAGAACGAGATTATTTCAGTATTGACACGACTACAGACATAATAACTGAAATATACAAGAGTAATAATACAGGGTGTCCCTAAAGTTCGTGTGCACTTTAAAAAATTTATAACTTTATTTGTATTTGCGATAGAAATAATTTGTAAAAAGGATTAGAAAGAAGTAAATTTATATTTTTTAAGGTTTTATTGAAATTTTATTTTAGTTTCCAAATGTCCTCCATCATTAGCAATACAAAGGGTAATACGATTTTGCAGTTCACGGAAAACATTTGCCAACTGATTTACAGTAATGCCTGAAATCACATTAGTTATTTTAGCTATACTTAAAACTAGGTACATTAAACTTTATAACATTTTTTACAGATTATTTCAATCGCAAATACAAATAAAGTTATACATTTTTTAAAGTGCACACGAACTTTATGGACACCCTGTATATCCAAAGATAGAAATTAGTCATGTTTTTCTCACCGCCTCAAGAGATCGGAATTTGTCAAAAGGATGAGAAAGAAAGAAATCTATATTTTTTAAGGTTTTACTGAAATTTTTATTTGAGTTTCCACATGTCCCCCTTCATTAGCAATACAAAGGGTAATACGATTTTGCAGTTCACGGAAAACATTTGCCAACTGATTTACAGTAATGCCTGAAATAACATTAGTTATTTTAGCTATACTTAAAACTAGGTACATTAAACATTATAACATTTTTTACAGATTATTTCTATCGCAAATATAAATAAAGTTATCAATTTTTTTAAAGTGCACACGAAATTTATGTACACTCTGTATATCGGAAGACCTGAGTAGATCCATTTTCATAGCACTTCCTAAGAACTCGGGTGCAAACTAATGTGAACTCCACCAGACTATTAGCTTTATAAGCCATATAACAAAACTTACCATACGAATTCTGATGAATAGATCGCGCAGCAGAAATAGGACAAGAACTGTGTTGATTCCTTAAAGTCATAGAACAAGTAATGCAATATTTTTGCACAGAATGGTATCAGAAAGAGCAATGCGAATACAAAAGTATGTATACTTATTTTTTTATCGAACAGCCAAAAGCGTTTGATAAAGCATGTCATAAAGAGATATTTGAACTGCTAGGTGAGCTTGACTTATTTGGGAAAGATATTAGAATAACCCATAGCCTATACTAACACCAAACCTGATAGAAAATGTATTCAGTAAATAAACAAAAATAGAAGAGGGTGTAAGACTTATCATGTGACTTATCACTGGACTTATTTAACCTTTACCGTGAGGCGATTCTTGGAAAATTAGAAGTCCTACCAGGATACATTATTGGCGGCCATAATTTTAACAACTTAAGATGTGCAAATGTCACAGTATTGATAGCAGACACGGAAAGGAGAAACTATAAGAAGAATGGATTAAATCTCAATTGCAAGAAGACATCCTGTCCGGTTCTTAGCAGAAAAGAGAGCCCGACATGCAAATTAGAAATTAGAGATACCAAAATCAAACAAGTTCAACAATTTAAATATTTTAGAAGTTTTCTTTTTAACAGGGGACAGAAAATGCGACACTGAAATCCGACGGTGCATAAAGATATCGAAAAATGCTTTGCAAAATTTAAGCAAATTATTAAGAAACAGGAAAATTTGGTTTGAAACAAAGAAAAGAGTATTGTACTGTTATGTAACATCATTCCTGCTATATGGCAGTGAATGCTGGACAATATCTTCACAGATGAAGAAGAGACTTGAAGCAACAGAAACAAAGAAAAGAGTATTGTACTGTTATGTAACATCATTCCTCCTATATGGCAGTGAATGCTGGAGAATATCTTCACAGATAAAGAAGAGACTTGAAGCAACAGAAACAAAGAAAAGAGTATTGTACTGTTATGTAACATCATTCCTCCTATATGGCAGTGAATTCTGGACAATATCTTCACAGATGAAGAAGAGACTTCAAGCAACAGAAACAAAGAAAAGAGTATTGTACTGTTATGTAACATCATTCCTCCTATATGACAGTGAATTCTGGACAATATCTTCACAGATAAAGAAGAGACTTGAAGCAACAGAAACAAAGAAAACAGTATTGTACTGTTATGTAACATCATTCCTCCTATATGACAGTGAATGCTGGACAATATCTTCACAGATAAAGAAGAGACTTGAAGCAACAGAAACAAAGAAAAGAGTATTGTACTGTTATGTAACATCATTCCTCCTATATGACAGTGAATTCTGGACAATATCTTCACAGATAAAGAAGAGACTTGAAGCAACAGAAACAAAGAAAAGAGTATTGTACTGTTATGTAACATCATTCCTCCTATATGACAGTGAATTCTGGACAATATCTTCACAGATAAAGAAGAGACTTGAAGCAACAGAAACAAAGAAAACAGTATTGTACTGTTATGTAACATCATTCCTCCTATATGACAGTGAATGCTGGACAATATCTTCACAGATAAAGAAGAGACTTGAAGCAACAGAAACAAAGAAAAGAGTATTGTACTGTTATGTAACATCATTCCTCCTATATGGCAGTGAATGCTGGAGAATATCTTCACAGATAAAGAAGAGACTTGAAACAACAGAAACAAAGAAAAGAGTATTGTACTGTTATGTAACATCATTCCTCCTATATGGCAGTGAATTCTGGACAATATCTTCACAGATAAAGAAGAGACTTGAAGCAACAGAAACAAAGAAAAGAGTATTGTACTGTTATGTAACATCATTCCTCCTATATGACAGTGAATGCTGGACAATATCTTCACAGATAAAGAAGAGACTTGAAGCAACAGAAACAAAGAAAAGAGTATTGTACTGTTATGTAACATCATTCCTCCTATATGACAGTGAATGCTGGACAATATCTCCACAGATAAAGAAGAGACTTGAAGCAACAGAAACAAAGAAAAGAGTATTGTACTGTTATGTAACATCATTCCTCCTATATGACAGTGAATGCTGGACAATATCTTCACAGATAAAGAGGAGACTTGAAGCAACAGAAACAAAGAAAAGAGTATTGTACTGTTATGTAACATCATTCCTCCTATATGGCAGTGATTTCTGGACAATATCTTCACAGATAAAGAAGAGACTTGAAGCAACAGAAACAAAGAAAAGAGTATTGTACTGTTATGTAACATCATTCCTCCTATATGGCAGTGAATTCTGGACAATATCTTCACAGATGAAGAAGAGACTTGAAGCAACAGAAACAAAGAAAAGAGTATTGTACTGTTATGTAACATCATTCCTCCTATATGGCAGTGAATTCTGGACAATATCTTCACAGATGAAGAAGAGACTTGAAGCAACAGAAACAAAGAAAAGAGTATTGTACTGTTATGTAACATCATTCCTCCTATATGACAGTGAATGTTGGACAATATCTTCACAGATAAAGAAGAGACTTGAAGCAACAGAAACAAAGAAAACAGTGTTGTACTGTTATGTAACATCATTCCTCCTATATGACAGTGAATGCTGGACAATATCTTCACAGATAAAGAAGAGACTTGAAGCAACAGAAACAAAGAAAGAGTATTGTACTGTTATGTAACATCATTCCTCCTATATGGCAGTGAATTCTGGACAATATCTTCACAGATAAAGAAGAGACTTGAAGCAACAGAAACAAAGAAAAGAGTATTGTACTGTTATGTAACATCATTCCTCCTATATGGCAGTGAATTCTGGACAATATCTTCACAGATAAAGAAGAGACTTGAAGCAACAGAAACAAAGAAAAGAGTATTGTACTGTTATGTAACATCATTCCTCCTATATGGCAGTGAATGTTGGACAATATCTTCACAGATAAAGAAGAGACTTGAAGCAACAGAAAGAAAGAAAAGAGTATTGTACTGTTATGTAACATCATTCCTCCTATATGGCAGTGAATGCTGGACAATATCTTCACAGATAAAGAAGAGACTTGAAGCAACAGAAAGAAAGAAAAGAGTATTGTACTGTTATGTAACATCATTCCTCCTATATGGCAGTGAATGTTGGACAATATCTTCACAGATAAAGAAGAGACTTGAAGCAACAGAAAGAAAGAAAAGAGTATTGTACTGTTATGTAACATCATTCCTCCTATATGGCAGTGAATTCTGGAGAATATCTTCACAGATAAAGAAGAGACTTGAAGCAACAGAAACAAAGAAAACAGTGTTGTACTGTTATGTAACATCATTCCTCCTATATGACAGTGAATGCTGGACAATATCTTCACAGATAAAGAAGAGACTTGAAGCAACAGAAACAAAGAAAAGAGTATTGTACTGTTATGTAACATCATTCCTCCTATATGGCAGTGAATGCTGGACAATATCTTCACAGATAAAGAAGAGACTTGAAGCAACAGAAAGAAAGAAAAGAGTATTGTACTGTTATGTAACATCATTCCTCCTATATGGCAGTGAATGTTGGACAATATCTTCACAGATAAAGAAGAGACTTGAAGCAACAGAAAAAAAGAAAAGAGTATTGTACTGTTATGTAACATCATTCCTCCTATATGGCAGTGAATTCTGGAGAATATCTTCACAGATAAAGAAGAGACTTGAAGCAACAGAAACAAAGAAAACAGTGTTGTACTGTTATGTAACATCATTCCTCCTATATGACAGTGAATGCTGGAGAATATCTTCACAGATGAAGAAGAGACTTGAAGCAACAGAAAGAAAGAAAAGTGTATTGTACTGTTATGTAACATCATTCCTCCTATATGACAGTGAATGCTGGAGAATATCTTCACAGATGAAGAAGAGACTTGAAGCAACAGAAACAAAGAAAAGAGTATTGTACTGTTATGTAACATCATTCCTCCTATATGGCAGTGAATGTTGGACAATATCTTCACAGATAAAGAAGAGACTTGAAGCAACAGAAACAAAGAAAAGATTATTGTACTGTTATGTAACATCATTCCTCCTATATGACAGTGAATGCTGGAGAATATCTTCGCAGATAAAGAAGAGACTTGAAGCAACAGAAACAAAGAAAAGAGTATTGTACTGTTATGTAACATCATTCCTCCTATATGGCAGTGAATGTTGGACAATATCTTCACAGATAAAGAAGAGACTTGAAGCAACAGAAACAAAGAAAACAGTGTTGTACTGTTATGTAACATCATTCCTCCTATATGACAGTGAATGCTGGAGAATATCTTCACAGATGAAGAAGAGACTTGAAGCAACAGAAAGAAAGAAAAGTGTATTGTACTGTTATGTAACATCATTCCTCCTATATGACAGTGAATGCTGGAGAATATCTTCACAGATGAAGAAGAGACTTGAAGCAACAGAAACAAAGAAAAGAGTATTGTACTGTTATGTAACATCATTCCTCCTATATGGCAGTGAATGTTGGACAATATCTTCACAGATAAAGAAGAGACTTGAAGCAACAGAAACAAAGAAAAGATTATTGTACTGTTATGTAACATCATTCCTCCTATATGACAGTGAATGCTGGAGAATATCTTCGCAGATAAAGAAGAGACTTGAAGCAACAGAAACAAAGAAAAGAGTATTGTACTGTTATGTAACATCATTCCTCCTATATGACAGTGAATGCTGGAGAATATCTTCACAGATGAAGAAGAGACTTGAAGCAACAGAAACAAAGAAAAGAGTATTGTACTGTTATGTAACATCATTCCTCCTATATGGCAGTGAATTCTGGACAATATCTTCACAGATAAAGAAGAGACTTGAAGCAACAGAAACAAAGAAAAGAGTATTGTACTGTTATGTAACATCATTCCTCCTATATGGCAGTGAATTCTGGACAATATCTTCACAGATAAAGAAGTGACTTGAAGCAACAGAAACAAAGAAAAGAGTATTGTACTGTTATGTAACATCATTCCTCCTATATGACAGTGAATGCTGGAGAATATCTTCACAGATAAAGAAGAGACTTGAAGCAACAGAAAGAAAGAAAAGAGTATTGTACTGTTATGTCATATCAGTCCTCCTATATGGCTGTGAATGATGGACAATCATATAACAAATTAATAAGAGACTTGAAGCAACAGAAATATGGTTCCCCAGAAGGACGCTAAAAATACCATGGACCGAGAAACGACGGAATTTTATGTAAACTAGAAACAAAAAGAAACCTTGTGGTAAACATCAAAAAGAAACATTTGAATTTTCTAGGAAACATAATGAGGAAAGTGGGCTTGGAAAATTTGATATCCACAGGGGCATATTAAAAGCAAGAGGAGTAGAGGAAAACAACACGTAATCTAGCGAGCTTGAGTAAAGGGAGGGCAGAACAGGGTTTGGGAGAGATAGCGAAAGAGTCAATATATTAAGAAGCCCTAAGGACGGGAGACTGTGGAGAGCCATGATCACAAACTTTTTGAAGGGATACAGCACATAGAAAAAAGATACAGAATTTCTTTAAGTGATGACTAATCCGGACTATTGAGATTTATATATTGCTAAATATTACACTGTTATAAAACTAAATCAACTGAAGGTGTTATATCATTAAATTGTAATAACTATTGTGAATCGATAATACAACCTGATATCTTCGAAAAAAGAATTCTATAAAACTCTTCTTTCGCATTTAAATTGTTGATGATCAAAGTTGACTGGGGAGGAAATGGCAGAAGAGAGTTCTACAAGTAAGAAGTGTGAGAAAAAGAAACTGTTAGCGTATAACTTTTGGTTACTTCTAAGCATGTGTGAAAACACGAAACGTTGCCGCTAAACTAATACTGCCCATGACTTCATAAATTCAAGGTACCATTGATCAAAATCCATTAGAACAATTACCATGAAAGTATTTATAGAAAAGACACAGGGAATCTACATTACGTCGTTGGGAAATTGACTGAAGCCGAGATGTCAGGTCAGGACCAATAACATTGCAGATTTTTCTTTGGATTAATATCAAGGATCTTTAAATAACAGGACACCAGGCCAGCAATATTCAAAGCATGCAAAAGATTTTTATCATTGACTGAAATACAGTAAAAGCATACGGCCACATCACGTTGAAACACCGGTTCCCGTACGCTCACCGAAGTTAAGCAACGTCAAGTCTTGTCAGTACTTAGATGGGTGACCGCTTGGGAATATCAGGTGCTGTAAGCATGGATGTGTAGGTGGTGTAATGTATAATGACTCAGAAGTGTGAATCGGAGAAGAGAGTTCAAATTCCAGTCGAGTTCGTTATATTCAATGACGCGTAAATACCCTTAAGAAAGGTATAATTCCACCTTGTCTCTCCCAGCTATGGGATAAATAGTAAGGCTTGTATTACTAAATCCTTATGACCCCCAAAAAAGAAATAAATAATTCTTATAATCTAAAATTATTTTCTGGCTTTAAATAATCTGTAAGTGTAAGCCGTAAAAATCGAATCAATCAATTAATTTAAAAGCCGAGTAATGATAAAAGAAATCATCAAGGAATTATTTAAGCTGTTGTAACTGACCGGATAAATATTTCCAAAAAGTTTTCTAATAGAAAAATATTTTCTGTAAAATAAAATATCATCCTGGGTATGACGATAAACTATATCCGGCAGCAAGGGCTTCTAATCGGCAGGTTTTGAGAAGCGTGGTAACAATCTCTTAATATTTCTATTGTTCCTTGGTCCATCCTGACCAAGAGGAGGTGGCACTTGTTAGGGTCCCAACTATGGGCAAATAATTATCCCTCAACATTGCGTACAAAAACACTATGAATGTATCAGAACAGGTTTTTATAGCAAAAGTACCAACAATATATTGTTGAAAAAAATACCAGCAATAAATTTCTGAAAAATATAGGGTGACCCCCAAAAAAGGGGAACTTTTTAACAATCCAATAAAACCAAGAGTGATGGAAGAAAAATATTTAATTCATAGTAATTGAAACCTTAAAATATGCCATATAAGAAAAATTGATGGATTTTTCATTTTTTTAAAAATTACGTCCTGTAGATGGCATCCTCCTGTACGAATGCATTCTTGAAATCTGCTGTTGAGATTCCTCATTGACTGCTGCAACATCTCAGCAGGGATACTGTGAATTTCATTCTCGTTGCTAAAATGGCGAAATGTTTAATTGCTCAAGGTCACTGTCAATGTTGCCACTTGCTCATGTCTGGCAATACGCACTTAAATAATTCCCGTTTTTTGGGGTCACACTATATATTACCAGCAATACATGTGACTCTCGACAAACACCCACTTTACAAAAATACCTCAGTGCAACCTGATCTACAAACTGTTTTTTTTTAAATAAATACATATTCTATTCATAAGAATCCATTCTAAATTCTTGTTGGCATTAAGAGAAAATCATTTCCCTACTAAAATGCTTATATGTTGGAAATGGTCACCAACTATAACACATATATTAATAATGAAAATCTAGCCAAGTGAATTCAGTTAATGTGCTCAGAAAATGAAGATGATCTCAGTTTGTACATATCAGAACTTGATAGAAATCCTCTTTCCCTGAGTATAATAATTAAAACAGCAACAAAGGTTACTGAATAGTATGTTGGTGAAAGAACTCATGAACGTATTAACAGATAAAAACAAAGTTTTTTTTAATAATTCAGACCAATAGACCAATAGACCAACACTAGTACTGTGAATAGTCACTGTTATGTTTTTTGGTCTGAAACTAGTAATATTTTATGACCATCGATAATTGTCACGTTGAGAACATCAATGAGACATCTGTACACATGCTGCACCTCCCACAGGCATTGATGTTTATATATGGCGTAAAACAAAATAAACCAAACCAAACGAGATTCTCGACAAAAAAAAAAATCTCTTTACAAAAATACGTCAATGAAATCTGATCTACAAAATGTTTCTTAAAATGAATACATATTCTATTCATACGAATCGATCCCAAAAAATCTTGTCGGTATTAAATAACCCATTGATATCTTTATATACCTTAAAATAAACCAAACCAAACCAAATTCTCGACTAAGAAAAATCTCTTTACAAAAATACGTGAATGAAATCTGATCTACAAAATATTTCCTAAAATGAATACATATTCTCTTCATACGAATCCATCCTAAAATTCTTTTCGGTATTAAATTACCCATTGATGTTTATATATACCGTAAAACTAAATAAACCAAACCAAACTATCTACAAAAAATTTTCTTTACAAAATTATAGCAATAAAATCTGATCTACAAACTGATTTATTACAAAGAATAGATATTCTGCTCATACGAATCCATCCTAACAATCTTGTCGGTATTAAATGACCCATTGAGGTGTTGACATGTAAAAAAAATAATATAATTCATTAAGGAATAATTGCTGAAATTTTCATTAAACTCGAATAATTCCTTAAGTTTTGTTAGGTTTATTTTTCAAAATCTGAGGTTAGGATTTTCCTGATAAAGTGCGAACGATGTTTGGAAGTGTCACAAATGTTTTATGCAATTAGTGACGAAAAGGAATGAAAAAAAATAAAATTAAATCAACGATGAATTCAGTGACTTCTTTATCATTTTATTTCTAGTTTATTTTTTTCTTTTAATTAATTTCCATGGAAAAATAATTACAAGAAAAAACCTCTTTGGGTGCAAGGAAACATTTTGAAATCAGTAGTTTATAAAATTGTGATAAAATAATTCAAATGAGTCAAAGAATCACTAAATTTAATCTTTATTTCTATATTTTTCCTTTTACATTCTTTTAGAATAAGTGTTTTGTGATTGGCTGTCGTGTAGTTGGCAGGTTTTAATTTTCTGGTGTAATATTGTAAACTTAACTGGTTTGCTGAGGTCGACTGGGAAAAATGTAATATTTTATAATACGTCATTTGGCTAATTCATCTTGTCCTTTACAATCAGATACTAATTTTATCTACAAAGAGTTTCCTTATGGGAGAAAGTGGTTGTGTGCATGATTTTTTTAAGTTTCCTTATCTAACTAAGATCACCTTACTGATGTCTGGATGATTACCTCTATTAATCTATGTAAAAATGTATGGGATCTTAGTTTGTTTTTCTACAAAAAAAATGATCAGTGGAAATATGTCATGAAGCCATTTTTGGCCTTAGGTTTTGGTTCGGGATCCAGAAGGAAACGTGTATACAACAGAAAGCCAAGGAAATAATAATAATAATAATAATAATAATAATAATAATAATAATAATAATAATAATAATAAGAAGAAGAAGAAGAAGAAGAAGAATGTTAATATAAAATAATATGCTATTGCATGAATATGAATTAAATATTAAATATAGTATGAATATAAATATATATTAATATATCATAATATAATTATAGAAGAAGAAGAAGAAGAAGAAGAAGAAGAAGAAGAAGAAGAAGAAGAAGAAGAAGAAGAAGAAGAAGAAGAAGAAGAAGAAGAAGAAGAAGAAGAAACAGTTTCTTAACTGGGCCATAGCAAAGATTAAGCCAAAACGAGAAAGCTTCTCAACTGCCAGCGCATGAATCATCCCAAGTCTGATGTCGATCATCTGTATGTTCCCAGATCCGAAGGAGGCGGAGGATTAGTTCAACTAGAACTGCCTTGCAAAACTTGGCCTTCAAAAATTCCTAGAAACTACAGAAAAGTGGATGGTGATCCGTGTCAAAGTACATGAAAATAGTAAGCGACTTTATTCATTAATAAAGGAAGACAGTAAGTTAGAATGGAGTTTCAAGTGGGTGAAGAAATACAAGTAACGCATAATACACTGACTACTACAAACTACTTAAAAGAGGACTCAAAGGCAAATACAACCGATCAAATACAGAAACGATAGCAAGATAAACCGCTCCACGGTCAATACTCTGCCCGTACCAAAAAGCTGATGTAGACAAACCCTGTATACCTCAGTGACCACATAGAGCAGGGTTACAACCTGAAATTGAAGGTTTTATTATTGCTACACAGGACTAATGCTTGGTAACTAGAAATTATTAAGCACACATACTGAAAAAAGTCCCAAATTGAACATTATATGCGAAATATCCAGAAATTGTCAATTGACCATCTTACATCAAGTTGCGCGGTGTTGGCACCCACTGAATATATAACACGGCACGACATATCTGCAATGGAAAAATTTGCAACACTTACGGAAAGGAAACTGAAAGAAATTGGTATAAAGACCATCCACACCCGGTTACGGAGATAGGACCTATAACAATTTTATGAGACTACACAATACACACAGATAGGACAATCAAAGCTAATCACCCTGACATCGTGATTAGAGACCACAAAGACAAAATGTACCTCCTTATTGATATGGCAGTCCCTACAGACTGCAATGTATCTTTGAAGATCTTCCAAAAGCTATCAAAATACAAGGATCTTGAAATCGAAATCTCAAAAATATGGCGCATGAGGACATTAACAATTTCATTTGTAGTTGTAGCCCTCGGATTGATTGGAAAAAATTCCAGTAGTCTCATTGAAGCAGTTCTTGGTAGTCCATGCCTTAAAGACATACAACAAATTGTACTCACAAGTACAGCCCACACCTTACAAAGGGCTTTCTCGATGTAATATATGTGTGATTTTTTTAAAAAAAATGCCATGATGCCATTTCTAGCCTTAGGTTTCTAGTCGGGCTCAGGGATGAAAGGGGTATACACCAGAAACAAAAGGAAATATAATAATAATAATAATAATAATAATAATAATAATAATAATAATAATAATAATAATAATAATAACAACAACAACAACAATAACAAGAACAATAATAATAATGATAATAGTAATAGAAGAAGAAGAAGGATGAGCAGAAGAAGAAGAAGAAGAAGAAGAAGAAGAAGAAGGTGGAGAAGAAGAAAAGATTGTAGAAAAAGGAGAAAAACTGGGAAAACGATAATAATAATAATAATAATAATAATAATAATAATAATAATAATAATAACATCAGAAGAAGAAGATGAAAAAGAAAGGATTTTTAGAAGAAGGAGAAAAATTAGGAAAACAATAATAATAATAATAATAATAATAATAATAATAATAGAAGAAGAAGAAGAAGAAGAAGAAGAAGAAGAAGAAGAAGAAGAAGAAGAAAAAGAAGAAGAAGAAGAAGAAGAAGAAGAAGAAAATTTAGCAGGAGAAAAATTGGGAAAACAACAACAATAATAATAATAATAATAATAATAATAATAGAAGAAGAAGAAGAAGAAGAAGAAGAAGAAGAAGAAGAAGAAGAAGAAGAAGAAGAAGAAGAAGAAGAAGAAGAAGAAAGGATTGTAGAAGGATAAGAAAAATTGGTAAATCGATGATAATAATAATAATAATAATAATAATAATAACAAATTTCTTCAATTATCCTCCAACGTCTTTTTCAATAGGATGTCTATGTTAACTACAAAGATTCTTCTTATCTCCCGACGTTGGGAATCATTGACATAGAGGAAGAGACATAATGCGATATTCATGATGAAAATGATATCAGGCGAGTAATACAAATGCAGAAGGATGTTTTGTAGATCACTCAAAAGCATTTGACAAGGTACGGCACAAGGAAATATTTGAACTGCTAGGGAAACTCGAATAATATTCTGCTACTTTTTTTAATAGTTGGGACAGAAACTGTGTTTTTAAGAGAATTTTTTACAAAGTTGTAATGCTCCTTTTGTCCGCATCCGCTAATTTAGCTCATTGAACTGATCAGAAGTGATTTTGTCTCGACTTCTTTAGTTTAAAAATGACTAATTTCATTAGTTAAAGATGTAAGAGTATTTTTTCTGTAAATACTGATTAACTTTAGATCATTATCTTTCAATTAAAAACAACATATACGTTCAAAGACGATATCTAAATTATGCAAATTAACAGAACAATACTAAAGTAAGAAGTAGACGAAATATCCCGAGACATGATCAGCTGAACGAGAACAGTAGATTAAACTGTTCAGTTCGAAAATTCCTGTAGGTTTCTTGGTTCGATAAGCAACTCAGGAAAGCCAGAATATTCATCGACTGAAACGATGTGATAAAAACAACGAAGGTGAGACAAATCGTCTGCAAGTAATTAATGTAGCTTCCTGTACTTTTTCTATAAATACTTTCATGGTCACTGTTCTGTTAAGCATTCTTCTTTGGTATCTCGACTTCACGAAGTACTCGATTGGCAGCAAGGTCTCATAATTTTACAGTTGAAATTTCTAAATGCAAGTGCATGTTAGTTGCTTCTCTCGCACTTCTCTTTTGTGGAACTCTCTCCGAGCTTCTTGTTTTCCAGTTAAGTACAATCTTTAAAAAAGAAAATGCAATTATAATCGTCATCTTCTGGGGTTTTTTGATTGTTGCTTTTTTATTGTTATTTCTCCTTAATAACTTTTTTTTTCAATTTCTTTTACTCTCAGTATTCACTTGCAGCTTAGTAGCCTTGTTTTGGAGGGAAGTGATTAAAAAAGAAAATAATGCTAACTCCCTGTCTCTGATATTCAGATAGAAATCATCTAAAAGAGCGTCTTTCTTTCTTTCTTTCTTTCTTTCTTTCTTTCTTTCTTTCTTTCTTTCTTTCTTTCTTTCTTCCAGCTCGTCTTCATTTTCATCATTCTTTCTTTCTTTATTTCCTAATATTTTATCGGGTTTCTTTCTTTCGTTCTTTCTTTCTTTCTTTCTTTCTTTCTTTCTTTCTTTCTTTCTTTCTTTCTTTCTTTCTTTCTTTCTTCAAGCTCGTCTTCGTTTCCTTCCTTCTTTCTTTCTTTATCTTCCTAATATATGTATCGGGTTTATTTTCTTTCTTTCTTTCTTTCTTTCTTCCAGCTCGTCTTCATTTTCATCATTCTTTATTTATTTCCTAATATTTTATCGGGTTTCTT
>OZ038510.1:70718897-70723897 GCA_964036315.1 Acanthosepion esculentum
ACTTCATTATATATATATATATATATATATATATATATATATATATATATATATATCAATTATGTGGTACGGTTTCAATATATATTACGCGAATCATTCATACGAAAAGCAGATAATGAAGTTAATGATATGGCAAGAATCACTCTCGCAAACAATTTTTAATAAAATACATTAACCTCGAATTCCTTAATGTATGGTATGATCCTTGTTTATAAATTCCGGTTTTATCAGGTCTTTTTTTACTACTAGCTTGATATATATATATATATATATATATATATATATATATATATATATCAATTATGTGGTGCGGGTTCAATTTATATTACGTGAATCATTCATACGAAAAGCAGATAATGAAGTTAATGATATGGCAAGAATCACTCTTGCAAACAATTTTTAATAATAAAATACATTAACCTCGAATCCGTTAACGAATGGTATGATCCTTGTTTATAAATTCCGGTTTTATCAGGTCTTTTTTAGTACTAGCTTAGCTTTCAATCGTTGCATCCGATCATCCTTAGGTAGGGAAATAGGTATGTTTTTTTACATCCACGTAATAACAGGACATCGAAAGATAAAGTGTAATCCGAAAGAAGTGTTTTGTGATATTGTTAACAGTAAGAATAGTTTTGGAGCGTGCAGTCACGACGCTGAGGTTGAATTTTTTTAAATTTTAAAATTGTGCGTTCTTGTACTAATATAGTAATATGAGAATTCTTTTGTAGAAGTGTTTTTTTTAGTAAAGGTGGCATGAACTAAGTTGTTCAATAAATAGAGTAATGTTACAGTTATTAGCAGGAATTGGCACGTCGGATCGGTTATTTTAATACCAATTATGTGGTGCAGGTTCAATTTATATTACGCGAATCATTCATACGAAAAACATTGAAGACATTTTTATGGTTTTACATACTTTTTTATAGATACAAATATTTAAGTAAATGCTCTGTTTATAATAAACATTTACCGGCCTGAATGTCTGAGAAAGTCATAGATATATATATATATATATATATATATATATATATATATATATATTCGACATTCAATATCATCACTTGATAAGACACCAGGAGTTTTGAAACAAAATAGCTATTTTTGTAGTGATTTTATAACATATTAATTTTATAATATTTAAATAAATAATTATATATATATATATATATATATATATATATATAGTATTACATCTGTTTAAAATTTGTTAGTCTTAATCGGCCCCGGTGAATAAACTGAGATCGTGTCGGAATTAGAAATTTAACTGTGACTGACGTCGAAAAATTGATACAGAATTTATCCATTTCAATGTTTTAGTCAGACAAAATGCCCGAAACTGTAGTATTATGGGCAAACAAAATCAAAATTGAGTTGTTTGGACGTAATTCTAGAAATCATGTATGAAGAAAAGATGGCGATGCCTTCAAAGAAAGGAACACAGTTCCAACAGTTATATTTGATGGTAGCATAATGGTTTGGGGATCTTTTTTCCGCAAAAGATCCTGGCAACATATTAATAAAAGAAGGTAGAGTTAATACCGCAGCATATCAAAATATTTTGGAAGCAAATTTAAATGATTTCGTTTGAAAATCTTGAATTGGATCTTCCAACAAGATAATGATCCTAAGCACACTGTAAATCTACGAAGAACTGGCTTTCTGAAAATAATAGAAGTATCCTGAAATGGCCAAGTCAGTCCCCAGATTTAAACCAAATCGATAATCTGTAGAGTTATTTGAAAATTCAAATCCAATCGAGAATTCCAACAAACATCCCGGATCCGACGACCATATGAAAAGAAGAACGGAACAAAAAAATTACTACTACTAATATTACTATTTTATTCTTTAATATTATTTTTTTTAATATATTCTTAAATTTAATATACATTATCTTAATATGACCTATTTTTAATTTTTAAATATATCTTATTTTTAAGCATAATTTATTTTTGGAAGAGTATTTTTATGTAGGAACCTAAACTTATATAAAAAAAAATATTTTCATAAAACTCCCTTTTCGGACAAATTTTAATTTTTGTTATGGTGTAAATCCATAGAATAGATAACACGGACTCGGATATAGGTTAAATAGTATATTCTCGGAAACGTAGTACAAAGGTAAATGTGGACTGGAGAGTACTTTCTCTCACTAGTGTCCTGACTCACTCATTCACTCACTCAATCTGTGGCTACTACTCGGTGACCCTCACTTGGTGACTGAATATTTAACACTTCCCCCCAACAGGGAATGCACGTGGCACAAGGCCGGCTTAGTGTGGGATGACCGAGCCCATAGGCTCGGCCAAAAATATTCCCATTTACAACCCGTATAAACGGGTTTAGGGAGTGTCTATCTCTCCGGACGAAACTCCTCCCCGCCGAGGCGGAGTGTTCGACAGCAAAGAACAGTCTAAACGACTGTTCCTGTCACTGGGTGACTGGATATTTACCCCCCACCACATGGGTCGAATGTGGCACAAGGCCGGCTTAACGTGGGCTTACCGAGCCCGTAGGCTCGGCCAAAAATATGCCCATTTACAACCCGTATAAACGGGTTCAGGGACTGTCTACCTCCCCGGACGAAACTTTGCCCTGCGGCAAAGCACCGTCCGAGTTCTTCCCCGCCGAGGCGGAGTGTTCGACAGCAAAGAACAGTCTAAACGACTGTTCCAGTCACTGGGTGACTGACCTTACTCAGAGTTGGTAGCCATAATATGTGTGGAAGGGTCCCTTTGTAGGTAGGTACCTACAATAATTTTAAATTAACATTGTTTCATATTACCCCAATTTAATGTCATATGATTAATATCCGGGTTTGATTTTATGAAACCTCTTCCCTTTATGTCCCAGTACGATCTTTCCTTATCCTTATGTTCACGAACGTATTTCAATATGGCATCTCTGTGTCTTTTCAATAGCAGTGGAGTTTCCCGAGGTGAGTGTGACTTTAAATTGTTCCTATGAATTTCATTGCTTATTGTCCGTTTAGTGGCACAGATTCCTGATGAAAGCAAATCATCCTGCAACTCTTGACGAGTAACCGCTGGATTTTGATTAATTTGACGCATTAATTTCCTCAAAGATCTTGAAGAAATATTCTATGGATCACCTGTTCTTCTTTGGTGTACAAAGGTTTTGTATTTTTTTACACCTTGCATTGAATGAACTCATTGTAGTAAACGGAATATCCAGGATTTCTGAGATTTTCCTGTAAATTTTACCTTCTTTCCAGAGCTTGACATTTTTGCGAATTTGTCAGTCCGTTTCCTCTTGCCATGATGAAAACCTTCTGGCACGAATAAGAATTATAGAATGTTCTGTTTGTATTTTTTATGCTAAAAACAACTACTGATAACAATACAGGAACATTTCTAGAATATTCCACTTAAATAATATAGAGTATTAAAGCGATTTAAAAGTTTTAAAATCTCAAATTTACATTGTACGAATATTTTTTCGCACATTAAAATTGATAAATGAGATTTATTTCTATTAAATAATTTTTTTTTTCTGTTTTCTATCCATATTTAATTATTCTGAAACTGTGTACAGTTAATTATATAAAAGTATGTGTATTCCTTCGTTGAAAATACAATAAAATAAAATTTTATATGTGTATGAATTTTTGTTTTTTCCTACCGTATATTTAGACAATTTGTTCAAGTATAAAATATATAAATCTATGAATTTCTTATAAACAAATATTTTGACACACACGGGAGAGGAGTTAAAGATCAAATGCAGATCAAATATGAGTCAGAATACGATATATAAAAAAACTGTAACGAAGGTCTGTCAGCATAGTTCAGTATAAAAAAACAGGTTGGTTCTGTGGGTCTTGAAGTGACATAAACGTGTCTGAGCTAGAGCCTGCAATAGTAGACAGGTATTCACGAATACGAGTGGCCAGCTATTATTATTATGTATGACTAAATAAATTATAATCATTGTAAATAATCAATTAAAAATGTGTGCAGCTACCCATTACTGAATTTTGTCTTTTCGCGTTGAAATACAACGGCTGTCAGTTATGCGTTAGAGTTCAGTATAACGTGACAAAAATTATCCACTATTTTATGTTGGAATGTTATTGTCATGCGCGCATTAAAGCGTGAAAAATGTTCTTTTATAGGCATTTTAGAACATTATTACAGCATTCATAGCTGATTCTATTCAGTGTCAGCTTCAATTTTAATGTAGACTGCTTCGAGAATACACATAATTTTTGCCTTGCTAGTTGCAAACCCTGATGATTATCTCAGAAAGAGATGGAAGAACTGTTGTTCATGATGACGGTAGTCTTTGAGTATAGAATCCCGAGGTTGGCAGTGAATATTCGAAGAGAGTAGGGAAGCGTAGCTAAAGGTTAGCAGTGGATATCCCGATAAAGTAGCAGAGCGTAATTCAGTAGTTCTTCCTTCTGTTCTTTCGCCTGACAGGTTGGCACTGGATATTCGGAGAGAGAAAATAAAATGGCCGCCTTTATACACG
This sequence comes from Acanthosepion esculentum, assembly GCA_964036315.1. NCBI lineage: Eukaryota > Metazoa > Mollusca > Cephalopoda > Sepiida > Sepiidae > Acanthosepion > Acanthosepion esculentum. Next base: position 70,723,395 of record OZ038510.1, read on the forward strand.
ACGGATTGAATATTTTACGTCTCCTGATTGGTTAACCTTCTATTGGGGAACTATAAAGTGAGTCAAATCATTTGGGTTGGTTCACTAGTTACATAAGGGTACACAAAAATTATAACAAGTACTTGGGAAATAAAAGCGATTTTCACTGTTACAGTGCATCACTTGATAGTAAGACACGGAAAAATATCCGTGAATATGAACGGATTTTGCTAAAAATAAGCAGACATAATGTTTGTTATTTTTTTTAATCAGATATGCCTAAAAGGTAATTTTCAGCCTAAATAAACACACACACGCAAACACACACACACACACACACACACACACACACACACACACACACATATATATATATATATATATATATATATATATATATATATATGGTTAAAAATATATGTTAAAATAGAAAAATACATAAAAGAAACCTCAAGGTGTCTAAATACAAGATTGTATGAACGCAAAAAGAAAAAAAAGTCAGTTATGGATAGCTACACAAAGGT
>OZ038510.1:70731397-70843897 GCA_964036315.1 Acanthosepion esculentum
TTCCAGGAGAGGGGACTTCACTCGAAAAACGACTTAAGTCAAATTTACTTGTCTCTGACTTTACTTGGCACTCAGCTTAAGCACAAATAATAATTCCCAGTTCTGTATTTTATATATAAATGCATTTTTAATAATATATGGTCAATAAGAATCCATTTTAAACTTACAAACAAATAAACAACTGTCTATGTTTCTGAGATGAGGTATTATGTACACTAAAACTAAAATTTATTTACATTATTCGGACTATTGTCCTGATCTTTATTTTTTTTTAAAACTTATAACCCCAAGCAAGGCAGGAAGCTACCAGCACGCAAGGGGCTACAGAAGGTTTGGAGGAAGAGCAGATAGGAGTGGTAAAATAGAGGATGTGGAGAAAGATAGTGGATCGATCAAGGCAAGGGGGTTACTGAAAATTTGGAGCGAAAACAGATATGAATGAAAGGTGAAAGGATGTGGAGAAGGGAAGTGGATAGATCAAGGCAACTGGAGATGTCGATTGACGTTACACTTAAATAGTTGGAGATTATATTTGTCAGGGAAACAGGAATACGGAAGGGAGTTCCACAGGCGAGATGTGCGAGACATTAAACTATTGGAGTAGAAGAGACGTCTACATCTAACAGTTTCAACGGTGATGGGGTGGGAACGGGATGCCAGCCTCGTAGGACGTTTAAATTCATGAGGTCTGGGAACCAGCGAAAGCAGCTCATCGGAGCGATTACCGTGAAAGTATTTGTAAAAGAGACGGAGCGAGGCAACGGCCCGTCTGTGATAGAGCGACTGCAGACGAGATGACAGATCAGGGCCAATTACATTGCATATCCGTCTCTGAATCTTATCAAGAACCATGAGGCAAACAGCATATATATATATATATATATATATATATATATATATATATATATATACGAATGTAATGAAAACGAAAATAATATAAATTCTAACGTTCATAGCATTAATTCAAAATAGGGCTTAATACCAAGGGTAGAGCAATAATTATTTATTATAATTTTTACATATTGATATATATTTATTCATATATATATATATATATATATATATATATATATATATATATATATATATATATATATATATATGTAGCACAAATAATGTTATATGCATGTTTGATAATAATATCCATAGTGCTGCGTTTATGTGCGTATATACATATATATATACATATATATATATATATATATATATCGAGTAAAATCCCCCACACACTACCGAACACAGTCATAAAGCATAAGTAGATACAATTTAAAAAACATAAACCAGATTGTCTGATGATCGCAAAAGCGTGAAATGCAGACTCACAAAATCATATCTATACAACTGAATATGGTAGACCTATCACTGATATTGTGCGCTTCCACTAACCATTGCGCATATAAAATAATATATGTATATATATATATATATATATATATATATATATATATATATATATATATATATATATATGGTCCCAATATTTTCTGCCGATGGATTGTGCACCTAACGGTTATCCCCGTATTAACGCACAAAATATTCCTTTTCAAAATTTTACTTTAAGTTTCCTGTCCTTACGTACGATTGTTTTTCCACTTATAGAGTCTCTTTCTCATGCTTCTGTTCTTTGCCCATAATATATATATATATATATATATATATATATATATATATATATATATATATATATATATATATATATATATATATATATATATATATATATATATATATATATATATATGGACTCGTGGTTGAGTTGTTAAAAAATTCACTTTTCGGTGAACCAATGACACCCAGGTTCGAATTCTCTTACAATCGATATGTCAGGGTAGTGGCTTCGTAATGTTATCGGTCTGGAGAGGGTTTGGCGCAGTATAAACCTCGGTTTGGTCCTGTGGGTATTGAACAAATACAATTTCGTCTGATGTGTATATTGTATATATTTTGGCAGCATGTTTTCATTGAGACATGTTTCATTGAATAATTTAGACAAGATTTGTCTACTTATTTTCAATTGGATCCTTTCATATACACGGAGAAGCTTTTTGATGTGATTAAAGGATGAGAGAATATCAATGTTGATACATATTATTTATTGCGAGTACTTTCGACATAGCACAATGTCATCATCTGAGTGTTGCTTATTTGAAGACAAATATTGCAGTGTTCATCATTTTCAAAAACAAACTTGCTGTGATCATCTCATATTATTTTTTTTTAAATTTGTAGTGAAAAACGCTGAGTCAGTACATGATGGCACGACACTGCTTCAGGGGAGATAACTAAGTATGGTTTGTGTAGAGTTTTTCCGAAATAAGTATTAAAACTATTAGTGCAAACTTTGATATTTTAAACTGCCTATTTAACATATTTTAACTCATTGGTACAGTATTCATAATTTTATTAAGTTTTGGTTTCAAATTTTAAACATAGATAGTTCACGAATCTTCAGTTTATGTTTATTATTTTCATGGAAAAATATAAATGTATTTTCAACAAGAATTTTTCTTAATTCCGAATGCGGACAGTTATGCTTTCGTAAGTATTTAGAAATGTTGGACATATATATATATATATATATATATATATATATATATATATATATATATATATATAGTTATCCACAGAGAGACTGTTTCGCTGTATCACAGTTCCTCAGTGTGGCTAGACGTCCGTTTGCTTCAATCCGGGATCGAAACTAGATACCGTACCTCTAGGCCATCGTCGCAGAAAGGAATAAAATTTTAACGTTTTTCTCTATACGAAATATTCAAGAGTGTATGTATATATATATATATATATATATATATATATATATATATATATATATATATATATATATATATATATAATGAACATATAGTTTTATATAATATTATTATATTATATAATATGATTATCATATTATATATAGTATAGTAAATATTCAGAATATATATATATATATATATATATATGTATATATATATATATAGTGAACTATATTTAGTGAACTAAAATGCGTAAACCTGTATATATGTGTGTATATGTGCATGAGATTGTCACTCACGTAAACACAGAAGTAAAATCTCGAACCCACCACCGAACATAGTGAAACAAGCATAAATTGATCCAATTTAAAAAAAATAAACCAGTTTGTCTGATGATCGCCAAAGCGTGAAACGTAGGGTCACAATATCATATCCATACACCTGAATATGGTAGCCCTATCACTGATATTGCGCTCTTTCCACTAAGCACTGCGCATATAAAACAATATATATATATATATATATATATATACTCGCAATATTTACTGTCGATGGATTGTGCACCTAACGGTTATCCCCGTATTAACGCCCCAAATTTTCCTTTTGAAAATTTTACTTTATTTAAGCATCCTGTCCTTACGAACGATTGTTGTTCCACTTATAGAGTCTCTTTCTCATGCCTTTGTTCTTTGCCCATAATATAGTTATTTTTTTATTTATTTTATTTATTCTTTTCATTACTGTATCTTCCAACACTTCTAAGTTAGTGCTGGTCTTTTTTTCGCCCAGGTTCCCGCCTCCATGCTTCTTCCCGTTTCACTTTGTCCACGTGACTCCGAAACAGCGCCACCTATTGCCAAAGAAAGCAAAAATGAAGGAAATAAATAAGACAGAATGGGCGGGAAGAACAGACTTTTCGCAAGAGAACTTTTATCGTGCGAGAAATCTATGTTTTCAAAGAATTTTAACAAGGTGTAGAGGAAAAGGAAAAAATAAAGGACATTTTTTTTTTTGCTTTTGAGGAAAAGTGGCGTTGAAAATTTTCGGTGTGTGTGTGTGGGGGGGGGGAGTCTGTTCTCACAGATGTGACAAAGGCAACAGCCACGGCAGATTGTGTTTTGATTACAGTGGACATCAGATCTCCGAAATACGCTGCAAATAACACTGTGTCGACCGCGTTTTATTTTAAGGAATTCACTCTTTTCAAACTGATGAGAAGTTCATAATAATAATCTTCATCTATCTTATAATGATAGTAATCTTTACCTCTCCTTGTTTTTGTAAACATTCATCCCCAAGCAAGGCAATGAAGGCTATTAACACACAAGGGGGTTACTGAGAGCGAAAGAAATAAAAGTAACAATGAAAGAACAGTATTCAAGAAGACCGAAAATGATGGTTGACATTGTATTTTCATTTTTGAAAACCGTAGTTGACAGGGAAGCAAGACGCCGGAAGAGACTTCCACAAGCAAGAATTGCTGGAGAAGAAACTTTTAGCATAAAACTTACGGTTACAACTAGTGAAATTATCAGGCCTGGCTATCGATCTACTGCTATGCTCTAAATTCCTGAAGTCGAGAAACCAAAGAACAATTATCATGAAAATATTTATGGAAAAGGCACATATATATATATATGTTCCGGAGATGGGAAAGCGACTGTAGACGAAATGCCAGATCCGGACCTATAACGTTGCCGATTCTTCGTTGGATTTTGTCAAGAATCTCTAAATATAAACCAGAAGTACCAGACGAAATGTGAAAAGCATTATTAAAAGCATGAACGAATAGTAGACTTATAAATATGTAAGATAAACTCAGACAAGAAAATTGTCTAGCAGAACACAGTGAACCAAGTTTCTTGGCAGCAGACCTAGAGATTGATCCAATATAATAATTCCACTTCATGTCAGCAGGAAAATTCAAACGGAAAAAAGCGCAATGAGTTGTTCGCGTAGAAGCTACCATCAGCGACGCTGATTGATGTCAAAAAGGGTTCCCGAAGAGGATTAAAAGAAAGTATTTTTGCTTTGGAAGTCCTTAAAATTGACAAGCTATTCCTTACCTCACTTGACAAGCCATTCCTTACCTCACTTGATTGAAGTTCTTTATATATATATAATTTGATTTCATCCAATCTGTCAGATCTTATATATAAAGTACAGTGCATTTGTGTGTTTGTGCATGTGTTTTTCCAAGCAACTCCGATCCCACTGGCCCGATTTCAATGCTTAATTGCTCATTAAAAAACCCTAAAAAATTTAGGAACACAGAACGATTTTCGTTGAGCTCAGATTCAGGGTTGCCAGATTAAACGCGAGGTTAAAAATAAATGTTAATATATTATACTAGCCATTATCGTTGCTTTCATCGTTCAAGGGGTGTAACATTTATTTTCCTTTTGTATCTGAAATTGCAGTGCACGTTTTATTATAAACTAGCTTAAAAGGAAGGACTCTTGGTTGGTCCATCATCACAGTAGCTAGAGAGGAGCAAATGCGATAAGCATCAATAAACTACAAAAGAACTCAAAATTGATCGCTGTATTTAAGTAATCCACTAATGTTTAAGCTTACCTTTTAAAAGTTCAACGATAATTCCTCTGCTGCCACTTAATTTAAAGACGATTTGATGTACGTTGATCCTTATTTTCCGTACAATAGTTATTTTTATTTCATGGCTGACAGAACAGGGGACAATTTATAAGACAAAATTAATATAGTGTAAAGATGGGAAAATAGAAATTAGAATTAGTTATACATTCAACATTTGAAGAGTTAGAGAAACATAACAGATAATTAAGTAAAACCTATATTCTGGAATCTATATGAATGAATGCGAAATTGGAGCTCAATTCTCCCAGGAATTCTGAGATTAAAAAGCACCAGCTCTACTTTATAGTAAATTACACTCTAAAAGTCCAATATCTGTATTATATATTATCTACTTCTATGCAATATCACTCTTCAGGTTTAATTAACTTGTATATTGATTTAAAAAAAAGTTTATTTCATTAATTAACTGTCCTTCATTACTGTTCTTTTATTCGGGGATTGTTTTGATTTTCATATAAAAAATAGTTCTGTTTAGGAATATTGTCTTATATAGAGCAGAAAAGCGTTTGTAATTTGCATTTTACTTGGCCCTCAACAAGTTGGCATCTATTTGTAAAACTTTCCTTAACTATAACAGGCCAATTTATGAAAGAAATGTTCATTTAAAATTTTCCTTTGAAAGATTTCAATATATATATATATATATATATTGAGTATATCCTACTTTGCGAAACGATAGCGAGGAGGCGAAGCTTGCTAGTTTTCTATAAATGCCGAAGTAAATATCTGTGCCATCAGCATAGATATCAAGTCGAGAAGTGATGACATCGGGAGTGTGGTGGATGAAAAAAGAAGGAACGTTAGTACAAAATATCTAGGGCAGTGGCGGTTCAAGAAAACATTCATCACCAAAGTTAAGAAATGTAGACCCTCGTCAGTAATTACATGGGTGACCACTTGAGAATATCAGGTTTTGTAAGCTTGGATGAGCGGTTTGTGTAATGAAAAAATGCTTGGAATTATAAATCGGAAAACTGTGTTCCAATTACGGTTGGGTTCGTTATATTGACTTGCGCGTAGATACCCTTGGGAAAGGTTATGAATCCTTCTGTACCTCCCGAACTATGGGTTAATTAGTACAACTTGTATGAGTAAAAAACATTATTATATCAAAAAAGAAATACTTACAAGCTAAAAATATTGATTTAAATAACCTGCACAAGGTTGATAAGCCGTAAAAGAAACAAATAAAAATAATATTTGTGTCTATAAGAATTTACTTCGTCCTGGAATAGGTAAATGATAGTCATTTATATTAGAGTCTATAAGGATGTGCTTATTTCAGAAATAGATAAAGATTGGCTATTTGCTTTTCAGAATATACACCCTTGTGCAAATTAATTGAAACAAAACGAATAATTCCGTTATTTTTCGTATTTTTCCAATTAAACATGACCCTGTGCACAACGTATGTCTATTCCATGAAGTCGTTCCTTGCAGGCTGACCAAAGAGTCTCAGTTGGATTTAAATCAGGTGAGTTTCCGGGCCAGTCTATGATTTGCTCACTGTTAAGGCTGGCCAGTGTGTTCGTGGAAGCGTTATAATTTTGGTACGCATCCTTGGAGTAACTTCCAGACAATGGCCGTAGGACAAGTAATCGACAATCGAGAAGATAGTGTCTGGATGTGATAAAAATCTGATGCAATCACGGATGACGTAAAATTTTCAAGGCCAAACAAATTTCATCATACACACCGACAATAGATTCATATTACTGCACACCACTTCAAATGACCTAATCGGATAGAAAATAGGAATCGATTACACCCTGTCACTCCAGTGGGTCTAAAACTGACCATATGGTGAAAGAAAGGATACTAAAGCGGTTGTTTCAATTAATTTGCACAAGGGTATATGTACTTACTTGGTATAAGTATAGGTAACTATGTTCTTTTATATTTGTGTGAACAACAAATTATTTCGTCCAGGGATAGATAAATATTAGTTATTTATATTTGAATCTAGTATATGCATTCACTATATGCGTTTATATTTGATATATTTATATTTGAATGTAATTAGGAAACCTAGTGGTTAGAACTTTCGCATTCTGACCATGAGACCAGAGTACGAATCACACAATGGACGGTTTTTTTTCAGGAAGGAAACTTCCAGACTGGAGGGGTCGATCACAGCGTGCAGCACCTTTTGGAAAGTGCCTGAAAACCATCAAGTGTGCGAAAATTGGGTAAGCAGAACCCTCGGGAGCCGTCCATCCCAGCGTTCGCTACCTTTTGGAAAGTTCCTGAAAACAATTATGAGTGCGAAAACTACGTGGACAGAACCGTTGGGAGCCGTCAATCTCAGCCTGTAGCACCTTTGGAAAGTGCCTGAAAACTATCGTGTTCGAAAATTGGGTAGACAGAACCGTTGGGAGCCGTCAATCCCGGCATGCAGCAAATTTGGACAGTACCAGAAAACCGTCTTGCGTACAAAATTTGGGTACACTGAACCCTTGGAAGCCGTCAATTCCAACGTGCAGAACCTTTGGAAAGTGCCCGAAAACCATCATGTGTGCGAACATTGGGTAAACAGAGCCGTCGATAGCTTTGCTAGCACGAAGTCACACGTCGTCTTGAACGTGTGCTTGAACCTGCTGACCTTGTTCAAATTACGTTCACGCTAGATAACACGCTCTTTCCGAGAAAATGTAACTAATGTTTGTTCAGCATAGTTGTGGGTGTTGAATAAACACAAATGCACCCGAGCAGGCATTTACAATAGGGATTGGCTTGCCGCCCTATTAGACGGGTGTCCTCGAATACGTGTGGCCAGCTATACATACATACATACATGCATATATCTGTGAATATATATCTTTTTGTTTGGCTCAAATATTGGTTGTGCTTATTGTTCATATTTGGATCTGTATGCAAATAATTACTTCAGAAATAAATTGTAGTAGGTAAATATTCTATTTTAAAGTATGCTTTTTTCCCAACTATGCTGTTTTAGGCCGGTCATTTGTATTAGTTTACAAAGTTTAATAAATAGAATATAAATAACATTTTTGAATCTCGTTATCATCTATTATTTTCTTTTCAAGAAATGGCTTGTACATTTTAACGACTCCTAAACAAATCTATTTTCTTTTAATTATTAGAGAGAACCAAGAGTGTAACTATATCTAGCCGATTTCATTTAGCATCTTTTTGTCTATGTTTTGTTTTCACTTTTGTTATTAAATATCCCACATTGTAATAATACAAGATACGACATTACAGGTGAACTGTTGTATGACCCTGGACGTAAATTTACCGTAGATAAGCTAGTGATTAAAGCACCTTTTAAACCGGGTGTTTCCCAGTTGTTAAAACAAAGCTCTCAGACGGGGGGGAGCTCGAAGAACATTGATGAGGAGGAACAGTGATTCCAGGAGGTCTGTGCTTATCCTCACGCTGCTAATATTACCATGGCATGACTCCGTGAAAAGATTGAACACCTCATTCACCTGATCTGAACCCACCAGATTTCTTCTTCTGGAGTTTCTTAACGATAACATCTACCAGAGCAACCATCGATGCATTTAAGGCAGCCATCACTGAGATTTAACTGATCACCCTGGAGGAATGTGCATGCGTTATCAACAACTTTGCATTCAACAGTGCCTTCAGATCAACAGCGGACATCTGGAGCATGTATACTAGGTTTCCCCTTGACATTTTTGGTTCATGTTTGAGATTAAACAGTTGCAGATTCTAAAATGTTATCATTTTACCTTTCAATAAATGTAATTTTAATTACTCTATCATTTGTGGTCCTTGATTTGTGCCCAGTCATATTGTTTTAAAAATTCTGAAACACCCTGTAAATTTTTGTATTAGAAGATTGCACTCTCTTTGAGATTCAATGGTTGCAGATCCTAAAATGTTATCCTTTTACCTTTCAATGAATGTAATTTCCATTACTCTATAATTTGTGGTCCTTGATTTGTGCCCAGTCATTTTGTTTCAAAAATTGTGAAACACCCTGCTTGAACTAGGATAGCATTTTTAAATCAAAATTATGGTCACTCTCATTATATCAAGTAATCAAATGCATGTAATGTGTTGTTTTGTAAGAAGCCGGACGTAAATTCACTGTAGATAATATAGTGATTAAAGCACATTCTATACAGTGTGGTATTTCATTGCCTGGATCATATCACGGAGGATAATTCGTAACTCTTCTTTCTTCCTAGTGATCCCTTTTCCCAATTCAAGTGGTAAACTTTTCTCATTCCCTTGATCAAGTCAGGGGCGGCGATACCTTAATATCGTCCATGTGAATCATTTATTCAGCTCACGGGTTTCTCATTGCCTGGATCATATCAAGGAGGATAACTCGCATCTCTTCTTTCTTCCTAGTGATCCCTTTTCTCAATTCAAGTGGTAAACTTTTCTCATTCCCTTGATCAAGTCAGGGGTGGGGGTACCTTAATATCGTCCATGTGAATCATTTATTCAGCTCACGGGTTTCTCATTGCCTGGATCATATCAAGGAGGATAACTCGTATCTCGTCTTTCTTCCTAGTGATCCCTTTTCTCAATTCAAGTGGTAAACTTTTCTCATTCCCTTGATCAAGTCCGGGGTGGGGGTACCTTAATATCGTACATGTGAATCATTTATTCAGCTCACGGGTTTCTCATTGCCTGGATCATATCAAGGAGGATAACTCGTATCTCGTCTTTCTTCCTAGTGATCCCTTTTCTCAATTCAAGTGGTAAACTTTTCTCATTCCCTTGATCAAGTCAGGGGTGGGGGTACCTTAATATCGTCCATGTGAATCATTTATTCAGCTCACGGGTTTCTCATTGCCTGGATCATATCAAGGAGGTTAACTCGTATCTCGTCTTTCTTCCTAGTGATCCCTTTTCTCAATTCAAGTGGTAAACTTTTCTCATTCCCTTGATCAAGTCCGGGGTGGGGGTACCTTAATATCGTACATGTGAATCATTTATTCAGCTCACGGGTTTCTCATTGCCTGGATGATATCAAGGAGGATAACTCGTATCTCTTCTTTCTTCCTAGTGATACCTTTTCTCAATTCAAGTGGTAAACTTTTCTCATTCCCTTGATCAAGTCAGGGGTGGGGGTACCTTAATTCGTCCATGTGAATCATTTTTTCAGCTCACGGGTTTCTCATTGCTTGGATCATCTCGGTGGAGGGGGGTAACTCGTATCACTTAATTCTTCCTAGTGATCCCATTTCACAATCCAAGGTGTCAACTGTTCTCATTTCCTTGATAGAGCAGTGGGGGTGATAACACGTATGAGTTACGTGTTCGATATGATCACTTTATTCAATACAAGAGAGAAGGTTGCTCTTTCCTTTGTCCATGCTAGGGGAGATAACTAGTATTACTTAATTCTTCCTATCGAACCCTATATTCCGTTCATAGGGCAAGTTGGCCTCATTCGGTTGTCCATGCTAGGGAATATCACGTATTAGTTAATTTACCCGAATGGTCCTTTTTTTTTTTCAATACACGCGTTTATAATGTTCTCATACCGCTGTCCACGCCTTTAACTAATACGAGGGACTAGATTCAGGTGTCCAGTCCAGGTGATATATTACATCAGTTAATTATTCCTTGCGATAATTTTACTCAATATAAAGGGACAGTTTAAGTTGCCCACGTCCATGCTTATATCGCATATAAGTTAATTATTCCGAATAATCCATTTTTCAATCATCGGGGATAGATGCAGTTGATCAGGATAGGTGTAATCTTGTATCAGGTAATTATTCCGAGTGAAACCATTATTCAGTCCAATAGGATAGGCCGATGTCAATGCTAAGCGTTATCTTAATTATTTCTATTTATTATCTCTTTATCCAATCCTTGTAGATAGATTCACTTTCTATGTTAGATAGTGTTGGGGACGTGCAGGATTGTTAATTATTTAAGAAAGAATCAGAAGGAAATTTCAGTTGGTTGCGCGTCTTACTGCATCCCGAACAAATAAATAAACAAACTTTCAGATGCAATTAAAAAGACGAGACATATGCAATTTAGAAAAAAACAATGCAAGATTTATATACATTTTAACAATATACAGATTGGGTAATCAGTGTGTGTCGTGTGTACAATATGTGTGTGTAATTGTTTGATTCGTAAATGTCGCTTTGTTGATATTGTTCGTTAGTTCACTGTCTTGTGTTTATGTAATAAGAGTTTTTTAGAGTTGTCTACCCTTAAACGTATTTGATGTTTACTTATCTTTTAGTAATGAATTATATTCACTGTATATAAGCAAAGTTGAGAAAAGTGTTCACAGAGTTGATTGATGAATGCACAGATGTGAGTCAGTGAGGTGTCTTCGTGCGCGGCAAAATTGTGGTTCGTAATGGCGTGGAGTATATTGTAACTAACTCTGCGAATTCGTGAGACTGACTGACTGGGGTTGTCTACGTTTGTTTTTATATCGTTTGGGTTTGAAAAAGTGGATCACTTGGTTTTGGCGCGATCTTCATTCTGCACGTGAACTTCAGTGATGAACCAATGAGATTGTTTGTTTCGCTTTGTTCAGTTTTTATTGGTTGAGGTTTTTTTAGTACGTAGGCGTACTATGTGGACTGTGCTTTATTTAGGTTGGAAAGGTAAGGATATTGGACGAGTCCACAATAGTATCACGTACCTATCAGTTAATTATTGATTGTAATCCATTTCATTCAATCCACGGTGATATAATTTGTTTTCCAGGCGAGGCGGTGTGTGATATGTTTCAGTTAATAATTCGTAATTCTCCCTTTATTTAATTCACGGGGAGATATTCAATTGTCCGTGTTAGGTGATATCTTTTATCTGTCAGAGTTTCATTGTGATACCTTTCTTCAATTCACGCGAATAGATTTAGTTGCCCACGCTATGCGATATCTCGCATCAATTATTTAATTATTCCTATTGATCTCTATAGCGAAGAAAACGGCGACTTACCTCGTCAAACCAAGCGACAGCGTGTCGCGTGTGTCCTACGACGGAAAAGAAAATAACTTACAAAAAAAAAACAGGTCACGTATTCCGCATGACATGCTGAAGACGGAATATTAAGATTAAAAACAAGTCCGTCGCAGGAGTACTCTATAAAAAGTATTTTGATATGCAAAAATTTGGCGTCCTCTCCCAGTTGTCGATGAATGAAAAAAATGCTCGTACGAATAAAAGCAGTTAGTGTTCTCGAATCAAGAGGGAAAACCTGATGCATTTTGGCTACCGCGTTCGTCGGAGAGTGAGTTATTTTTCTGACTGGTTACGTGCATTGGGATTTGTGAGATAGTACCTGCGAATCGATTTTTCGGCATTTCTTTCTGCCGCCCGATATTCAAGTCTGAACTTACAGTGATTTGTTATCTGCGTTGTGGAATCAATCTGCGACAAACATTTCCTTTCCTTTCAGTTGATGATGCAAGACGAAATCTCGTATCAGTAAAATAAAAGTGTTCGCTTTAATCAATTCACGGGAAGATATTCAGTTGTCCATGGTAGGCGATATCCCGTATATATCCGTTAATTATTACTTAATATCTCCCTATTTAATCCACGAGAATAAAGTAAGTTGTCCATGCTAGATGATATATCTATCACTTAATTATTCTTTATGAATCCTTCATTCAATCCACGAGAATGGATTTAGTTGTCCATGCTAGATGATATATCTATCACTTAATTATTCTTTGTGAATCCTTCATTCAATCCACGAGAATGGATTTAGTTGTCCATGCTAGATGATATATCTATCACTTAATTATTCTTTGTGAATCCTTCATTCAATCCACGAGAATGGATTTAGTTGTCCATGCTAGAGGATATATCTATCACTTAATTATTCTTTGTGAATCCTTCATTCAATCCACGAGAATGGATTTAGTTGTCCATGCTAGAGGATATATCTATCACTTAATTATTCTTTGTGAATCCTTCATTCAATCCCCGAGAATGGATTTAGTTGTCCATGCTAGATGATATATCTATCACTTAATTATTCTTTGTGAATCCTTCATTCAATCCACGAGAATTGATTTAGTTGTCCATGCTAGAGGATATATCTATCACTTAATTATTCTTTGTGAATCCTTCATTCAATCCACGAGAATGGATTTAGTTGTCCATGCTAGAGGATATATCTATCACTTAATTATTCTTTGTGAATCCTTCATTCAATCCACGAGAATGGATTTAGTTGTCCATGCTAGATGATATATCTATCACTTAATTATTCTTTGTGAATCCTTCATTCAATCCCCGAGAATGGATTTAGTTGTCCATGCTAGATGATATATCTATCACTTAATTATTCTTTGTGAATCCTTCATTCAATCCACGAGAATGGTTTTAGTTGTCCATGCTAGATGATATATCTATCACTTAATTATTCTTTGTGAATCCTTCATTCAATCCACGAGAATGGATTTAGTTGTCCATGCTAGAGGATATATCTATCATTAATTATTCTTTGTGAATCCTTCATTCAATCCACGAGAATGGATTTAGTTGTCCATGCTAGAGGATATATCTATCACTTAATTATTCTTTGTGAATCCTTCATTCAATCCACGAGAATGGATTTAGTTGTCCATGCTAGATGATATATCTATCACTTAATTATTCTTTGTGAATCCTTCATTCAATCCACGAGAATGGTTTTAGTTGTCCATGCTAGATGATATATCTATCACTTAATTATTCTTTGTGAATCCTTCATTCAATCCACGAGAATGGATTTAGTTGTCCATGCTAGAGGATATATCTATCATTAATTATTCTTTGTGAATCCTTCATTCAATCCACGAGAATGGATTTAGTTGTCCATGCTAGAGGATATATCTATCACTTAATTATTCTTTGTGAATCCTTCATTCAATCCACGAGAATGGATTTAGTTGTCCATGCTAGATGATATATCTATCACTTAATTATTCTTTGTGAATCCTTCATTCAATCCCCGAGAATGGATTTAGTTGTCCATGCTAGATGATATATCTATCACTTAATTATTCTTTGTGAATCCTTCATTCAATCCACGAGAATGGTTTTAGTTGTCCATGCTAGATGATATATCTATCACTTAATTATTCTTTGTGAATCCTTCATTCAATCCACGAGAATGGATTTAGTTGTCCATGCTAGAGGATATATCTATCATTAATTATTCTTTGTGAATCCTTCATTCAATCCACGAGAATGGATTTAGTTGTCCATGCTAGAGGATATATCTATCACTTAATTATTCTTTGTGAATCCTTCATTCAATCCCCGAGAATGGATTTAATTGTCCATGCTAGATGATATATCTATCACTTAATTATTCTTTGTGAATCCTTCATTCAATCCACGAGAATGGATTTAGTTGTCCATGCTAGATGATATATCTATCACTTAATTATTCTTTGTGAATCCTTCATTCAATCCACGAGAATTGATTTAGTTGTCCATGCTAGATGATATATCTATCACTTAATTATTCTTTGTGAATCCTTCATTCAATCCACGAGAATGGATTTAGTTGTCCATGCTAGATGATATATCTATCACTTAATTATTCTTTGTGAATCCTTCATTCAATCCACGAGAATGGATTTAGTTGTCCATGCTAGAGGATATATCTATCACTTAATTATTCTTTGTGAATCCTTCATTCAATCCACGAGAATGGATTTAGTTGTCCATGCTAGATGATATATCTATCACTTAATTATTCTTTGTGAATCCTTCATTCAATCCACGAGAATGGATTTAGTTGTCCATGCTAGATGATATATCTATCACTTAATTATTCTTTGTGAATCCTTTATTCAATCCACGAGAATGGATTTAGTTGTCCATGCTAGATGATATATCTATCACTTAATTATTCTTTGTGAATCCTTCATTCAATCCACGAGAATTGATTTAGTTGTCCATGCTAGATGATATATCTATCACTTAATTATTCTTTGTGAATCCTTCATTCAATCCACGAGAATGGATTTAGTTGTCCATGCTAGATGATATATCTATCACTTAATTATTCTTTGTGAATCCTTCATTCAATCCACGAGAATGGATTTAGTTGTCCATGCTAGAGGATATATCTATCACTTAATTATTCTTTGTGAATCCTTCATTCAATCCACGAGAATGGATTTAGTTGTCCATGCTAGATGATATATCTATCACTTAATTATTCTTTGTGAATCCTTCATTCAATCCACGAGAATGGATTTAGTTGTCCATGCTAGAGGATATATCTATCACTTAATTATTCTTTGTGAATCCTTCATTCAATCCACGAGAATGGATTTAGTTGTCCATGCTAGATGATATATCTATCACTTAATTATTCTTTGTGAATCCTTCATTCAATCCACGAGAATGGATTTAGTTGTCCATGCTAGAGGATATATCTATCACTTAATTATTCTTTGTGAATCCTTCATTCAATCCACGAGAATGGATTTAGTTGTCCATGCTAGATGATATATCTATCACTTAATTATTCTTTGTGAATCCTTCATTCAATCCACGAGAATGGATTTAGTTGTCCATGCTAGAGGATATATCTATCACTTAATTATTCTTTGTGAATCCTTCATTCAATCCACGAGAATGGATTTAGTTGTCCATGCTAGATGATATATCTATCACTTAATTATTCTTTGTGAATCCTTCATTCAATCCACGAGAATGGATTTAGTTGTCCATGCTAGATGATATATCTATCACTTAATTATTCTTTGTGAATCCTTCATTCAATCCACGAGAATGGATTTAGTTGTCCATGCTAGAGGATATATCTATCACTTAATTATTCTTTGTGAATCCTTCATTCAATCCACGAGAATGGATTTAGTTGTCCATGCTAGATGATATATCTATCACTTAATTATTCTTTGTGAATCCTTCATTCAATCCACGAGAATGGATTTAGTTGTCCATGCTAGAGGATATATCTATCACTTAATTATTCTTTGTGAATCCTTCATTCAATCCACGAGAATGGATTTAGTTGTCCATGCTAGATGATATATCTATCACTTAATTATTCTTTGTGAATCCTTCATTCAATCCACGAGAATGGATTTAGTTGTCCATGCTAGAGGATATATCTATCACTTAATTATTCTTTGTGAATCCTTCATTCAATCCACGAGAATGGATTTAGTTGTCCATGCTAGAGGATATATCTATCACTTAATTATTCTTTGTGAATCCTTCATTCAATCCACGAGAATGGATTTAGTTGTCCATGCTAGATGATATATCTATCACTTAATTATTCTTTGTGAATCCTTCATTCAATCCACGAGAATGGATTTAGTTGTCCATGCTAGAGGATATATCTATCACTTAATTATTCTTTGTGAATCCTTCATTCAATCCACGAGAATGGATTTAGTTGTCCATGCTAGATGATATATCTATCACTTAATTATTCTTTGTGAATCCTTCATTCAATCCACGAGAATGGATTTAGTTGTCCATGCTAGAGGATATATCTATCACTTAATTATTCTTTGTGAATCCTTCATTCAATCCACGAGAATGGATTTAGTTGTCCATGCTAGATGATATATCTATCACTTAATTATTCTTTGTGAATCCTTCATTCAATCCACGAGAATGGATTTAGTTGTCCATGCTAGAGGATATATCTATCACTTAATTATTCTTTGTGAATCCTTCATTCAATCCACGAGAATGGATTTAGTTGTCCATGCTAGATGATATATCTATCACTTAATTATTCTTTGTGAATCCTTCATTCAATCCACGAGAATGGATTTAGTTGTCCATGCTAGATGATATATCTATCACTTAATTATTCTTTGTGAATCCTTTATTCAATCCACGAGAATGGATTTAGTTGTCCATGCTAGATGATATATCTATCACTTAATTATTCTTTGTGAATCCTTCATTCAATCCACGAGAATTGATTTAGTTGTCCATGCTAGATGATATATCTATCACTTAATTATTCTTTGTGAATCCTTCATTCAATCCACGAGAATGGATTTAGTTGTCCATGCTAGATGATATATCTATCACTTAATTATTCTTTGTGAATCCTTCATTCAATCCACGAGAATGGATTTAGTTGTCCATGCTAGAGGATATATCTATCACTTAATTATTCTTTGTGAATCCTTCATTCAATCCACGAGAATGGATTTAGTTGTCCATGCTAGATGATATATCTATCACTTAATTATTCTTTGTGAATCCTTCATTCAATCCACGAGAATGGATTTAGTTGTCCATGCTAGATGATATATCTATCACTTAATTATTCTTTGTGAATCCTTTATTCAATCCACGAGAATGGATTTAGTTGTCCATGCTAGATGATATATCTATCACTTAATTATTCTTTGTGAATCCTTCATTCAATCCACGAGAATGGATTTAGTTGTCCATGCTAGAGGATATATCACATCCATCAGTTAATTCTTGCATATGAATCCATTATTCAATCTACGTGTATAAAATCAGTTGCCTCTTCATAGAAATATTGCCTATCTATCAGTTAATTATTCGTAATGAACCTTTCTTCTACCAACAGGGATATACAGTGTAACCCGGATATAAGAGAAACCCGGATATAAGAGCGATTTTCTCTGGTCCCAAATTAGAGCCTATGTTAATGTATATATTATAGACCAAACCCGTATATAAGATAAACCCGGATATAAGAGACTTCGTCTCCGGTCCCGACAACTCTCTTATATCCGGGTTACACTGTACTCAGTTATTCATGCTTGGCGATATCTGGTCTATCTATCAGTTCATTTTTCCTAATGATCCCTTTAATCGATCCAAGAGGTCCAGTTGTCCATGCGATGCCATAACCCGTATCTATCACTTAATTATTCCTAGTGTTCCTTTTTTTCTTCAATCCACGGGGTTTTATTCTGTTCCCTATGCGAGGCCTTATCTCTTACTTATCCGTTAATTATTCATCGTGGTCCATTTCTTCAATCCCCGTTGATAAATTCACCTTCCATCCTATATTATATTCCGTATATATCATCGAATGATTGATTGTAATCCGTCTCATTGAATCCACGGTGATGTATTTTGTTCTCCAGGCGAGGCGATGTTTCGTATGTATCATTTAATTATTGCTAATTATCCTTTTATTTAATTCACGGGGATAGATTCAATTGTCTATGCTAGGCGTTATCTCGTATCTATCAGTTAAGTTTTCACTGTGATCTCTTTGTTCAATCCACGGAGATAGATACAATTGCCAATGCTCTGCGATCAACGATGAGATATTCCTTTATCCAGGTTCGGTGATATCTCGTTTCTATCAGTGACTTATTCATAATGATCTCTTTATTCATTCCACAAGAATATATTCAGTTGTACATGCTCGACAGGAATAGAGTCATCGAACCCTGCTAGATGATATATCGTATCTATCAGTTATTTCTTTATTCTTTATTCAGTCCACGTGGAGAGATTCACTTTTCTATGCTAGATTGTATCACGTATCTATAAAGTTCATTATTGATTTTAATCTCTTTCATTCAATCCACGGTGATATATTTTGTTTTCCAGGCAAAGTGATGTTTCGTATGTATCGTTTAATAATTCGTAATTGTCCCTTTATTTAATTCACGGGGATATATTCAATTGTCCGTGCTAGGCGATATCGCTTATCTGTCAGTTCAGTTTTCATTCTGATCCCTTTATCCTATCCACGCGGATAGATTTAGTTGTCATGCTATGTGATATCTCGTATCAATTAGTTAATTATTCCTAGCGATCACATTAATTAATCCACGTAAATATAGTCATTTGACAATGGAAAACGATATCTCGTGTCAGTAAATAAAAGTGATCTCTTTATTCAATCCACGGAGAGAGATTTAGTTATCCAAGCTAGGCGATATCTCGTATCAGTTAATTATTCATAGTGATCAACTTGTTCAATCAATGGGATAAATTAAGATATTCACGCGAGACGATATCTCGTATCTGTTAGTTAGCGTAAATCTCCATGTATAATACGCTTTCGTCCATAATACACACACACACGTAAAATTGTGCTCAAAGTGTGGGAAAATGCTTCTACTCATGCATAATGCGCACCCCTTGTTTGCTAATCAAACCCTACAAATTGTACCTCTCCATATTTACGGCCAGCGTTTCCTACTCTTATTTTTAAAACGGGTTTAAAATATAGAATAATATTATTCTAATTTAGTTTTATGAAATTGTCGTATGTTTGTGGTGAGTAGTCATTTTGCAACTGAAATCGACCTATGAAACGGCAATTTTTAAAAGATTTTTTGTAGCTGTGTATAATACGCACCCCTGATTTTGTTTATTATTTTTTTTTATTAAAAAATGCGTATTATACATGGAGAATTCAGGTAATTATTCCGCGTGATCTCTTTATTCATTCCACGGGAATAGATTCGGATCAATTAATTATTCATTGTGATTCCTTTATTAAATCTGAGGCTTTAGAACCGTCTATCTTCCGTGATAGATTGTTTTCATTCCGCTGCCTATGGTATAGATCATTTAAATTAATTCTTCCATGTGATATTTTTCTTCAATTCACTATTGTAGTTTATTCCTATTTCGCAGCCAATGCTAGGTGATATCTTGTATCAGTTAATTCTTTGTATGGATAAAATGACACGATAGCCTTCCTTTTATTCAATCCTCTGTGAGTGTTTCTTGTCATTCTACTGATTTTGCCAATGTATATATCATATCAGCTATTTTTATATATTTTATCCCACTGATGTTAGTACTCTTACTGCTGAACTAGATAATGTCGTATTCACATCCTCTTATTCCGTCCGTTTCTTTAAAGTCTGGGTCCAGCTATTTAAGTTTTTCCTTTAAGTTCAGATGAATATAAAATCTTTTTTCTTAAAGACATAAGTAATTAATATGTAATAAATGTTTCGCTATAGATGTCGTCTTTCCTAGCGAATAGATACGATCGATGAATTGAATAATGGAAAACATTCAATGATCTGTGTTTGTATAACCGAACAGACCGTCAGTTTTTAAATCCTTCTTTAGAACACCAGAATAGATTAAAAAGATGATCCTATATTTCATAAATTCAGAAAAATGCATATATAAATTCTTTTTTAAAAGTAACATTCAAGAAGTGGAGAATTACAGAAACACACTCAATAGACCGAGATTTTGTCAAAAGTGTTAGATTCCTGGAACAAGATGAAGCCTATAAATACCTAGAAATCAGCGAAGGAGATTGAATAAAGCATTTAGAAATGAAGGGGAAAGATGTAAACAATACTAGAGGAGTCTACGTCTGGTATTAAATACCGAGTTAAATTCACAACTCAGCCATAAACACTTTGGCTGTCCTTGTAGAGCAATACATTTTCAACATCCTTAATCGGACCGTAGCTGACATTAAGCGGATGGATGTCAAAACGAGAACGCTTCTCACCTGCCACCGCATGCATCATCCTAAGGCTGATGTTGATCGTCTCTGTGTGTCCAGATCTGAAAGAAGAAGAGGATTAGTTCAGCTAGAGCTGTCCTATAAAACTACAACAATCGCTCTTCAAAGATACTTGCAAACTACAGCAAACTGGATGAGGATCTGCGCCAATGAACATGAAATAAATAAGAAACTTTCTTCATTAATAACGGAAGCTAACAAATTCAAATTAGAATTTCATGTGGGTGAAGATGTGCCAGTCTTGAACAGCTGAATAGATTACAACGATTATCCCACATTTCACAAATACAGGAAAAATAAAAATAGAAAGTTACTCCTACGATTTCTTTACAAAAAAAAATGTTTAATTACCTTTCATATTTATGTATTAGGATTTTTACTTATTTCTTCTGCCAATACGGTAACTGGAATTGGGGTCAATTTGAAGATGGTAACACACCTTTAACTTTCTTTAATATTACCGAAAGACATACAAAAGTAAAAATAAAATTCTCAAACAGGTAAAGAATTACGAAATGCAATTAATTGATTACTGACAGGCATGTCAGAATCTCTTGGCAAAATGGAATGCGAAAAGTGAGGTGAGGCCGGGTAGGATTGATTTCATTGTGTTTCACACAAGAAAGCCCTGCGGTCATATGAATGCTTTCATTGACTTTTAGGTAATTATGAGATAAATGAAATATGCACAGTATATGGAATAAAAAAATGATATGTACGGCAGGAGGAAATAGATAATTAATAAAGAGGGATCAAAATTATTCTGATGATAATATCAAAAGGAAGGCGGAAACGATGAAGGTCAGTAGCTATGATGATGATGGCGAATAACAACAATAATAAGAGTAATAATAACGAAGAAGGAAATACAGAAAAAGAAGACTAAGGTAGCCAGAAAGAAGACGGCGAAGAAGGACGATGATAATAATAATAATCATAATAATAATAGACATATTGTGAAAAAAAAGGCGATGTAGAAGGAAAAGACCAAGGTACCCAAGAAGACAGCGAATAATAATAATAATAATAATAATAATAATAATAATAATAATAGTGAGAAAAAAAGGAGATTTAGATGGAGAAGACGAAGGTAGCCAAGAAGAAGAGGGCGAAGAAGGACAATAATAATAATAATAATAATAATAATAATAATAATAATAATAATAATAGTGAGAAGAAAAAGATGTAGAAGGAGAAGACGAAGGTGGCCGAGAATAAGAGGTCGAAGAAGGACAATAATAATAATAATAATAGTGAGAAGAAAAAGGAGATTTAGAAGGAGAAGACGAAGGTAGCCAAGAAGAAGACAGCGAAGAAGGACAATAATAATAATAATAATAATAATAATAATAATAATAATAATAATAATAATAATCATAATAGTGAGAAGAAAAAGGAGATTTAGAAGTTGAAGACGAAGATAGCCAAGAAGAAGACAGTGAATAATAATAATAATAATAATAATAATAATAATAATAATAATAATATTAATAATAATAATAAAAATAATAATTTTTTTCTTTCTCTCACATTTCCAGCAGGCCTTTCCTTAATTGTTGAAATCTGCTTTTAATCTAAGCATAAATATGTTTGTGTGTGTGCACTATATATATATATATATATATATATATATATATACACGCACGCATACACTTACATACACACACACACACACACACACATATATATATATATATATATATATATATATATATATATATATATAAGGACTCATATTAGTTGATTTATCTGAAGTGCTAATTTAGAGCAAACTCTTCATTCACAGGTATCTCAGTTTTATCAAATTTTGCCGTGTTAATTTGGCCATGTTCCATTTTTCCGTTTTTTTAAGTTAAATGTCAACTTCTCGGGGCCCTATATTGTAAAATAACATACCAAATCTAAAACTATTTCATTCTTTTAAGAATTCCTTAAGGACCCATCCCCTACCCTGTAGTGTGGAGGTGATTTGTCCCATAAAAATTGATTAATATCACCTCGAATTCAACTCAACGAAATGCACATGTAATGAAAAGCGGGAGGGGAATTAAGTTTGAATTCCCCTCCCGCTTTTCATCTGATAATGTATATTTCGATCTATATTAATTTAAAATTTAATAGTTACATGAAGTACCATTGTAATTTCGCTGAGTAAACCCCCGTAATGCAAGTATTAGACGAAAACATTACCAACTCTAGACGTTTAAATATAATGCCTGTGTCTCATGGGCAAAACGAGCTCTTAAGTTTTAGGTCACTGTAGTCTTAAAGGTTGTATTTTGGACAAAATTACCCTTTGGCGGTTAAGGTTAAAACGCAGAAAATATCAGTGTTTACCAAAAAATACTCATACAGATCAGTCGTCACTCGAATCAACAAGGTCTGCGTTCCTTAAAGAGGGACAAGTCTGGGGTCGAAAAAAGCCAACGTTGGAACAAGCTCTTCCACTTTTCACCAAAATCAGAATAAATCCAACCTCGGAGCTGTTAACTTAATGGCAAACCAATAATAAAATGAAAGAGAACGAAATTAATTTTTTTCCTCTGCACTCGAAAAGCCACGAAAAACATCGGGGGACGGATGTACCAAATACAGAGAGGTATTATAGGAACTGAAATGTCACCCTAAATTGAGCCAAACATGCTTGCCAATGTTCACAGGGACCTCAGGCGAAAATAATCGTTTCTCAAATGCAGAATTAGATCCGATAAAACAAAATCTACGAAAAGAAAAAATAAGCCATAACCCAAACAAAAATGAGGCAAGAGTGGAAAGAGATAATATGACAGAGGATGAGATACAAACTAATATAACTGATATAGAAATATTTATATCTCAGGAAATAAACCTCAAGAATCTAGTCGTGACATAAACAATTAAATTAAATTCTGACATGATGAAGAGAAATTAAACGACATTAGAGCAAAATTCCTTGTAAAAAAAAAACAGTGCTGTAATTAGCACACAAATGTCAGAAAAAAAGGTCGGCTTCCAAAAATTCATATGACAAAATCCGATAAACAGCCTGCGTAAACATATAGCATATAATATATTGCAAGTATTTTTAACGGACGACCGCCGGAGAACATCGCAGAAGTAAAATTTTCATATAAGCAACAGTACGGCAGCTACTGAAAAATTTAATGCCAAGACAAAAAGAAGCCATTTTGGAAGGCAAAATTGAAGCGGGAAATTGGGTTATCCATACTAGTTGAGATTTCAAGAAATCGTAATGTTTCAACCCAGAATGGCAGGAAGATCAAGCAGAAATATAAGATTAAAGCAGTAAATGAAATTCCAACAAGTAAGGAAATGCTTCAACAGAAACTACAATTAACGACAAAGAGAAGAAGATATGAAAAGCGTTGCAGGTTCTATCGACAAAATAACATATTCCAAACGGACCTCAAGAAGATTTACAAGGAAATTAGAAAAGCAGTTATAGAAGTCTAAAAGCCACCATCTGTTGATAAAGTGTTTTAAGAGAATATCTGGAGCAACGTAAGTGTTTTTAGGAGGATATTTGGAGCAAGGTAAGTGTTATTGGTAGGATATTTGGAGCAACGTAAGTGTTTTTGCGAGAATATTTGGCACAACGTAAGTGTTTTTAGGAGAATATTTGGAGCAAAGTAAGTGTTTTGGGGAGGATATTTGGAACAACGTAAGTGTTTTGGGGAGGATATTTAGAGCAACGTAAGTGTTTTGGGGAGGATATTTGAAGCAAAGTAAGTGTTTTGGGGAGGATATTTAGAGCAACGTAAGTGTTTTTGGGGGGATATTTGGAGCAACGTAAGTGTTTGTCGGAGTGTATTTTTCTTAAATAAGAAATTGAATGGATATCCATTACACAACAACGTAAAATCTTTAGCAACATAGTCATTGGGAGTTCAATCCATGGGCCGGGTAGTGTGTACTTGGACTGGGTGGAAACGGGGTAGAAGCAATAACTGAAGAACACTAAATAAGAAATCGAAGGGATATACATTACACCACAACGCAAAACCTTTGGCCACATTGTAATTGGGTGTTCAATCCATGGGCCGGGTAGTGTGTACTTAGACTGGGTGGAAACGGGTTAGAAACAATAACTGAAGAACAATAATAAGAAATTGAAGGGATATCGATTACACCACAACGCAAAACATTTGGCAACATAGTCATTGGGTGTTCAAACCATGGGCGGGGTAGTGTGTACTTGGACTGGGTGGAAACGGGGTAGAACAATAACTGAAGCACACTAAATAAGAAATTGAAGGGATATCCATTACACCACAACGCAAAAGCTTTGGCAACATAGTCATTGGGAGTTCAATCCATGGGCCGGGTAGTGAGAAATTGGACTGGCTGGAAACGGGGTAGAAACAATAACTGAAGGACACTAAATAAGAAATTGAAGGGATATCCATTATAGAAAGCGGAAATCCACATCATAAAAAAATCAGAAAAGTAACACGCACACACATGTTAGGAAAAGGACGCCCTCCAAAAATTCATGTGACAAAGTTTAATAAACATCCTGCGTAAATATATAAGATATAAATTATTGCAAGCATTAGTTAACGGACGCCCGATGGAAAACATCGCAGAAGTAAATGAAGTAATGTATGCAACAGCTTTAGTAGCTACTGGAAAATATAATTTCATGAGAAAGAAAAGATCAAAGAAGAGACAAAAGAGCCGAATTGGAAGGCAAAATTGATGTTGAGGAAATCAGATTTGAATTATCGAGGCCCAAGAAATTCACATGTTTCAACACGAAAAACAGGAAGATCAATCGAAAATATAAAATTCAATCAGTAAATTAAATTCCACCAATCAAGGAAACGGAGTGAACAACATCTGAAGAGCACTAAAAAAAGTAATTGAAGGGATATCTGTGGACAAAATCAACGGAAATAGAACAATCCATCCACGTTGATTAAATAAAGTGTTCTGTTCTAAATTTTTCGAAGGTCACTCGGATCGATAAGCATCTGACGAAGGCCGGAGATCACATTGGCCGAAACGCTATGATAACAACACGGTAATGAAGAGAAAATATAAAATTAAAGCAGTAAATTAAATTCCACCAATCAAGGAAACGGAGTGAACAACATCTGAAGAGCACTAAAAAAAGAAATTGAAGGGATACCTGTGGACAAAATCAACGGAAATAGAACAATCCATCCGCGTAGATTAAATAAAGTGTTCTGTTCTAAATTCTTCGAAGGTCACTCGGATCGATAAGCATCTGACGAAGGCCGGAGATCACATTGTCGAAACGCTATGATAACAACACGGTAATGAAGAGAAAATATAAAATTAAAGCAGTAAATTAAATTCCACCAATCAAGGAAACGGAGTGAACAACATCTGAAGAGCACTAAAAAAGAAATTGAAGGGATACCTGTGGAGAAAATCAACGGAAATAGAACAATCCATCCGCGTATATTAAATAAATTGTTCTGTTATAAATTCTTCGAAGGTCACTCGGATCGACAAGCATCTGACGAAGGCCGGAGATCACATTGGCCGAATCGCTATGATAACAACACGATAATCAAGCGAAAATATAAAATTAAAGCAGTAAATTAAATTCCACCAATCAAGGAAATACTTAAACAGAATCTGTAATTAAAGGATCTGTGAACGAACCGATATACATCGTTGGTTCATATCGACAAATAAGATATATCAAACGGAGCTCAAGACGTTTTTCAGAGAAATTGGACAAGAATATATGGAAGTCAAAAAGCAGTCATCTTTTAAAGAATTGCAAAGGTTTTGGAGGAATATTTATTACAAACGCAGTATATTATTTTTTATTAATTTTTTTATCGTTATATAACAGTTATAACTATTTTCCGTCCAATTTTTTGTTTTGATTTTTGTAGTTTAATTTTTTGTTCATAATAGTTTGATAATTTGTTCATTATTTACTTTATTCTATTTCGCCTCTTCTAACAGGTGTGGTTTGGTAATTTGTTTGGATTAATTTACTTATTTTATTGTCATTTTGTTTGTTTATATATTTATTTTTCTATTTTAAGTTACGTAGTAAAAATTGTTTTCATGTCTACATTTTGAGATTAGCTCGGATCTTTTATTTAATAATTTATTTTGGTCTGGGAAGTTAATTATAGCTATTTTTACCTCCAAGCAATGTTTGCAAGTTTTTGATAGGTTGTTGTAGGCTGATGATTTTTTCCTTATTTTCCAAGATATTTTTGGTGTGGTGTGCGTTTTGTTTTTTATTTCCCAGATATACTTAGAAAGCATTGTGCTGTACATATATTAGAATAATAAAATAAGGAACAAAATCAATAAAGTAAATAATGAACAAATTATCAAACTATTATGAACAAAAAATTAAATTACAAAAATCAAAACAAAAAATCGGACGGAGAATAGTTATAACTTTTATATAACGATAAAAAAATTAATAAAAAATAATTTACTGCGTTACTTAAAAATTGAAAACCAAAAAGAGAAAATATACAGTGTAACAAATAAATAACAAGTATAATAAATCGATCTAAATACATCCAAATATATAAATAAACTAACAACCGATACCAATAAACTAGCCGTTTAGAAAAAACAAATAAAAGATAATCAATCCAAATAAATAAAATAAAAACTGTTCCCGCCAAAATAATAGTCAGAACAAACGACAACAATCAACCCCAAAATTCAACAAATAGCTTTAATGAATGACAAATAAACAAATATATAAGATAAAAAATAAAAATGAAAAATAAATAAAAACAAGCAAAACAATTTGACCCTAATAAATAAGCCAACAACCGACTTCCGGTAAATGACCGCCATACTAGACTACCAACAATAAGCTATATAAACAAATTTTTACTACGTTAATAAAAAACGCCGATCAAAACAGAAAAAAAACAAAAAAAACAAAAAAAAACCAAAAAAACAAGCAAAATAATTTGACATAAATAAATAAATAAACAAATAAGCGACTTCTGGTAAAAGTAACCGCCCAAATAGATTACCCACAATGCACCACTAACCCTTATATATAAATAGCCGAGAAAAATAACAGCACTAGCTGTCTGACGATTGCACTGGCATGAAACAGACTGTCGCCTCTGACTTCTATGTTCACTTTTATATTTACACACGCTCTATCTCTGATATTGAGCACTTTATCCCATAAATATAGCACACTTTAAGACTATATTTCTTTATATATATATATATATATATATATATATATATATATATATATATATATATATATATATGGAGAGAGAGAGAGAGAGAGAGAGAGATAGATAGATAGATAGATAGATAGATAGATAGATAGATAGATAGCTATTTATAGAGAGAAAGAAAGAGATATGTGTATGATCTTAAGCTGTTTATTTCTATTTTTTTGACTTTAAATCTCTGGTTGGGACCCGGAAGGAAATGAGACAAGAACAGATATCAAAATAATAATAATAATAATAATAATAATAATAATAGTGAGCAGGAAAAGGCGATGTAGAAGTAGAAGACAACAATGGCCAAGAAGATGACTGAGAAGAAGGAAAAATTTATAGAAGATAGATATATAGATAGACAGATAAAGGGAAATATAGGTAAATAAATAGAAAACTATATATGTACAGAGAGAGAGAGGGGGAGAGGGACAGAAAAAGAGAGAGAACGATAGATAAATAGATAAAACGTTAGAATGAGACAGAGACACATGAATAGAAAGATAGATATAATGATAGATAGAGACAGATATAGATAAATACAGCAATACACGCACACACATACACATATATGTGTGTTTGTATGGATAGATAGATAGATAGATAGATAGATAGATAGATAGATAGATAGATACAACGATATAGATAGAGAAACTGATATATATATATATATATATATATATATATATATATATATATATATATATATATATATATATATATACCGGGTGTAATAGCAAAATTGTCCAAATCGTCTTACAGCGTAATTGTCCATCCCATAGAATGTTCAATATCCAAAAAGCCATTAACTAATTCAGTTTTTTCTAGAGTTTTTTCAGATAAGACTTTTTAGCCATCTGGACACCATTTGTCGTAAGAACAACTGAAAAAACATTTTAGTTATTCAGCTAGAAAGATAACACATTACAATCCTTCCTTCTGTGTCAGGTCCACAGCCTTCCTAACTGAGTATTGTTGAGAGGAGGAGTATCATTCAGACATTCAGTAATGGTAGCAACATTCATACTCTGGCTTCCATCTTCAAAGCCCATTCAAGAACCACCAGGAGAACTGTGAATAAGTTTTAGAAAGAGGGAACAGTAGAGAGGAAAACTGGATCAAGATCTCACATCAGGATCATCATTTCAATTTGCAAATAAAGTGATAAATTAGAAATGTTCAACCTCAATTCATAAAATGAAATCGTACGTGAAACTTGTGAGGCAGCTTGTTACAAGACAGAAAGTTAGAAGGTTAGAGAGGGCGAACATCATCTTGAAAAAGTGGGAAAATTATCCTGGAATAATATATCTATATTCGACTCTCCCGTCGAATTCGACGTATGAGAGTCAAGCAGATCAGTTCATAGGAAACTGACAGCCCGACACCAGCACATCTGATTTGATTATAGTGGTGAAGGTTTTGTGCAGAACCATCCACACTTTTTGAAGTGCCAAATAAAGAGACTTGGTGCACTACGTGCACAGTCCTTCATGAGTATCCGATCCAACAGTTTTATAAAAACCGCGGAAAATTCCTGTAAGATATCTTTAATCATTTCTAAAATACAATGGTTCAAAACTTGATCTAATTCCTGGATAATTTTCTTTTACACGATTTGCACAATTTTGCATATACATCCATCACACACACACACACACACACACACACACACACATACATATATATATATATATATATATATATATATAGAGAGAGAGAGAGAGAGAGAGAGAGAGCTAAACCTAGAGAGCCAGACAAACCTACCAAAGTTTCACCTCAGCGGATCGTCAGGGAAGGCTGGCTGATATTTAGTCAGCCTTCCCTGACGATCCGCTTAGGTGAAATCTTGGTAGGATTGTCTAGCTCTCTAAGTTTAACTAGGTCTGCTCTACTTACTGTATAGAGCACTTTATTTAGTTAGTTGCGTACTTATATATATATATATATATATATATATATATATATATATATATATATATATATCGTATTTATTGTCTGTCAAAATTATAGAATATAAAACAACTTTGATAAAAAAGTTATACCTACTTTTCTGAGGAAAAGAATGCCGTTCTGAACATTTTGGCCGCAACTGAATATATATATATATATATATATATATATATATATATATATATATATATATATATATATATATATATATTGTGAATTTAGGTAGCAATCCTTCCTTTTTCTATTTTCATTTTTCAGTGTTTGTTTAAATTAATCAGTTAAAAGCTTAAAATATTGACTTGTTTGTTGATAAATTACATTTTCTAATTAAATATCAATATTTTGCAAATATACACCGATTAAAGTAACAGTATTTCATATTTTATTTAACACTTTTGTATCTGGTCTTAAGATTTTGACCAGGAGTGTGTGTGTATATATATATATATATATATATATATATATATATATATATATATATATATATATATATATATATGAAGAAATATAGTTTTAAGGTGTGCTATATTTTTGGGATAAAGTGCTCAATATCACAGATAGAGCGTATGTAAATCTAAATATAAAAGTTAACATTGAAATCACACTTAGAGGCGACAGGGTGTTTTATGCTTGACGCAATCGTCAGGCCTAACGATTGCGTCTAGCATGAAACAGCATGTCGCTTCTGAGTGTTGACTTCAATGTTCCCGTTTATATATATATATATGTTCAGTCGTATGTATATGAGTTTGTAACCCTGTGTTTCACGCTTTTGCGATCAAGGGGTAGATAGATAGATAGATAGATAGATAGATAGATAGATAGATAATGCTTCTCTAAATCCTGCTTCAAAACAATTGGTTTAAAATGGTTTGGGGAATATAATGTTGTAGCAATCATTCTCGTCAGTGCATTAAATGTAAATAATTAAATTTCGGACAATGTTTTATTGGGCCCTGCCTAGTTTCTCTTCCCCGAAAAAGAATGATCATCTTGGAGAATCTGAATGTATGTAGTAATTTGTGAAGTAAATCATTGCGAGTTTTCATTTTGTTTTGCTAAAAAAAAAAAGTGCTTTTTGGGAACCCCTACACTATTTATTTGTTTACTTTTTTTTGTTACTATCACAGAAACCTTCCCTTTTTTTTTTAATTCTACCTAATATGCCTAAAGAGATTTGAAAGGAAGAAAGTAGGCCTGGAGCCTCACGTGACCTAATCGACATTTACCTACATACTGCTTTGTGTCAGTGTGCGTGCAAACTGCTGCCTTCCTGACGTCTCTCTCTCTCTCTCTCTCTCTCCCCGTCTGTAAATCTCTCTCTATCTCTCTATCTCTATTTTCAATTGAAACGAAAGCCTGATTCTCTGTACCTGGGGCTAAGATACAAGATAGCATTTTGGGGCGGTCTTCAGCAAGCAAAGACTTTCTAAAATCTATTGCTGAAGAGATTTTGCGTAGACCGAGTCATGAAAATTTGAAAACGACTAAAGCAATTTTTTGCGTTTTTTATTTTTTTTAGCTTTATTTATTTATTTATTTATTTTTTGTTGCTGCCTGTAGTAATACTTGTCGAAAGCAGTCTGTCAGAATTACTGCAATTTCACCCTCGGGGAGTTGTGTAAGGTGTAGTAATTATGGACTGCAGTGAAAAGCAAGCAAAGGCCAGTGCACTGCAGTCTAGCGTGAGAGTGCACACCAACAGCATTGCGTGATTGTTGAAGAGGGGGTCTTCGAACGGTGAATAAGATGGCTTCCCGAGGCACTTTCGATAACCAACCACTTTTTCTGTTCAATATAAAAAAAAATCCTTACAGTTGAAGATACATCATTGACGCTGGTTGCTGAAAACAATTTGAAGTAAAGTTTGTTCTTGTTAATCATATTTAAGCGATTTTGATATAGTTCCGAAACATTTACGCGGCCGTTTGGGCGATTATTTATATTCCACAATGCAGCCTCTTTCTCCACAGCCGCAAATTTGCAAGCCTATCGCTATTTTTATGGCAAATGTTCAGATGAGCTCCAATCTTTAATTCCACCAATTCAGGCATTTACTGATTGATTGATTTGTTTGTTAAACGGCCCATCAATCCCTTAGGGGTCTTTTACTGGCGAAATTTAACTCTCTTGGGAGATGTGAAGTAATAAAAATATATGTTATTCTGCTTTCACAACTGAATACATGGTAAATGATACTCAGCTTTTGTGCATATACACCCTTGTGCAAATTAACTGAAACAACCGCTTTAGTTTCCTTTCTTTCACCATACGCGGTCAGTTTTAGACCCACTGGAGAGACAGAGTGTAATCGATTCCTATTTTTCCTCAGATTAGGTCATTTGCAGTGGTGTGCAGTAATATGAATCTATTTTCGAGGTGTATGATGAAATTTGTTTGGTCTTGAAAATATTGCGTCATCCATGATTACATTAGATTTTCATCCTACCCAAACACTATTGTCTCGATTGTCGATTAGTTGTTCTGCGGCCATTGTCTACGATGGATGTTACTCAAAAAAAGCGTACGATAATTGTAACGCTGCACAAACACGCTGTCAGGACTTACCAGTGAGCAAATCAAAGTACTAAACTGGGTCAGATACTGTTCTGATTTAAATCCAATCGAGAATCCGTGGTCAATCTGCAAGGAACGACTTCGTGAAATGGACATACGAAGCACTTACATGCGCACTCGGTCATGTTTCATTGGAAAAATATGAAAAGATGTAAATAAGGGAATTATCCGTTTTGTTTCAATTCATTACACAACGTTGTACATGATTGTGGGGATATGATTACTTGAGACGGTATGCGTGTGTCTTATTTTGTATTTTTGTCGAAGTTATATTTTGGAATACAGATTGATTTCTTTAAGAAATTGTAAGATATTATATGGATTAATCTCATGAAAGTTTTCTTTCATGTGGGTTGGTTGGTTAATTTTAATTCGCGGCATATCAACATCTCTTGGAATTATTTCATGCCGAAATCTATATATGTTCTGCGGTCAATACAGATAAATTTGTACATTATTTTACATTTTCAAAGTAAAGGTATATTTTTAGATATATTTTAGTAGAACATAAAATCTATTAGTAATTTTAACCTAAAAATGTATTTTTTATATTTTTTTTAGTGTTGCATTGTCATTTTGCAATACAAATGTGTTGTCGGTCATTTTATTATAAAAATCTGCAGTTGGTTTTTGTTTGCTGGTCACATATTTGCCGAAGTGGAAGCACCTGTCAGGGTCCCAGCTACAAGCGATTAGTGAATCCCAAACAAAAGTCAACAATATATTTTTATAGCAAAATGGAAATGCAACCCTAAAACAATTTAAAAATATATTTTTATTGTAAAATTTCTAACAATATATTTTATTACCTACAAAATATATATTTAAAAAACATACCTTTACTTTTAAACCATAAAATTACGTAAAAAAATATTTAAATTTCGCTATAAAATAAGTCATAGAGGTTGATATGTCGCCAAATAAAATCAGCGAACCGACATGAAAGAACTCTTTCATGACTTTAGTTCATATAATTTCTTAAAGAATTTAAACTGTATTCCAAAATATAAATTCAACAAAACTACGACATACAACACGCATATCACCGCCTCTAGCAATTATGTCCACACAAATATGTATATATACAAAATCTAAGTATCATCTACCATGTATTCTACTGTGAAAGCAGAATGACCTATATTATATATCATAGCAATGATGAGAAAACAAATTAAAACTGAGCTCCACATTGGTTAAAATAAACACCAGCAGGAAAACATCTTACTTTGTTGAGTGGTAGAAAATGCAACGACTCCCTCCATAAAAACCGATTCACGGAGGCTATTTGTAGAACTCGATACATAAATTACCCAGAATGCTAGCCGGGATTACAATAATTCGCGGTTGGGCTCAACGAGAGAGGAAGTCTGTCGTCCAGAAGGCCCGAAACTTTCGACGATACCATGAGACAACAATGAGGAGGCATTCTGGGAAGCGCTTACTGCTTAATGTTAAAAAAATATACTTTAATTCCTCAAGTATAATATATCTTCATCCATAATACGCACCCATAAAATTGTGCAGAATATGTGGGAAAATGCTTCTATGCACCCATAATACGCACCCCATGTTTGTTAATCAAACCCTATAAATTGTACCTCACCAATTTCATTACGGCCAGCGTTTCCCACTCTTATTCAAGCTGTAATTGAAGATATTAATCAAAATTTCCGATCATCACGATTCTAAAAGGAAACGGAAATACCTATATTGTACCTACTGCGCAGACTCATTGACCTGTTTATGTTCGAAAAAGGTGCAGTCTACCGGATCTGTATGTAGTTTTTCACAAAAAATGGTTTTAAACACAGAATAATATTATTCTAACTTAGTTTTATGATAAATCTTATTTTATTTTCCATTTGATAGAATTGTTAGGTACATATGATTGTATTTGACATCCTTATTCCGAATGTTGGTGTCAAATTGTCGTATGTTTGTGGTGAGTAGTCATTTTGCAACTGAAATCGACCTATGAAACGGCAATTTTTTAAAAGATGTTTTATAGCTGTGCATAATACACACCCCTAATTTTGCTTATTATTTTTTTAGAACAAATGCGTTTTATACATGGGGAATTACGGTATTTATTACAAGCTCACAAGAAGAAAAAATCGGCATTAAATGCCCCACAAGGATTTGATGTCATGAAACGAGCAAATCCGTCAACCAATCGAATAGATTCTTGCGACATACCTTGTAAAATGATTTTCCTTAATCGATAAAACCTGAATACTCATGCACTTTAGTAAAGAAATTGTTTGCGAGGCCCGGGAAAATGTATAGCTTATTAGCTAGATAATTGTTCCGCAGTTTAAGAAAATGTATTTACTTCTTTTACAGTTAGTATTATATAGTATATTAGTATTATTTAGTGTTATTTGTCTGATATGAAACGTACTAGATGGGCTCGGTAAATAAATCGTGAGTACAATGCTAAAGAAGCCATGCGCAGATGAATGCGAGCTCCATCGGACAAACAGCTTGATGATCCACATAACATATCGCTACGGTTCTGATTTATTTTTTACTCTATTGTTTACCAAATATAAGGCCAGAAATCTTCTCAAGGTAGAGGGTTACTGAATGGGTTTGTAGCAGGATCTATATATAATATTCTGTTACTTCTGTTTGTTCGTCCGTCTATCACACCCTCTAAAATAACGACTGGCCGATCGAAACCCAAAAGTTCGAGTTTGGTTCCAGAAAGAAATATTTACGCATGGCTAGTTGTATGTTGCATGCTCAAGAGTAAGAAATCCTAAGAATTTATTTTTCGCTGTTAAAAAGGAAAAACAAATTCTTATAAAATTTTCCTCTAAAGTTAAATTAAAAAAATTATTAAACCACGAAGTAGGGTGTTTGTCAAATATTTTCCCCAAACGAATCAGCTTATTCAAATTTCATCGATTGGTTTGCGTAATTTTTTGTAAATTTCGAGTTTGTAAATCTCGACAAAAATGTCACCAATAACTTCAACAGTACTAAATACTGTGAGAATTTCTACAAAAAATTCTAGTATTGTAAAAAGTCAAGAGACAAGATAACGAAATACTAGTGTCAACAAGTGACGTGTATAAGAATTATCTGAATCAGTATTAGCTGAGACAGTATAACCGTAAGTCCATCAAGGCATTGAGTGATCCCATTCAAAACTACTGCACATAACATATATATATGGTATAGGGTCTGCGATGGGTTAATTGTCGCCATTTTTTTATTTCGCATGTGCGCGGTTTTTTTTTTAATCTTTTTTTTTTCAGTTGGGCACCGTCTGTGAGACAAAAGAACACCATGAATCAATTCACTCTGCCTAAAATTTAGAATGGTCATGCTGCATTGCTTGGCATTTGCTCCGGAATATTTAATATGAACATATTAAATATTCCGGAGCAAATGCCAAGCAATGCAGCATCCTCTGCACTGTCCTTAGATTGACACCAAAGCACTCAATTTATTCATCGTACCCTGAGTATCTGTTAAAATGAAATGTCAGTGTTATTTTCATCTTTTGCTTAATGCAGGCAACAATTTATCCATCGTACACTGAATATCAGTTAAAACGAGATGTCAGTGTAGTTTCATCTTTTCGTTAAGGCAGGCAACAATTTATTGATCGTACCCTGAATATCTGTTAAAATGAGATGTCAGTGTTATTTTCATCTTTTGCTTAATGCAGGCAACAATTTATTCATCGTACCCTGAATATCTGTTAAGACACGAAATAATTGTTGTTTTCATCTTTTGCTTAATGAAGGCAACAATTTATCCATCGTACCCTGAATATCTGTTAAAACCAGTTGTCAGTGTTATTTTCATCTTTGTCTCAATGCAGGCAACAATTTATCCATCGTACACTGAATAGCTGTTAAATGAGATGTCAGTGTAGTTTTCATCTTTTGCTTAAGGCAGGCAACGATTTATTCATCGTACCCTGAATATCTGTTAAATGAGATGTCAGTGTTATTTTTATTTTTGCGTCATTTAGACGACAATTTATTCATCGCAGCCTGCATATGGTTATTCTCGATAATGTTGTTGGAAGACTAAAATAAGAGAAAAACATTGTCAGAATCATTGTGTTGTCAAGCCGTACTTTATATATCAGAATTTTCCTTCTCCCATTTGGACACCATAACAAAGGCGAAAGATTGAGGCATGCCTGGACATCTACACGGATGTCCTAGATCATCGTTGATCACATAAAGTGATTCATACTTTTGCTGCCTAGGGTCTACCTACCCACCGTAAAAGCCTGGTGAGCTTTTCCGGTGAGGAGGAACCGGTATATTTGCCGATAACCCGCCCATGTATATATATATATATATATATATATATATATATATATATATATATATATGTATGTGTGTGTGTGTGTGTGTGTGTGTGTGTGTGTGTGTGTGTGTGTGTGTACTTTGAAAAATAAAAAATACTAAAAAATTAACATTTTTAGATACACTGGGTTGTATATTAATATTTTTTGTTTTATTATTTCAATTATGTTCCTCGACTAGTTTCGGCCAGCATGTCCATCATCAGGAGAAAAAAAACCCTACTTGTTAATAGCAGTGAACTACATGAGTGAATAACTGTTTCTGAAGTAAGTGAACTTTATTTGTAGTTTTTCATTTTTTTTATCGTTAATTTTGGTCAGTCCGTGTGTTGGTCAAACAGCCTCTTTCACGTTGTTTTTAAGATAGAGGATGGGAGATTCCTGACTTTCAGAATTCCCTCCTTGGTCATTTTCACAGTTAGATGGTAGAGGGATGTGTGTGTTAAGTGTATGTTATCTTTTAGTTCTTTGGGCGTGTATATATATGTGTATATATGAGTATGTGAGACCTCAACGCCTTTGCAAGCATGAGAAATGTTGGTAGGGCTTGATGTTGGGGATTATATATTAATTGTATCTATGTCGTTAAATTTGTGGTTAAACCCGTGTGTACAAAGTGTTTTACGCGCAGAATCCATTATATATATATATATATATATATATATATATATATATATATATATATATATAATTGAAAACGATGATAAATTATATGAAAACTGTCACATGATAAATTATATAAAAACTTTCCGAATTCGAACAGTTTTTATATAATTTCTGAAAAGAAAAACTTTATTAGATCGCACGAGAAATTATATAAAAAACTAAATAAAAGCACCTTGTCAGTCGTTTTTAATGAAATGTGCATGAAAGAAGGATTGCTGCCTAAATACACAAATATATATATATCTATATATATATATATATATATATATATATATATATATATATATATATCTATATATATATATATATATATATATATATATATATATATGGGGAGTGCGGTTCGTGTGCGTAAAATGTAACATATAAATAAATATATATGCCAAAAGACAGTATAAATAAAGAATAAATAATAAACTTATCTTTATCAAGGATGATATTTTGTAAACAGGTATTTATAAACAAAAATATGTTGTTAGGTTTTATTTATTTATTTATTTTGGAATTTCAGGGACCGTCATAAAAAAATTTTGAAAAACTTAAATGTTTTTGGCATTTTTATGAATATTTGTTTTGAAAATAAAATCTTTACATTTGCCTCGATAGAGCCAATCAGAGGATGAAGTGCATCTTTATTCACACGCACTCTCACACACATACACACACACACATATGTATAGATATTTGTGTATTTAGGCATCAAATTCTCTTTTAGGCATGTCTGATTAATGTTTGTAATTTATTTAATTATATATATATATATATATATATATATATATATAATTTAAATAAAAACAGATCACTTTAAGGTTCCATATAATAAATTATTTCACCAGAGCCCTTTTAAAGGACCGCGGATCATCAGATTTTACTCCCAAAGGTTGAAACGAAACGAACCTT
Source organism: Acanthosepion esculentum (assembly GCA_964036315.1). Taxonomy (NCBI): domain Eukaryota; kingdom Metazoa; phylum Mollusca; class Cephalopoda; order Sepiida; family Sepiidae; genus Acanthosepion; species Acanthosepion esculentum. The sequence goes on from OZ038510.1 coordinate 70,769,822, forward strand.
TGGAAGTAAAATCTGATGATCCGCGGTCCTTTAAAAGGGCTGTGGTGAAATAATTTATTATATGGAACCTTAAAGCAATCTGTTTTTATTTAAATTATTAGCTCTGATTTACATTGAGCTCTCTGGATTTTATCCTCCTTGGGTCTACCCATACTGATTACCTAGTTTTTCGTAAACTATATATATATATATATATATATATATATATATATATATATATATAAACTATATATATATATATATATATATATATATATGGTATGTATTATATACAGATATAAAAGGTGAAAAGACAAAACATAAAAAACAGTGAACAGACGAAAAGTGGAAGCAAAATTAAAGTAGTCAGTGTTCTTGTCGCTATATTTTCTAAATTAATCTGCAGATTGGGAGAAAGGGAACATTTCCAAGTTTATGGAACCTATTTTTTATGTTAAGTATTAATTTTCTAAAATTCTAGATAGTAACTGATACATATATATATATATATATATATATATATATATATATATATATATATATATATTCACGCGATCTGATCTGATCATTGTTCATCACGAAGCGTGTCGGAAACAGACGTTAGAGAACATAATATTTCTTGGAGACCTGTGAGGAATAATTCCGTCAGTCGCAAATCGAGCCCACGCCACACACAAGCAGGCGTTCTACTAAGAGAATTGAAGCACTGCTTACCTACCTTAGTTATCTTCCTTACAAACTCCGTCGCCCCCCCACCCTTTTAAACACCCATCTATCCACACTAATCAGATTTGTCATTGCACTTTCAGTCCTTTCGCCCTTTCTGATTCCATCTGATTTTAATTGAAAACCGTTTTCCCAAAGACGCAAGGAACTTACTTTGTACACGGATTATGCTTAGTACTGCCTATGGAGACTGTTTCTCAAAGATGTTCCGCCCGCGGTCTCGCGCGTCCTTTCACGTGTTTTTCCACACCTCTGCAGGACCCCGGGGCGTGTAAGAAAGAGGAGCGTCTCCACAATTCTTACCGATCGGGACGGATTGCTAAGAATTCTATGACAAGAAGAAACCAAACAACAGTAAACTAAGTCATTTTCTTATCCTTTTTCGCGTCCGGTCCGGGAAGAAAGACAGGAGTTATTTTGTGAGCGGTGGTGAGAGGGCACATTCGGTATATTCGTGTTTTCAGATATGTGGTCTGCGGGCTGACGACATGTGGATTGTACTCACTCGTTGCTCTCCGGTTCCTCACCTCATCTGACTCTCCCTTGCTCTTCTCTTCGCGTGTTTCATTTTCTTCATCTGCGACCCGAAGCAGTACACAACATATTGATTCTAAAAAGAAGCAGTGTTCATGCTAAGTCCTTTTTCCCGCGAAACTTCTCCACTGCGGCGTTTCCACTTTATATTTCATCATATATATATATATATATATATATATATATATATATATATATATATATATATATATATATATACGTTTATTTGTGTATGAGTTTATGGTGTGTCTGCATAGTACAAGGAACACTGAAAAGCAGCCTATTGTTTAATATATATATATACAAACACACACACACATATATATATATATGTATATATATATATGATACAATATAAAGGAAGGTCAACCTTAATTTTATATTTATGGTGCGTGTGTGTGTAGTATAAGAAACAATGGAAAACATATACCTGTTTTATCTATCTATATATATATATATGTATATATATATAAATGTAGATAATATATGTATATATAAAAATAATATATATATATATCATTTTCTCATATATATATATATATATACGTACATAATATTCGTATATATACAAAAAATTATATATATATATATATATATATATATATATATATATATATATATATGTGTGTGTGTGTGTGTGTGTGTGTGTGTGTGTGTGTGTGTGTGAAAAGAGAAATAACCACATCATACGATTGCTCACATAGACAGTTGTACACGCGTATATAAACATGGATACACACGCACACATACCCACCTGCACAAATAAAAGGGGGAAAAAATTACTCTAACTCCAATTATAACAGCTTGCTAATTAAATTAATTACATCAAAGATAGTATAAAAATAATGAAAAAAGAGATAAACCGCAGTCAGTTGCTGATGACCTCCCTCCTGGAGAGTGGCCAGATCTTTTGTAAATAGGTTCGTCTACGAATCGCTAGATTCGAGATACTGAATGATCTACGAGAGTTTTTTCTTTAATAAGTGACAAGATTTCTTAGTATAAATCATACATATACATAAACATATATATATATGTGTGTATATATATATATATATATATATAAATATATATAAATATATATACATATATATATGTATATATATGTATATATATTTATATATATATATATATATATATATATATATATATATATATATATATATATATATATATATATATATATATATGTATGTATATACGCACATAAACGCAGCACTATGGATATTATCATCAAACATGCATATAACATTATTTGTGCTACATATGTATATATATATATATATATATATATATATATATATATATATATATATATATATTATGAATAAATATATATCAACATGTAAAAATTATAATAAATAATTATTGCTCTAGCCTTGGTATTAAGCCCTATTTTGAATTAATGCTATGAACGTTAGAATTTATATTATTTTCGTTTTCATTACATTCGTATATACATATACATATATATATATATATATATATATATATATATATATATATATATATGTAATTCTACAAAGAGCATACTTTGAAATATATACACGATCTCTTAATCGCCATAATTTGATTCTACTTATTATGAAATGACAACGCAATAACATATGTATACATATGTATATATATATATATATATATATATATATATATATATATATATATATGTGTGTGTGTGTGTCTGTCTCTGTGTGTGTGTATTCACTGATATATATGTATGTGTGCGTGTATTCACTGATATATATATATATATATATATATATATATATATATATATATATATATATAATAGTGATAATAGCAGGCAACCATTTATCTCCTGAGATAAAGATACCGCCCTGTCTGCTTGTGAAAATGGAGTGACATTTCCAGGGCACCATCCGGGGCGGCAGTATATACAGCCCGTGTTCTGCAGACTACAAGGATTACCATCTCAGACGCACCGACAAGATCCAAAGGAATACACTTCATTTAATACACTTTACATCACAATCGCGCATACACACCCGTTAACGCACACATACGCATATATACATATATTCTCTAAGATGAATCATATATATATATATATGTATATATATATATATATATATATATATATATAGATGGATGATGTGTGTTTGCGAACCTGGGTTTCACGCTTACTTCGATCGATATATATATATATATATATATATATATATATATATAGAGAGAGAGAGAGAGAGAGAGAGAAAGATAGATAGATAGATAGATAGATAGATAGATAGATATAGTAGGCATATAGTGGTGACATATATATATATATATATATATATGTATATATATATATATATATATATATATATATATATATATATATATACATATATATATATATATATATGTATGTAGATATAAAGGTTAATTATCAGAGTTGAATCAAACCAGAAAACATTAGTTTTAAAATTGCAAAACGCACGTGAGAGAAAAAAATAAGTAATACTGAAAATAACATATAGACCTTTAAAGTTTAATAATTAGGAGGTCAATTAAAATACTTTAAAAATCAGGAGTTCCATTAACATATATATATATATATATATGTGTGTATATATATATATATATACATATATATATATATATATATATATACATATATATATATATATATATATATATATATATATATGTATGTATGTATGTATGTATGTATGTATATGTTTCTGTGTGTGTCTCTCTCTGTCTTTGTGTGTTTATGTCTAATGCCGTTTTCTCCTTCTGTCTGGTGCAATTCGATCGGAATGAGAGAAATCCCCGTCTGTAACGAAAGTTAGTTGTAATTTTTGAGAAAGAGGAAATAAAAAATGTTATCAGGTCCTTGACCAGACAATCTCTTTTCTCTGCATGGAAGCCGTTAACGTAAAAATACATCGCTGTATTTTTCTAAAGATTTTTTTAGTTCCTATGCCATCTCATGCTTTTGCGATGATCGGTGTGATTGTATGTCGGCCCCTGAAACTGTACCCAATAAATCTGTTCGGAAGCTCTTGATTGTTGGACTTGCACGGTGTAACAAGTCATCGTGACCTGTTATATGAGTTCATTGTGCTTGCCAGTTCTTCATTCCAGCCGCTTATTCGCTCTCTCCCAGAAACCGTAGCTGACGTTCTTTCAGTACAGTTTCAGTATAAACCACGTGTGTTCTGTGTATGTTGGGATAATACAATCATTACTGAACGGACGTCAACAACAAGTTTTACGTGTATAGGAGCTCACTCAAAAACAAGTATGAATCCATTACTATTCGATATTTGGGAACAGTTGGTCTGCTTTCCAAAGATAAATCTTCGGATATACTTTGGCAACGTTAAAAACGTGTAAAAGAAATGTAAAATATAAATTTTCTAAAAAATTATACAATTACAAATCAAACTCTATTACAGCACGAACGCAGGTGTTCCCCGAGGCCCTATCCTATGCCCTACTCTCTTCCTTATCTTCATCAACGATCTTCCGGACGTCATAGATTCTACGCGGACGACACTACAATTTACTCCTGCCTCAAAAACAAATCTAGTGTCGCTGACAAGACTAACCTGGCCGTTAGTCTCGATAAGGACCTCCAATCGGTTGTGGACTTTGGGCAGGTATTGGCTGGTTAACTTTAATGCCTCAAAAACAAAACTGCTCTCACGACAGAGGACCATCCTTGCCGCCCATTAGAATGTCTGACGCTCAACTCCGCGAGAACACCTTTTTGCGACTGCTCGGTCTCACGCTGACTTCTGACCTGAGATGGAACAAATACATTGAGTCAATAGCTTCGTCCACCGCAAGGAAAGTTTGCTCCCTGTGCCACGGCAGGAAAAATTTCTCCCCGGAATCGATTCTTCAAATCTACAAATCAACCATTCGCCCTTGCATGGAGTATTGCTGCCATATATGGTCTGGAGCCCCTTCTGTTTGCCTCGGGGTTCTTGATAAGATCCAGAGACGAATATGCAATGTGATTGGCCCTGATCTGGTATCTCGTCTGCAGTCGCCCTCTCACAGACGTGCCGTCGTCTCTCTCTGTCTTTTTTACAAATACTTTCATGGTAACTGCTCCGATGAGCTGCTTTCGCTGGTTCCCAGAGTCCATGAGTTTAAGTGTTCTACTATGCTGGCATCTCGCTAACACCCTTTCACTGTCAAAACTGTTAAATGTAGCCGTCTCTTCTACTCCAGTAGCTTCATGTCTCGCACCTTTCACCTGTGGAACTCCTGTTTCCCTGATAACTATAATCTCCAACTATTCAAATGTTATGTCAATCGACGTCTCCAGATGCCTTGATCTATCACCTATCCTTCTCTTCATCCTTTCCTCTATCACTCATATTTGCTCTCGCTCCAACTCTCTGTAACCCCTTGCGTGCTAGTGGCTTCCCGCCTTGCTTGGGGTGAAACGCTTCAAAAATATATATATATATAAATGAATAAATGTAATTTATTATCTAAATCTCTGGCGAGCGGACACGCTGTCTGCAAAAATTTGACCCGAGAAAAACAATGTGAAAATATTGTTTTAATTCTTTAGGCTGGGTCAAATGTTTTTTCGGATTTTCACTGATGCTTTTCGGCAAATTGTATCTCCATGTTTTATTATTAATCGTTTGTGAGATAAAGTATTGTATCTACTTAAACTATTTACATTGTTCCGATTGTTGTCCTCATATTTACTGTGACATTCACGACGTTTCGATCGTTGTACGCCCCGGCCTTCTTCAGATGATATTTGCTGAAATCTATCCCGAAAACCCCGTGGACTAAATGACGGTTTCAGTTCGAAATTCCGATAAATATCCCCTGAAGAAGGCTGGAGCGTACAAAGACTGAAACATTTTGAATACGATTGTAAAGATGGAGAAAACAGCTCAAAAAAATATAAGTGACAATGACGATGAGGAAAACAGTGCGAATAATGCAAATAGTGCAAGTAATCATAATACCTCATCTCAGAGATATAGACAGAGATATTCAAAGTAGTTTTACCTTTTTTCTTCGATTATCTAGAAACCTAGAGCCAGAGGTTGAAAATTATGTTCTAGCAATTCTAAGTTCCGGATAAATGAATACCGATATTATCGGAAGGTATTGAAAAAAAAAATCACGTTCTGGAAGAAATTTGAAAAATTATATTATCAAATAATATTTTCAAACATTTTCGTCAAGATTTTATCGATGACGAAACAAAAATGCGTCACTGTTTGTCATCGGTTGGTTTGGCGTTTTTTATTCTGTCGCTAACACCCAACGCTGGATATATTTGTAAGGGTGGCTTCTTGTTGGGAGCGTGATCATCTTGTTACGTGCCTGGCTGGAAAATGATCCTCGTCTAAGCAAACATTTAACTTACACTGCTGCGGGTTAATAAAGTAAATTATGTTTCATGAGGTATAAGAATGAAAAACGTATGAACCAAGCCTCTCCTAAAGCATCTCAAATTGGCGTGGCATAGAGCATCAATTTCAAGATGCTATCATAGTGCACTCTCATAGTGACAGATCTTTCTCTTTCTCTCTGTCTGTCTGTCTGTCTGTCTCTCTCTCTCTCTCTCTCTCTCTCTCTCTCTCTCTCTATATATATATATATATATATATATATATATTTATACAAGGTTTGGCAGTAACAGTTACCACATATACTCTCCAGAAATACATACCATATAATAAGAAATTAGGGGCAATCATGTCCTCATCTAACTAAGTTTTACTATTATATGGTAGGTATTTCTAGGATATATTCCATCCGCGGCATATATATATATATATATATATATATATATATATATATATATATATATATATATAATTTTTATTATGAAAGACTATAATAAAAAACATACTGAAAATAATTCTAATCTTTCACTGGCGACTTCAATATGTTTTTATTACATATTGTTCTGCTCTGTATTGAGCACTTATTTAAAAGTAAATGCAACGAACAAGAGTTTTTGCCAATCTGTTTTTCTCTCATTTGTATATATATATATATATATATATATATATATATATATATATATGAAGAAATATAGTCTTAAAATGTGCTATATTTATGGGATAAAGTGCTCAATATCAGAGATAGAGCGTGTGGCCTGACGATTGCATCTAGCATGAAACAGACTGTCGCCTCAAAGTGTTGTCTTCTAGCTTCACTTTTATATATATATATATATATATATATATATATATATATATATATATATATATTTATTATAATTTTTTCATATAGGCCAAAACAATCTATTCACTACAAAGATGCAACTTCGCTTCAGTACATTTACAATTACACTTCGACAGATGAGAACGAAAATGGTTATGAAAATTTCTGTTTGTAAGAAAGCCGCATGTGAAACGTCACTTTCCTTTATTTTCAATTTGTTTGAAAAAAAATATAGAAATTTAAAAAAATACATACAGGAAAAGAGTTGACAGAGTGAAACAATAGTGGTCGTTGATAGCAGTTTGATGAAGGATGATTGCGGTGTTAATGTAATGGCTAGATCTGAAAATTTTCTTTTCGACAACGGTCAAGGGTTTAGGCACAGCATTTCCAAGACTTTTAATGGACTTTGCCTTCAGTTTCGACGTACGAGTATCTTTCAGTTCAGTTTGTATGTTTATGTTTCGTATGAGACAAATATCCGACACGGGATTTGCAAACAAGTCCACACGAGGGAGATGCTGAAGGGTTGACGTCGTATGGGCTGATGTATCAACCCGAGATTTAGTGTTAATTCTTAATTCTCTCAGATGGTTGAGACGATTCTTTTCAAAGTTAGTTATACCTCGGTAGCAGGTGTTTCTCCAGTTTGCTCGGTTTTCAACAGCGAGTTCGAACTTCTCTATAACACACACACACACACACACACACACACACATATATATATATATATATATCAAAAATAGTAGCTCCTGAAATTAATTTCGGTTGAGCCCTCTGGTATGGGGTGTGAATTTGTAAAACAGTGACTATCTATGCTAATACGGCACGACTCTTCGACAGAATTGAGTCACTCTCAGTCACTGTGTGTTTATCCGAATCTAAAAATAAACACGCTAAAATTCACCTCCATCCCGCACCGCACGCTGATGGCTTAACGGGTAGAGATTCCGACTGACGAAAAATCAGTCGGGTTTCGATCGTAGCTGGAGGCAACCGGACGTCTAGCCACACTGATGAGTTGTGAAACAGCGAAACAGTCTGTCTGTGGATGACAAAAATATATATATATATATATATATATATATATTTCAGTAAATACGACAGGAATATTACGGTGATTAAAATTTTTATTTTTATTTTTTTTTTTCTGGATAGAGTGTGTAGAAACTGTCCAAATATTCTGTAATTCCGAGTGGTTTCGGCTATATTTTTACCCATTTTCAAGGCTGATTTTTTTTTTCTTTTTCTTTTCAAATGGGTTGTGTGTATGTATCTAGACTCATAGGGATGTTTTATTTTTCGAGCAGAGTTAGCACATACGTGTAACGTAAATCGCCCTTCTCACTGCGACATGCCTATCGAGACGACTTACGTTACATCTTTCCGACCACAGCTCCATCAGAACGAATTTAAACACAGAAATACGTACAAGAGTCCATCCAAAACATACTAGTAGAAAATACAAGCATAATAACTGTTCTATATGATTAAAAGGAATGGAAGACTTAATAATAAAAAAGAAAAAGCCACTCAATAATATTAACTACGAACACGGCCACACTATGCACAGTATATATATATAAAAGAAAGAACAGTAAGATATATAATCCGGTGTTGTTATAGATATTTTTATGTTTACAAAATAGTGCTCAATGTAAATTTACAGAGCATTAATATTATAAATTAACTGATTTAAAATATGTTTTTTCGCTAAACAGTAATAACCGTGTTTCAAAAATGGAAGGTAAAAACTTGCAATTTAATTTTGTAATTAAATTAAAAACATTAGTTCCATTCCATCCTCAAGTGAATTTTTGAAACATGGTTATTATTTGTAGCGAAAAAAATATATTTTAAATCAGTTAATTTATAATACATATATATATATATATATATATATATATATATATATATATATATATATATATATATATATATATATAAGTATTTATTCAAAAATTCTAACATAAATATGTTATAAAATCACTACTAAAATAGTCATTTTGTTTCAACACTTCTGATGTCTTATCAAGTGATGGTGTTGAATGTAGAATAAAGTTATTCTACATTCAACATCATCACTTGATGATAATTATATTTGCCCTTCTCTGTATTGAGCATTCGTTTAAGAATAGTATTTGTTGGTTATTGGAATTTATTCCGTATGCACCAATCTTATACTTGGATATATATATATATATATATATATATATATATATATATATATATATATATATATATATATATATATATATATATGCAAGTTTCATTAAAAACGACAGACAAGGTACTACGGTTAAGTTTTTTATTTAATTTTTCTTGTGTACGAACAAGAGCTTTCTTTGCTGGACAAAGGGTGTGTAAGAACTGTCCAAATGTTTTATTTTTCCGAGCGCTTTCGGCTATACCTTTAGCCATTATCAAGGATGATCTGATTTTTCAGCTTAAGTGGGTGTGTGCATTATGTGTATGTCTTAGTGTGTAGTAGTGGTGTTTTAATTTCCGAATACGGTTAGCACGTTGTGGCTTTGTTCATAGTTAATATTGTTATGGGTAGGCTTTGTCTTTTTTATTATTAAAGCCTCCATTATTTTTAACCTTTTTTTACAGGTAGAAGCAATTTTCGTACACAAGTAAAATTAAATAAAAAACTTAGCCGTAGTACCTTGTCTGTCGTTTTTAATGAAACTTGCATAAAAGAAGGATTGCTGCCTAAATATACATATATATATATATATATATGTATATATATATATATGCATACAGGTAATATGACAACGAATCGAGTACAATTATACGTTCGGAATATTTAATTTAAAAGAGAGCTCAATACAAAGTAGAGCAATATTCTTTATTTTAGGATGTTACATTGAAATACATCGCTACACAATTTCAGTCGTGTTTCGATGCACATACAACGCATCTCATCAGGCGATTATAAATTACTGGCGAATGAAAGATTTATCAGATTTAAAAGCAAAGTACACCCTCTTTTACGAAAAAAAAAATGAGAAGCTTGGGGGTGGTTATAATGTTTGTGGGCTTTCTTTTTCCATAAATGGGTCATGACCCGTAGGTCTGAAATTAATGGCAGCAACAGACGTTTAACCGGAGCGGATGTGAACGGATAGATATTGTACATTTTGAAAATGTCATTTCCTAATGAAAATTAAGTGTCAGTCTAACAAAATGCAAGACAAGTTATATGCTTTGTGAGTTTCCTATAAAAAAAGTATACTTGATAGATAAATAAATAGCTTCTAAAAGAAATCAGTAAATAATTAAAATCTATAGATTTACCTGATTTTGTTTTGTGTTGAAATTAGCAATACGACGTGCGTGTTTCGTAACGAGTGTGTTAATATAGTCCCTATTTTAAAATAATATCGAAGATAAAAAAGAATCTCTCTCTCTCTCTCTCTCTCTCTCTCTCTCTCTCTCTCTGACTGTTACCCGAGCGTGGACGTTGACTGTTCACTCTCACCGACGAGTGTATCCAGTCTGGTCTCTCTAGTTCCAAACTTCATTGCTTTTAGATACTGTCAGAGTGGATCAGAAAATAGAATTTTGGTTTCGAGCGGGAACTTGTCTGATTGGTTGATTAAGATTTATTTTACGTGAAGAAGTAGATGCGTGAAGCCACCAACTCAGAAACGCATTTTACCATTTGACACTTCCACCACCGAGCTGTCAACTTCGTACTGCGGCAGAAATGTAGGAGTTACAACAAGCCCTCTCCCCTTGTAGAAAATTGGTCGCTTGAGAAAAAGAATCAATTAGTTAAGATATAAATATCAAATATGATTGTAAGCATTAGTCAAACATTCAGTTAGATATGTGCCATGCGTGATACACGCGTAGGCGATCATGGATCTTTCGATACATGACTGACGAGGCAAATTTTTCCGCAATAGGTTGCCATTTCTTTCTGCGTTAGGCCAGTTGCCATCCAAGGCTATAGAACCCGATCTGTCCTGCTGGGGGGTGAAGAAGAGGATTAATACCTTTCCTAAGTGTATTAGCACGTCAGTGAATGTAATGGATTCAACAGGAATTCGAAATCGGCTCTCCGATTTCTCAATCCAAGTCGCCATCTATTACTCCACCGTCTGACTGATGTTATATTCAGCACTCCGTCTCCGAGATTATATATAGTTATGGTGTTAAGAGTTACCTCCCTTAGATAAAAACACAATAGCTTTAATAGTTACTTCTTAAAGGAATTATAAAGGGGCGAGTTCATCAGTCAGTTATAGAACTCGGTCTGTCTTGTTATTTACCCATGGCTGGAGGGAGAAGAAGAGGATTCATACCTTTCCTAAGGGTATTAGCACGTAAGTGAATATCAGTCCGTTATGCGCCATGCGTGATACACGCTTAGGCGATCATGTATTTTTCGATACATGACTGACGAGGGGGAGAAGTATGATATTAGCAGGTAAGTGAATGTAATGGATCCGACTGGAATTCGAACTCTGCTCTCTGATTGCACAATCTGAGCTACTATCCATTACTCCACCGTGCCTCCTAGTCAATCTATACAGTGTGAAGAAAGTGGCATCGATTGGTGTCTACAACACCGGACGAAAATCATTAGTGGCGACACAGGCACACCCCAACAAGAAATTATCAGCATCATACGTAGCCTTTTGAAAAAAAAAAAACAACTGCCCGGCAAACATGACATCAGAATCTACAGGTAGAAACAGAATGGACAAGGACGAAAACCAGAAAATTGCCATGGTCTGTCTACCTGACGTCAAGAGCTTATCGGAAAAAAGATTCTGAAGATCTGCAATCTATACAACATCAAGACATATATTCAAAAGCATTTCCACTCCAAGGAGAAATCTCCGCCGAATGGCAGTCGTAACGAGGTGGGTGGGTAGAATATGACCGCGAATTTCATGAGCTCGATTTCTTTTTAGTTGTGGCAGAGGATATAAAGGTGAAAATAAGCCGCCCCTTAAGAATAACGCTGGGGGGGGGGGGCATTGAAAAGCTGTTGTGAGAGGTCGTAGCCTAATCAGCAGCGGAGTTTAGGTTTAAATCTTACTCCAACATTTGTCCTAAGTGAGTATAAGCGTTGGTTTGTGAATTTGGTGGCACGGTCGTTGTGATTTCAATCCCTGGTTTCGGCAGTGTGTAATTACACTTAAGGGGAAACGGGCGATATATAACCGAAATAAAATAAGATAGACGATGTCCCTTAGTCAAACGAAAAGAGTCTACACCCGTAGGTTAAATAAAGAGTTCAGTTCGGAATTCCGTGTAGGTGACTGGACGACGTTCGGATATATCACAAGATCCGTATATCACAAGCCAGCCTTCACCGGAAATACCTCAATTTCAATCCCCATCATCCATAAAATGTGGAGAAAGGTATCGTACGATGCCTACAACATCGGGCAAACTAAGTGGCGACCCATACACATACCAACAAGGGGCACATTGACGTGGTGTAATGGTTAGCAAGCTTGTCTTGCTAGATCAGTTGCTAATGAAAGGTGAGTTCGATCCTCACTGGGTGCCCCATACTTTCGGCCTTGTGCCACATCTAAGCTACGCTTGGAAAATCATTTGGACAACTAGTCGTGGTGTAATGGTTAGCAAGCTTGTCTCGCTAGGACAATTACGACTGAGTAGTGAGTTCGATCCTCACTGGGTGCCCCTTAATTTCGGCCTTGTGTCACATCTAAGCTACGCTTGGGAAATCATTTGGACGACGTTCGTTGTCTTGCTAGATCATTACTACTGAAAGCTGAGTTCGCTCCTCAGTGGATGCCCCATACGTTTGGCCTTGTGCCACATCTAAGCTACACATACACATACCAAAAAGAAATGATCAGCATGAAACATACACTTTTGAATAACAATAACCGGGCAAACATGACATAGGCAGGTGAGAACGTAAGAGAAAAAGAGGATGATCAGACAATAGCCAAGGTCCTGCGTCAAGGGATAATTGGAAAGTATTCAGAAGATCTACAGGCCATAAAACCCCTGGAAAATATTCAGAAGCCGTTCAACCCTACCGAGAAAAAGACTAACACGGATAAAATGTGATCAAGAATTGCGTCTACTCGATTCCTCGCAGTTGCAGCAGGGAATAAAAATGGTGAAAATATCCACCCCGTAAAAGTAAGGTTGGAAGCACAACAAAGAATCGTAGACGATGGAATTGGGCATGGCTAATCATATGTATTTTACAATTTTCAGGGGTTATTGGCTCTCGTTCGATGGCGTTCCTTCGGAGGATTGGCGCGATTGCGTTCGCGATTAAGGAACGCGCCTCGCGAAACGGAGTGGCTCTTGCAGCGTGTCTCACTGGCGACGGTTCGAGGTAATGCTTTCTCCATCATAGCGGCTGGCAGAGGATAGAAAAAAAATTGTTTATAGTTACGTTGTTCTGGAATTGTCATCATTGGTCGACTGAATTTGCTTTGTTTCAATGACATTTGTTTTGTTATTATTAGTTACTTAGTTCAATAAATTGTTGGATTAGTTATGTAAAAAACTAGTATTTGAAAACGTAGAACAGGAAAGTAAGATATTTTGTAAGTTTTACAATTCTGATTTTAAAAAGTCATATTAAGATGGAGAGATGTGTGACGATGGTATGCCGTCATATGACTCGCATCTCATATATATATATATATATATATATATATATATATATATATATATATATTAAGATATATTTATGTTTATACATTCTTTTTATAGATACACATATTGAAGTAAATGCTTTTTTTTAATAATAAGCGTTATTAATAACATTTACCGGCCTGAATGTCCGAGAAATTTTCATAGAAAATATTCATTCTGCAACAGGAAGCGAACCTGTATCCTATACGGAACCGTCATTTAGCAGGCGAAATGACGGTTCCGTATGTTGTTAATACTGTTTATTTTAAAAAACAAAACAAAAAAAACAGCATTTACTTAAATATTTGTATCTATACAAAGAATGTATAAACATAAAAATGTCTTAAAATAATTGTCGGACTTTGTCCATTTCATAATATATATATATATATATATATATATATATATATATATATATATATATATATATATATATATATATATATATATATTACTGTACAAATTTTGCAACCTCATGGAATAACTGTCCCTCCCGCAAAATGTTTAATAATCTAAAAAAATCACTAAACGAATTGAGTTTCTTTTTCCAAGTTTTCAGATAACACGTGTAGTCATCTTGACACGGTGTATCGTAAGAATCACTGAAAAACACTTTAGGGTTATTCAGCTAAAAAGAGAACAGATTAAAACCATTTTGTATCCACCCCCACGATGTCTTCCCAACTGAGCAATGATGAGAGGAAAAAGATCATTCAGGTCTTCTGTAATAACACGTACATTCATACTCTGGCTTCCATCTTCAAAGCCTATTTACGAACCATCAAGTGAACGGTGAATAAGTTTTAAAAAGCTGGGGCAGTAGCGAGGAAAACTGGATCAGGAGGTCACAACAGCAAGAGGGATCACCATTTAAACTTAGAGTTAAATACATTCTTATTGTTCAAAGTAGAGACCAATAGCGTTACAAAAACCTCGGGGAATTCCAGTAAGATATCTTTAATCATTTCTAAGAAACAACATTCCAAAGTTTAATCTAACAATTGGACTATTTTGCTTTTACACGATTTTGAAAATTTTTCTGTTACATCCGATATATATATATATATATATATATATATATATATATATATATATATATATATATATATATATATATATATATTAAAGACGAGAGACAAGGTAAGACTTTATTTAATTTTTCTTGTGTTCGAAAAAGTATTTTCTTTTCTGGACACAAAGTGTGTAGAATCTGTCCAAATGTTCTGCAATTCCGAGCGCTTCCGGCTACACTTTTACCATGTAGTATTTTGACCAATATAATTATTTATTATTTCATCGTAAATGATTACATCGGTCCCACTACTACATGCCTATCCAGACAACTTACGTTACACCTATCCGGCCACGGCTCCATTAAAACTCATTTAAACACACACACACAAACCTACCGGACTCCCTCTGAAACATACTAGAAGATACAAGCACAATAATCTCTTCCATATGTAAAAACTGATTAAAAATAATGGAATCCTTAATAATAAAAAGAGAAAAGCGATCAATAAATAATATTAACTCCGAACACGGCCACCATATACTGATTGTGTTCGGAAAATAAAACATCACTATAAATATAAATATATACACACAACACAACGTTTATTCCAACTTAATTTCAATAAAAACAAAATAAATAAAAAAACATGAATTTTTTTCCTCAGTTTCTTTAAATAATTTTATAATTTTAAACTTAATATAGATTACATGTAAAATTTAAAATTGGTAATTTTGAATTTTATAGTATAATTTAATATTTATTAGTTAGAATGAATTCTATTTGAGTCTAACCCTAACATTAAAGCATTAAATAATTATTATAAACGAAATCCATTGTCAAAGTTTTTTGGATTATCATATACTTGTATTTTGATTGGTCATTCCAGCTTATGTAACAGAGTTTCCCCTTAATGAGGGGTTTTGATTGATTTGAACCTTTTAAAACCCTTTATTCTACATTCAGCACCATCACTTGAGAAGACACCAGAAGTGTTGAAACAAAATGGCCATTTTTGTAGTGATTTTATATCATATTTATGGTATAATTTTCGAATAAATAATGTTATATATATATATATATATATATATATATATATATATATATTATGTCATTCACAGACAGTAATGTTTCGCTCCTCAGTGCGACTAGACTTCCGAATGCCTCAAGCCAGGATTGAAACACAACTAATTTGGTGTCAGCCAGAGCTATCTTCACTCGTTAGAGTTACACAACTAAATCTAGTGTATTGTTTTTACAAATGTAAACAAATGCCAATCAACCAAAGTGCTCCATTCATTTTACTGAAGAGCTTTGCATTAGTGCAGGTGGCTGTTGTTTATAGAATTAGCTTATCACTCAACAATGCTCAACTGAAATGTATTTTCAAGAGCTAAATTATGTCATTCACAGACAGTACTGTTTCGCTGTATCACAGCTCCTCAGTGCGACTAGACTTCCGAATGCCTCAAGCCAGGATTGAAACACAACTAATTTGGTGTCAGCCAGAGCTATCTTCACTCGGTAGAGTTACACAACTAAATCTAGTGTATTGTTTTTACAAATGTAAACAAATGCCAAGCAGCCAAAGTGCTCCATTCATTTTACTGAAGAGCTTTGCATTAGTGCAGGTGGCTGTTATATATATATATATATATATATATATATATATATATATATATATATATATATATAGGATGCGAATGAAATATATCGAAATACTTCCTATATGATGGTAAGACATTAGTTAGATGAGGACACAATTGCCACTAATTTCTTATTATATGGTATGTATTTCTGGATAGTATAAGTGGGTATCTGTTTCTGCCAAACCCCGTATAAATATAGAGAGAAACAGAGAGAGAGAGACAGACAGACAGACAGACAGAAAGAGAGAGCGATAGAGAAAGAGAGAGAGAGAGATAGAAAAAGAGAGAGAGACAGAAAGAGAAAGATAGACAGAAAGAGAGTGAGACAGAAAGAGAGAGAGAGAGACAGAGATCGGTCACTATGAGAGTACACTATGATAACACCTCGGAATTGATGTTCTATGTCATACGTATGAGCTGAAATAAGTCCCACAGCAATATGAGTTTCTCTGGGAGAATTAAACCCGGTGCTTTTGTAATAGTCTAGGTGTCAAAACTGCTGTTTAAGATGAAGTACCCGAAATGCACTAGTATCGTTTATTTTGCATGTAGAATCGTTACACCCTCTCTTGTATTCTGTTTTTTTATTTCTTTCTCATATTTTCCATTCTCTTTTTCTTTTTCTCTTTCCCTTTCTATTTCGTTTGCTTTCTTTTTTTCTCTTTCTCTACTTTCTTTTTTTCGCTCTTATTCTTTTTCTATCTCTATATTATTTCTTTCTTTCTTTCATTCTTTCTTTCATTCTTTCTTTCTCTTTCTCTGCTTTCATTCTTTCATTTTCCCTAATTTCTTTTTTTCTCTTACTCTACTTTCTTTCACTATTTTCTTTCTTTCTCTTTCTCTACTTTCATTCTTTCTCTTTCTCTCTTTCTTTCTTTTTCTCTATTTCCTTTCTTTCTCTTTCTCTACTTTATTTCTTTCTCTAGTTTCTCTTTCTCTACTTTCTTCCTTTCTCTTTCTCTACTTTCATTCTTTATCTTTCTGTACATTTATTCCTTTTCTTTCTCTATATTATTTCTTTCTTTCTCTTTCTCTAATTTCATTCTTTCTCTTTGCCTAATTTCTTTCTTTCTCTTACTCTACTCTATTTTTTCTCTTTCTCTACTTTCTCTTTCTCTACTTTCTTTCTCTTTCTCTACTTTCTCTTTCTCTACTTTCTTTCTCTACTTTCTTTCACTTCCTCTAATTTCATTCTTTCTCTTTCTCTACTTTATTTCATTCTTTTTCTCAAATTTCATTCTTTTCTTCCTCTACATTCTTTCTTTTTGTCTACATTCTTTCTTTCTCTTTCTATACTATTTTTTCTCTTTCTCTATTTTCTTTCTTTTACTTTCTCTCCTTTCTTTCTCCTTCTCTATTTCTCTATATTCTTTATTTCTCTTTCTCCATTTCATTCTTTCTTTTTCTCTACGTTCTTTCTCTTACATAGATAGAAACAGAAAAGTATAGATAGATAGATAGATAGATAGATATGAACAGAATGAAATAGATATGACAAGAATGAAATCGACAGATAGATAGATAGATAGATAGATAGATAGATAGATAGATAGATAGATATGGACAGAATGAAATAGATATGAACAAATTAAATCGATGTAAATAGATAGATAGATAGATAGATAGATAGATATGAACAGAATGAAATGGATATGAAAAGAATGAAATCGACAGATAGATAGATAGATAGATAGATAGATAGATAGATAGATATGGACAGAATGAAACAGATATAAAAAATGAAATCGATGTAGATAGATAGATAGATAGATAGATAGATAGATAGATAGATAGATAGATAGATAGATATGAACAGAATGAAATGGATATGAAAAGAATTAAATCGACAGATAGATAGATAGATAGATAGATATGAACTGAATGAAATACATATGAAAAAATGAAATCGACAGATAGATAGATAGATAGATAGATATGGACAGAATGAAATAGATATAAAAAAATGAAATTGATGTAGATAGATAGATAGATAGATTGATTGATAAGAACAGAATAAAATAGATATGAAAAGAATGAAATCGACAGATAGATAGATAGATAGATAGATAGATAGATATGGACAATTAAATAGATATGAAAAATGAATTCGATGTAGATAGATAGATAGATAGATGTGAACAAACTGATATATATATATATATATATATATATATATATATATATATATAGAGAGAGAGAGAGAGAGAGTGTGTGAGAGGGAGAGAATTATGTTAATGATTAATAAAAATAACAACGTTTTCACGAAATAAATAAGAAAATGTATCTCGTGCGAAATCATTACCGATTTGCAAAATATACAATCAGTTAAAACGTTGAAGGTGTTTGTGTATGATTGTGTGACTTGCTGACCTCCACTGGCTTTGCGTATGTTCAACTGACTCAGACACTAGAAGCTCGAAGCAATTCATTTGGGACATTAAAGCAATCTCTAATCCCAAATAGTTCCTCGGGCAATAACAGCCGATAGGAGTTACTTTTGTACATTGGCACCTAACCACCGCATCAAATTTAAAATGAACGATGGGAGGAAGAAGAAAAAAATAAATAAATAAAAAAGAAAGACAAAATCCTCACGGCAAAAAATAGACATTATATTAATCATACCAAGAGGAAGCCAGTTAGTATATGCGTAAATAAACGACTGAGAATAAATTGGAGATTTTCTGTTCTGGGTTCGGTGGCTTAGAAGTCGGGTGTGGGACAATAATGAAAAAAAAGAAAGAAGCAATATATATATATATATATATATATGTGTGTGTGTGTGTGTGTGTGTAATTATTTCACCCCAAGCAAAGCGGGAATGTCACTAGTACGCAGGGAGGTAAAGTGAATGAGAAGACGGCGTATAGGGAGGATTCAAGAAAGTAGAAAAGCTGAAGAGGGTTCAAGAAGACAGAAGATGGCGATTGACTTTGCATTTAAAATTTTGCCAATCCTTTAACCCCAAGCAAGCCGGCAATGCCACTCGTACGCAGGGGATTGCAGAGAGTGAACATGAGAGAGAAGGCAGAGTATAGGGAGGATTGAAGAAAGGACAAAATCTTAAGGGGGTTTCAAGACGACAGAAAATGGCGATTGAGGTGGTATTTAAATTTTCGAACATTGTCGTAGTCAAGGAAGCAAGTAAACGGTAGATTGTTATACCGGCCGTAGTGCAAGCTGGGTAGATCCTATGTAAACGTTAGGGTTTTTTTTATCCGTATTGTTCGGTTTATCCTTATATATGTTTACTTGGTAAACCACGCACTCCTGCTGGTATTTGCGCTGATGGGGACAGGCTTCCATATTACTAAAATTACACTTAGGGGGTGGGGACGGTCTGTGGTTTGTCTTTAATTTTTCTACTATAATATCTATTAATTAAACTGGTCGTTTTAGGCATACAGCTATAGCTTAATTTGACGTAGTTTTTATTGAAGATTTTGTGCAACGCATTTGTTTGTGGGAAATTCAATCTAAGTAGTTTAAAAATATCTTGCCTATATTGGTTTTCCCCGCCAGATTATATGGGGGGGGGTAACCATAATATTTTTCTACTTCTGGTTTTATGTCCCCTTTGCGTTTTAAGGGAATAATTCATATCGGTATATTTTAATTTACTATTATGCTGACTTACTCTTTAAGGCTTGTTCGTAGATTAGTTTATTTTTATTAAAAATATTATTATTAGATGAGTTAGTGGACAATCCGTGATTGATACCTTTAGGTTTCCGTTTCAAAATATGTGCCCGGTGGTTAGAACCTACGTCGATATATTGTGGGTGCTGATTATCTTTCCTATACGGTGAAATCGTGCCATCCCGTAAGTCTAGCATAATGTCTAACTAATGGGTAACTTTCAAGTTTATTTGTATATCGAGGTTAAATCCAAACTTTTTAAACAACCAATGAAGTTTCTTTTCGAATTACGTCACATTTTCTAAGGTTACTTTTGTGTACAATAATTAATCCATCGTCCCTGTACAGACCATGTTTGCTAGGATCGATATACTTGTTTAAATTGTTAAGTAGGAGGCATCCAACTAACTCACATACCTTTGCAACATCTGATGCAACCGTGGGATTGTCAAAATTACCCTTTTATCCTTTTTTAATCCATAGTTCGTTATTTTGGAATAACAACGATTTACGGCAATATTTATTAAGAGGAGAATAAGGAGAAAAATTAAAGAAAAACCACGCACTGCCCCCCCTCCCTAAGTGTAGTTGTAATAATAAAGAAGCCTGTCCCCCTCAGCGCAAATGCCAGCAGAAGTGCGTGGTTTACCAAGTAAAAATATATAATTATAAACCGAACAATACGGATAAAAACATTAAGGTTTACATAGGATCTACCTAGAATAATTTCAAAACACGATACTATAACCACTTTAGTAGTTTCAATAGCGAAACTTATAAACACATTATCAACTTGTCCTCTTATATATGGAAGGTGAAGCAAGAAGATAATAAAGATCCCATTTTCAAATGGGAAATATTAAAAAAATGTCACAGGTATAAAGCAGGTGATAAATTCTGTTCCCTATGCACGGTGGAAAAGTTAGCTATTGCTAGCTATAAAGAATCAAATAATTTATTACATCTAAAATCGGAAATTCTTCGTAGGTGTAGGCATAGGAAACGCTGGTTATTAGAATAGGCCTTATTTTCTTCTTTTTTTTTCGTTGTTCAATAAAGGACGTAACACCTAACTCTCGGTTGTTGAGTTTTTACTGGTTTTCCTTCTTTTTTTTTTGTCTCGTGGTCATGGTTGTTTTTTGGTTTAAGCTATATATTCTGTTCCATTTTTACCTCTTTGGCCAGTTTAACCCTGACGATCCATTTAGGTGAAACCTAGGTAGGTTTACCTGGCTCTTTAGGTTTATATTAGGTTTGCTCTACTTCGTGCATTGAGCACTTAGCTAATTTTACTCGTTTTGAGTTTTTTTTCTTTGGGCACTGAGCTTGAATTCTGGACACTTGTTTTTGCCTCAATTTCATGTTTTTAGTTCTTTCTTTTTTATTCCTCATTTTTCCTTGTGTACTGGTTTGTTCAAATACAAGCCGAAATACCTAAGGTTTTCCAAGAGAGTACCACTATATATATGATAAATATAGTTTTAATGTGTGCTATATCTATGGGATAAAGTATATCAATATCAGAAATAGAGCGTACGTATTTTAAAGTGAACATTGAAGTTAACACTCACAGGCGACGGGCTGTTTCATGCTGGACGCAATCGTCTGAGTGTTGACTTCAATGTTCACTTATATATATATATAAATATTTATATATATATATATATATATATATAAATATTTATATATATATATATATATATATATATATATATATATATATATATATATATATATATATATATATATATAGGATGCGGAAGGAATATATTTAAATGCCTTCCATATAATGATAAGTCATTAGTTAGATGAAGACACCATTGCCATTAATTTCTTATCATTATATGGTATGTATTTCTGAAGAGTATGTGCGGGAGCTGTTTCTGCCAAACCTCCTATAAATATAGAGAGAGACAGAAAGAGAGAGAGATACAGAAAGAGAGAGAGACAGAGAGAGAGAGATCGGTCACTATGAGAGTACACTATGATAACACCTCGGAATTGATGTTCTATGTCATACGCATGAGCAGAAATATGTCCCACAGCAATATGAGTTTCTCTGGGAGAATTAAACCCGGTGCAGTTGTAATAGTCTAGGTGTCAAAACTGCTGTTTAAGATGTAGTACCCGAAATGCACTAGTGTCGTTTATTTTGCATGTAGAATCGTTACACCCTCTCTTGTATTCTGTTTTTATTTCTTTCTCATATTTTCCATTCTCTTTTTCTTTTTTACTTTCCCTTTCTCTTTCGTTTGCTTTCTTTTTTTCTCTTTCTCTACTTTCTTTTTTCGCTCTTATTCTTTTTCTTTCTTTATATTCTTTCTTTCTTTCTTTTATTCTTTCTTTCTTTCTTTCTTTCTTTCTTTCTCTTTTCCTAATTTCTTTCTTTCCCTTACTCTACTTTCTGTCTCTTTCACTATTTTCTTTATTTCTCTTTCTCTACTTTCATTCTTTCTCTTATTCTACTTTCTTTCACTTTCTCTACTTTCATTATTTCTCTTTCTCTTCTTTATTTCTTTCTCTAGTTTCTCTTTCTCTACTTTCTTCCTTTCTCTTACTCTACTTTCTTTCACTTTCTCTACTTTCATTCTTTCTCTACTTTCATTCTTTCTTTTTCTTTAATTTCATTCTTTTTCTTTCTCTACATTTTTTCTTTTTTCTGTCTCTCATCCTTTCTCTTTCTCTGCTTTCATTCTTTTTCTTTCTCCATATCATTTCTTTCTTTCTCTTTCCCTATTTTCTTTCTGTGTCTACTTTAATTCTTTCTCTTTCTCACATTCTTTTTCTTTCTCTAGATTCTTTCTTTCTTTTTTCTGCTTTCATCCTTTTTTTCTCTAATTTCTTGTTCTGACATCCATTTGCTCAAGCACGTCCTTCTTCTGTGTGTTGTGTCGGCTACTCCCCAAGACTTCCTCTGCTTTGTAGCCATTAATATTTTTTCTCTGGCTAGTAAGGTCATACGTTGCTTTCCTCTATCCCCCATGCCCTTCATCTGCCTGTGAGTATGAAATTTCCCAAATCCTTTTTCCTAATTACGTGCCCCAGAAATTTAATAGCTTCGATCCATGGTATCCTCATCGTTGTAGTTGATGATATTCTCATCATCCTTCTGTAGAATCTCATGTTGTTTTTGCTTCACGTCTCTGCTTCATTTGTGCGGAATTTGTCTAGCATTCACTGTCATACAGGAGGACTGATATTACATAACTGTTCACTACTTTTTTCTTTGTTTCTAACGTTAATTTTTGTTTCTTAATACTTTGCTTAGCTTTTGGAAGGCATCTTTAGCTATTCCGATGCGCATTCAGATTTCAGTTTCGCACTTTCCATCATCTGTTAAACTACTACACCTATATTTCAAATATTATACTTTTTTTATTTTGGTATCCCCAAATTGTAATTTGCATTTTGGGCTCACCCTTTTGCTAACAACCATGCATTACGTCTTCTTGGAATTAATGTTTAGTCCTTTCTTCTTGCTTTTCTTCACTAAAAGACTTGCTTATTAAAATTACGAGGGTCATTCAATAAATAAGGTGAATTTTTCGGTATAAGGACTTCTAATACAGATAGAAGCTTACTTTTTTTCTTTTTTTTCTTCAATGTAGTCTCCCAGCACTGTCACACACTTTTCCCATCTGTGCACAAGCTTCCGTATTCCCTCAGCGTAAAAAAACCTTTGGACTGATGTCTCAGCCAGTCGCTCACAACACTTTTGACTTCATCATCACTTTTAAACTTCGTGCCTCTCGTGAACGCTTTCAAGGGACCAAACAGGTGTAAGTCTGAAGGGGCAAGGTCTGGGCTGTAAGGGAGATGAGGGAGCAGTTCCCAGTCCAGCTCGTTGATGGTCTGCACTGTTTGGGCTGCTGTGTGAGGCCTTGCGTTGTCATGATGGAAGATGACTCCTTCTGACTGATGACCCCTGCGTTTGTTCCAACAGATAAGCTCAAAGTCCTTGCAATGTCATCCAATGTCACCCTTCTGTCAGACTGAATGAGGTCATTGACTGATTCGATCACCTCAGGAGACCTCACTTCCTCAACACTGCTCCGCCCTTTTGTAAACAATTTAGCCCACTTGTAGACATTTTTTGGCTGAAACATGTGGCACCATGCACAGTTGACATTCTCCTATGAATTTCAACTGGTTTGCACCCTTCAGCCACTAAAAACTTGATAACTGACCACTGTTCAATCCTGGGGCATGCTTATTGGTCGGCCATCAATGTTAATCGCCAAAACTCCCAAAGTTTCTTTTAATCTGCAAAAGAAATAAAATCCATGTGAAAAAGAAGTAAAACAAAAAAAATTAAAAAAGTAAGCTTCTATCTATTACCGAAAAATTCACCTTATTTATTGAATGACCCTCGTATTATAGACGAGATACTTCAATTATTCAATTTTGATTACTGCATTAATAATACCAGACTAGAATATGGAACGAATATTTTCTTAATTTTGTAATAATCAAAACGCCTTAATTATTTTGTTTTCCTAAATATAATTTATTTGAGCAATTTTTACATTTTTGATCTGTTATGATCGAATTGATTACATACCTAATGATAAAGATGATAATATCCGACGTTTCCCTAAAAGGAAACATTTGGCATTCAATGACCGAGCTGCCAGTACTGCTGTCGGTTGAAATTTATAGTCTTTCTTTTAAAAACAAATTTTTTTAGCGAAACAGGTTTCTCAAGCTGTTATCACTCTTCTCACTACTGATGGTGGCTTTCCTTGCTACCCTTTTTTTTAAAATTAGAGTGAAGTGTCGATATCGTGATTACATACCTAACGATAAAGATGATAATACTATCAGCCGTTTCCTTATAAGGAAACATTCGGCATTAATTAACTGAGAATCCAATACAGCTGTAGGTTGAAATTTATAATATGTTTCACTTAAAACAAATTTCATGTAAACAGTTTTCTCAAATCCAGTAGCTATTATCCCTCTTGCCACTATTGATGGTGGCTTTCCTGCCTAAACTTTTATTTGAATTAGTATGAATTGTCGACATCCTGATTCTCTCTTAGATTTACCTGTGCTATCCATTTCAGGTTTTACTGCTGTTGGTAGCTCTCAAGAGATTTGGTTTCTGTTATTTGGTAAAGTTCTTTGTTTTTGATTCTGTAGGAACATGTGAGCAACGACGATGTTTTAGAGAAAATGGAAACAAATATGAAATTTTACTTAACACCATGAAGAGATAGTTGAAGTTTCTAGGGCACACAATGAGGAAAGAGGGCTTGGAAAATCTGGTACTCACAGGACAGATTGAAGGCAAGAGGGACAGAGAAAAACAACGCATAACATGAGTGAATGAATGTGTGAACAGGGTTTTAGGAGAAATAACAGAAAGACAAAATTTATTTAGAGCTACAAAGAACAAGAAGTTGAGGAGAGCCTTGATCGCTTACGTCCTGAGGAGACATATAGATGAAGAAGGGCCTATTCTTAATGTTCAGAGACACCCAGGATTCACTCGCTCAAAGCCATTTTGAAACACTGACCTTAGGAAGTGTCTAAATACAGCTAAGAGTTTAGATATTTCTGAACGTGTTTAGCAACATGTATGGAAAGTCTCGACCTGATGACAATATTTAAGAACATTATGATATTTGCCAAAAGACTCAGATTTCAGTCGCTCAAAGTCATTTTGAATCATTGATCTTAGACATCGGCTGTATACAGAAGAGTGTTTAGATGTTTCTGAACGGGTTTAACACAATGCATGGAAAGTCTTTTTTTTTTAAGCATTTCACCCAAAGCAAGGCGGGAAGACACTAGCACGCAACGGATTACAGAAGATTTGGAGCGAGAGCAAATAGGAGTGATAGAGGAAAGGATGTGGAGAACGATAGTGGATATATCAAAGCAACTGGAGATGTCGATTGACATTACATTTGAATTATTTGGAGATTATAGTTGTCAGGGAAACAGGAATAAGGAACGAGGTTCCACAGGCGAGAGGTGCGAGATATGAAGCTATTGGAGTAGAAGAGACGGCTACATTTTGCAGTTTCAACAGTGAAAGGGTGAGAGCTGGATGCCAGCCTCGTAGGACGTAGGAATTAATGGAGTCTGGGAACCAGCGAAAGCAGCTCATCGGAGTAATTAACGTGAACGTATTTGTAAAAAAGACAGAGAGAGGCGACGGCGCGTCTGTGAGAGAGCGACTGCAGACTAGATGCCAGATCAGGGCCAATTACATTGCATATCCGTCTCTGGATCTTATCAAGAACCCCGAGGCAAACAGAAGGGACCCAGGACCATATATGGCAGTAATACTCCATGCAAGGGCGAATGGTTGATTTGTAGAGTCTTGCGAAGATATTTAAAAACATGATGATCTTTGCCAAAACACTCAGATTTCAGTCGCTCAAAGCCATTTTGAACCATTTATCTTAGACATCGGCTGTATACAGATGAGAGTTTGGATATTTCTGAACGGGTTTGACAGCATGCATGGCATCCATATGCATATGTCGATCTGCCGAAGATATTTAAGAACATGACGATCTTTGCCAAGACACTAAGGTTTCACTCGCTCAAAGCCTTTTTCTTAAGCTATTGATATCAGGAAGCGGTTTCATAGAGCTGAGAGTTTAGATATTTATGAACGGTTGTGGTGCCATGCATCTCATCCCAATGAATGTCTCGATCAGACAACGCTTTTTCAGAACATGACCCGAGTTTACATGTTGATATTTTTGGTTTTCTATCAATCTTCTGCGATGACCGAAACTAACTCTGGCGCAGCCTATGCAACGTTCAATGTCCTTTTTTTTTCTATACCCTCACCAAGTTCTATTTTGTCGCAAAAAACATCTGCCAAGTATTGGGAATGGTAAATATAAGAATAGCTGGTTTCTAACCAGATGCATTAAGCATTCATTGACCGACTGCCGGTTAGTACGACTGCCGTTTAAAATTTATATAATTTATGGGTTACTCTACTTAGCACTACCAGAAGCGCTCGCTCCTGGGGTAGGGACGTTTTTAAGCCTAGAAGTAGGCATTGATATCGTCACTTTCTTTTTTATCTTTCTAACTCTGCCTTTCAAATGTAGATAAGAACGCTGCCGTTAAATCACATTCATTCATTTGTCCTCCATTGATTTTTAAAATCTACTACATTCCCATATACAGATATGTGTCTATCTAGCACGCCTGGCACGCACGCACACACACACACACACACACACACACACACACAGACACACACACACACACACACACACATTCTTCTGATAGATAGTTTTAATGTTTTTCCTTTCGTTACAATTGTCTATACATGTAATTCGTTTTTTCAATACACCCATTGTCGTGTGTTTTATATAGGGTGACCCAAAAAAACGGGAATTTTTTAAGTGCGTATTGCCAGACATGAGCAAGTGGCAACACTGCGAGACAGTGACCTTGAGCAAGTAAACATTTCGCCATTTTAGTAACGAGAATGAAATTCACAGTATCCCAGCTGAGATGTTGCAGCAGTCAATGAGGAATCTCAACAGCAGATTTCAAGAATGCATTCGTACAGGAGGACGCCATCTACAGGACGTAATTTTAAAAAATGAAAATTCCATCATTGTTTCTCAAATGGCATGTTTTAAGGTTTCAATTACTGTGAATTAAATATTTTTCTTCCATCACTCTTGGTTTTATTGGATTGTTAAATAGTTCCCTTTTTTTTTAGGGGGTCACCCTATATTTATTTTTACTGTATTTTTCTAATCCGTTTACCGAAAGGTAGGCGATAACGCCACTAAGACGAAATGGGCCTCCTGGAATAAAAGAGAATGAGAAGACTTTAAATTGAACCAGAACCCTAATCCTACTTCTGCATCAGTGTGTGAACCGAAATCAGAACTGGTGATGGTCTAAACAGGAAATGCATCCAGTGGCTAAAATAAATAGGGTGCACGTGTGTCCTGAGCGGAAGAAAATGCGTGCTTGAGTGACCGCATTCCGAAGAGGTATGGTCGCTCGAATTTGCATAGGTGACATACCGGAAGAAGACGTCGCCACATGAAGTTGCGTAGGTGTCAAAACGTTATTTTACCGGTCCGATTCTTGGTCTGGTCAGAGGCTGGTTGGAGATTCACCGAAGATTTGTCTCCGTCAATTTCGCAGTCCTAACATCTTTGATTCGCCCTCACTATACGAATTCGTCGCAACTCGAACAATAAACATATTTATATACTATTATATATATGTTCTTCACCATATTTGAGCCCAGCAGCAATATACTACACTAGTATCTCGCAACAAATCTTTTTCTTAAAGTAGTCTTTCAGGAAAAAAGGTGTCTCAAATTCAGTTATTGCTCTTTCTAATATCGACAGATGCTTCCTACTTAACCCTCGGTTTAAGATACTGTGATGAGTCAACATCTTGATTATATAATTATTTTCCCTTGTAGTTTTCCTTGGGCTATCCATTATAATTTTTGCAACTGTTGGAAGTCTTCAAGTCATGAGTTTGACTTAATTTGGTAAAGCGCTTTGCTTGTAATTCTGTAACGACAGTCTATCGGATATGATGAAAGACTAAAGGTTGTTTTGATAGATTGATTTTTAACGGCTTATCTCCCTTTTGCATGTTATTTAGAATCAGAAAATATTTTTAGATCGCAAGATTTTGTTTTTAGATAATTAGGATTTACTGATAAAAATACGACTAATTAACCAGTAGCTGGATGGAGAAGGGGTCCATTCACACCTTTTCCAAGTGAATATTTAAAAAAAAACCGACAAGAAGTGGGCCTCGGCTCTCTGATCATTCCACCACCTGCACATCTAATCTAACATCTCCTGGTATTCTCATGACTTCACCTATCTAGGTATTGACTCAGCTCAAAGTGGCTCAAGTCCGGTGATAGTACGGCGATCAGGTTCGCTACGACCGTAAGCCCAGGAGATACAGGATATATTCGCTGGAAGCCATTTTTAATCCTTGATCTGAGAAAACGATTATATATAATTGCTCGCTTAGACATTTCAGAGTTTAAATCGGATGAGGCTATTTAAGAACATAACTCGAATTCGCAGGTTAATATTACGGTTGTCTTGTATACTAGTATAAAATGTTGATGTTGATTTTAACATTCCATTGAAATGAAAGCCAATTTTATTACGATTCAGTTAAATATTTTTGTTCATCTTTAGTCTGCTTTAAAGTTCTTGTTTTACGTTTTACTGATTGTTTACAGCATTTAATAGGAATATTACTTCCGGGATAAAATTAAACTCCAGTGACAGCATTTATTTATGGCATATGTGAACACCTGTACAAAAGGAATTGTTATATTACTGTATAAACAACAAGTATTTTTAAATCTTGTTCCCTTAAAATATTTTAAATCAGATTAATTTTAAAATATTTTTAATATGCCAAAAATATAATTTAAAATCATATTCACTTGAAAATATTTTTAAATACACCAAAACATGGAGAGAAAAGGGAGACCACCGCCCTCTGTGGGATCAGGTTGAGATCATAGACAAAGAACACCATTAGAAAATTTGTAAACTTAAGGAATCAGTTCATGTACTAGTCCACAAAAAATCTCCTGAGCCGACCAAGCATAGAAATGAATACCATATGGGAACCAGTAATAAGGAGTGCCAGAGAAAAGCGATATTAACAACAAAAATTGCAATATGAGCTCTGGTAAAAACATTAAATGATAAAAATATTAGGTTTATAAGTACCAGCAATTCATACACAGATGTCCTCAAGGATAAATGGCACAGCGGATAAACGCGTTAGTTAGAGCCAGTGACAGGACCCAATGAGTGTGAGTTCAATACCCGGTTAAGGCTTGGAGAGGGAAATTAACAGGAGATAACTGATAACTGACATCCATTAAACATGACACTTGGAACTAGAAGAGTCTACCCCAGTGAGCGAAATAAAGGGTTCATTTCGACATTCCAACCACCTGAAGAAGGCCGGAACGTACAACGGCCGAAACGTTGTAATAAATATGGCGACAAAGATTCGGACAATAGTCCGAATAATGTAAATAGTGTACATGATACCTCATCTCAGAAATATAGACAGATATCAGAACATATTTTTTTAAATAATTAGAATATCGTCTGTTTAAAGAAAGCTGAAATATAATTAATTACAAACAACTGGACGAAACAGCAAAGCGGGATCTTTTTGTGTATCTTTAACTTATAAATATTTTAATTGAAACATTCTGTCTGTTTGAAGAAAGTTAAAATAAAAATACTCTACAAACAACTAGTATTTTTAAATCTTATTCACTTAAATCAGATTAACTTAAATCATTGTGCGCCGGACGGACAACGCACCAGGCAAGCACGCCCGAATCACAGTCTTTTAGCATCATAAAGAATATGGTGATGAAGAAAACTAACGCGAGTGCATCTTATTTTCATCTTGCTTTCAATATTTTTAACTGCAACTCCCAGGCCGGTTATCAATGAGCAACACCGATCGCAGATAAAGAACAAGCCTCCCGAATCACATAAATTTTACACTTTTTTTATTTTCTTATGGAACTCTATCTAAAGGGAGTAGCTGCACGTTTTTTCTTCTTCTTCTTCTCTTTCTTTATGTAGCGTGTCACTTTAGTTGCCGATCATGACTCTCTACAACTTCCTCTCTTTCCTAGTTCTTAATAAAAGTTCTCTTTTGGTTATCTCCCCTAAACTTTACCCTGCCATCAATTTACTCAAGATCGTTCTTTTTATTCTTCTATGTATAACGTCCCTTCAAGATGGAGGCGATCATGGCTCTCCACAATTTCCTGTCCTTCGTAGCTCTTAAGAATTTCTTTTTTGTTGTTATTTCTCATAAACCTTGCCCCG
This sequence comes from Acanthosepion esculentum, assembly GCA_964036315.1. NCBI lineage: Eukaryota > Metazoa > Mollusca > Cephalopoda > Sepiida > Sepiidae > Acanthosepion > Acanthosepion esculentum. The sequence goes on from OZ038510.1 coordinate 70,801,027, forward strand.
ACATCCATTAAATAATTAAATATAATTAATTAAGTATTGTAATTATTTACGTTATTTATATTGCTCGAACAGTTGTCCTCATCTTTATTGCCACATTGATGATGTTTCGGTCGTTTTACGTTCCGGTCTTCTTCAGGATCTGTCTATATTTATGAGATGAGGTATTTTTATTATTTACATTGTTCAAACTGTTGTCCTCATTTTTATTGCAATGTTGACGATGTTTCGGTCATTTTACGTCCCGGTTTTTCTTCAGGATATGTCTATATTTATGAGATGAATTATTGCAATTATTTACGTTATTTACATTGTTCAAACTGTTGTCCTCATTTTTATTACCATATTGCCGACGTTTCGGTGATTTTACGCACCGGTCCACTTCAGGATCAGTCTATATTTATGAGATGATTTATTGTAGTTATTTACACTATTTACTGTTGTCGTCATCTTCGTTGCCATATTCACGACATTTCTGCCGTTGTATGTTTCGGCCTTTCTCAGGATCGCTCTACATTTCTGGGATGAGGTATTGTAATTATTTACATTATTAACATTGTTCAAACTGTTGTCTTCATCTTTATTGCCATATTCAGTTGGCTACTGCAGTGGTGAACAAACCCTTGGAGAGCTGGAATAAAGGGTGATATCTGAAATATACCGAAGGGGTTTGGCACGTGGAACTAGAACAATCTACCCCTGTGGATTAAATAAAGGGCTCATTAGGAAATTCCAATCGCCTGAAAATGGCCCAGGCGTACAACGGACTAAACGTCACGAATATTGCAACAAAGATGAGGACAACAGTTAGAACAGTGTAAATAATGTTGACGTCTATTTACTCATTCTTCTTCTAGGTGTCATGTCTCTTCAGGACGAAAGTAATCATAGCGCGCCACAATTTTTTGTCCTTTATAGCTCTGAATAACTTTTGTCCTTTTGTTATTTCTCCTAAACATTGCACCGCCATCCATTTATTCAATTTCCTTCTTCTTCTATATGCCGTGTCCCTTCAGAACGTAGGAGATCTTGTCTTCCCACAATCTTGTGTCTTTCGTCGGTTTTAGGAAATTTTGTCTCTTTGTTATTTATAAGTGTGTAGAGATTGGTCACCTCTCTTATTCCTACCCAGAGAAGAAGGCTTCTGAAGTTCTGGCCGCGGCCGACCCAAATTTCCCTCTGGCCAAGTATGTTCTTTCCGTCTCGCCTGTAATGCGCATGCCAGCAGCCAGGCCCGGTGTGGCAAAACCTCCGGTTGGAGAGAGAAGCACCAGGCAGCGGGTCCTCGTCCCAATGAATCCCCCACGCTTAGTGCCACAGACAGTCCCATTCCCTCTACCAGTTCAAAGGGTAATTCCCCGACCCGCTATGCAGATAAACTGCGGCAACAACGACTAAATTATGAGCCTTTCTTTGAGGAGACGGAAAAACTACACATCTTAAGGAATCACCGAAGAAAAAACGGTAACCCAAAAAATCTGGCCCTATCACCTCGACACCGTCTTCTTCTAAGCAACACCTTATGGCTCCTTTTCCTTTAGTGAGATCCCCATCTCTCACACCCTCTCAATTTACAACCTTAAAAAAGCTGCTTCAGGATCTTCATTTAGAGACCGCCTCAACTCTACCGATACCCGCATTACACCAAAGCCTTCCCCAGTCAAAACTCCCGCCTGTACCCCCAAAAGGCAAAAGTAGATCAAGCAATCAAAACCCGTGATAGTGGGGACGTAGCCTTAGCTAAGGCGGAGCTGGCCTCCTTGCTTATCAAGAAGGATCAAGCTCTAGTAGTTAGGGCTAGGCTAAAAAGAATGTCTTGCGAGGCTACGAACATGACCGCTTCATTGCGCGCAGAGGAAGCTCGTAGGGCATCTAGTCGGCATATCGCGCAGATAACATTGCCGGACAAGCGGACTGTGACTATAGACGTGGACATTAGTGAGGCTTTTCGTGAATACTTTCAGGAGCTGTTTACCAAGAAACCCGGTCTGGGCACTACTGAGTTCGATGCCTATTTAGCCGACTTTCCCCGTCTAGAGGCGGCTGCAGTGACTGAAGGAGCTAGGTGTGAGGGTCCCATTACAGAGGTTGAGATCTGGAATAAAATGAAACAGGTTGGCCTGGACAAGACTCCGGGATTAGATGGTCTTTGTCCCCTTGCTGGCACTGATTTTCAACAATTGGATGGAGCAAAGGTCTATACCTCAACGCTTCACCAGGGGTATGATTAAGTTGCTTCGCAAGAGAAAAGATGATGGGGATGGGGTAGATAATTATCGGCTTTTGAGGATGTTAAACACTGAGTTTAAGATTTTAGACAAGCTCTTCGCTGGTTGTTTTCAGGCTGTCCTCTCCAGTGTGATTGTTCCCGATCAGACTTATGCTGTGACGGACAGGACTATTCAGGACAACCTTCATTTGGTACGCTTAATCATCGTCGAACGTCGACAGTGATGCCGCGCTGATCAATTTAGATTAGTTCAAGGCTTTCGATAGGGTTGAACATCGATTTCTAGGGGCTGTTCTTTCTGCCGCCGGTTTTGGGCCGAACTTTCTCACTTGGATCCGACTGCTGTATGCGTCCCCCGGTGCTCTGGTAGAAGTGAATGGGGTAAGATCGAAACCTTTCATTTTGTCTCGCTCCATTCGTCAAGGTGGTCCGCTCCAAGTTCTTCACTGCCTTAACCGGGTCCTGTCACTGGATCTAACTAAGGCCTTTTTCCTTGAGGACACATGGCACAGTGGAGAGGGGAATTAACAGGAGATAACTGATAACTGACATCCATTAAAATATGGCACTTGGAATTAGAACAGTCTACCCAAGTGATCGAAATAAAAAGGTTCAGTTCGACATTCCAACCACCTGGAGCGTACAACGGCTAAAACGTTGTAATAAATATGGCGACAAAGATGAGGACAACAGTTCCAATAATGTAGTGTCCTTATTTTCTCTAAGACTTCCATGTTCCTTGGATGTTGTGTTCATTGTATTCTCAGCATCCTTTAACAGAAACACATTTCTGTCCCTTCAAGTCTCTTTTTCTATTTTTTAAATGTTCACACAACAAAAATCCCAAGAGCCACTCAAGGTAGAAGGTTACTGTGTCGTGTTGTATGAGCGTAAGTGAAAGAAAGAAGTATAGTTCATTAGTTTATCATAAGTGTTAGCTGTAGTCATGAAGAGCTTAAGATTGCAGTGATCGGGAAAGCATCCTGCCGGGAGTCTGTTACCCTAACCAGCAGTTCTTGGAAGGAAGCTGTCCGAGTGAACCTCTTGCTTACTAACGGATTACAAAGGGACTAATGGTGATTATCTTCGTTTTAGTGGTAGCGTTGAAACCTTAAGGACTGTCTGCTTTTTCCTCATCATCATTTTTCGACCGTAGTCGGGATCATCGAGTCAATGCAAACGATCCTTTCTTTAGCTGAATAAAATGTGCTTCGCCAGGGCTACGTACAGTTTTGAATTCAAAGTTACTATCTCCTCGTCCGGTTGCCACCCAAGGCTATAGAACCCAGACTGTCCTGTTATTCATCCATAGCTGGGAGGGGAAGAAGAGTATTTATACCTCTCCCAATGTTAATAGCGCTTAAGTGTATGCAATGGATGCGACTTGAATTCAAACTCGGATCTACCGATTCCTCAGTGCGAGCCGCTATCCCTTACTCCACCGTGCATCCTTAAAGAGATTTTACCAGTATTCTTTGGCATATAGGAAAATTAGATATTACGTAGAAGTTCACCAGTTATTTTCCTCTCTCTTAATAGTTACTTAGTTTCTAGAAGGCATTTTTCTCATATTCTTTTGCTTCTTTATATATCTCTACCTGTCTATTTTTTTTCTTCATTTTTAATGCCATGCCTTTCAGGACGTAGGTGATCATATCTCTTCCCACTTTCTTTTCATTAATATCTATGATTATTTTTTTTAAAATTATTTCAAAATTAGCAAGGCAATAAAGCCACTAAATCCTTGAGTGTGAAAGAATAAGAAAAAAAAGGAACGTTACTAAGTAGCGTGAAGAAGAGAAGAAGAGTTATCAAGCCCTAAAGTAAAGATCGTCATCGTATTTAAATCTTTGAAGATCAAATTTGGTTGGAAAGCAAGAAGGCGGAAGAGATTTCCACAGATGGGAAGTGCGAGAAAAAATGTTAGCAAATAACTTACAGCTCCATGTAGCATGATGAGACCTAATTGCTAATCTAGTACTGCGCTTAAATACTTAAAATCTAGGTACCAATTACTTTGATTATGAATAGTCTCGGCTTCGTTCTCTGCGAGTCGATATTTTTTAAAAATCATTTCACTTCACGCAAGAGTGTCGGAGCAAATAGAACTCAGTGGGAGGAGGACACGGGGGTGAAAAATTGAAAATGTGGAGGATTGGGGCAAGGGTAGAAACGGCACAGGGTTCACGAAAGCAGAAGATGGTGATTGACGTTGCACTTAAACTTTTCAAGGGTGTAGTTATCAGAGAAGCAAGAAATCGGAAGGGAGTGTCACAGGTGGGAAGTGCGGTAAAGAAACTGTTAGAAATAAGTGGTGGTTGGATCTTTTTCAACAGTAAAACGGTGAGACCTATTTGCCAATCTAGTAGCACGATTAAATTCCTGTAGCCGGGGTACCAACTAAAAAAAAAAAATTCGTCCGGGAGATTTTTGTAAAACAGATGGGGAAAGACCACGTCATATCGATGAGAAAGTGATTGAAGATGGGATGCCGGGTCGCGGCCGATTTTATTGCAAATCCATCTCTGGATTTAGTTGAAAATCTCGAGATGTACAGAAGGAGCAGCAGACCAGATATGGAAACAGTATTCATTATAAAGGTAGATTTATAAATGTGCAAGATGGATTCTGATGAGAGAAAAAAGATTCTAGCATGAAAACAGTGAACCAACCTTCCTTGTAGTAGTCGTAGCAATTGATTCGATATTGTCGTTATACTTCATGTCATTGGAAAACGAGACCCCAAAAGGCGTAAGGGTTGCTCTCCAGAAACAGGTATTTGTGGTGATTAAATGAATGCCGAATATTTCCTTATAAGGAAACGGCTAATATCACCATTACCATTATTATTATTTAGCTTGTTATTTTAGCTATCCGAAGTTGTTTCATCCTCATATGATTAGATTGCGATAACGAATGAGGGTTGATTTCACTACCTTACCGAAAGGACCTAATGCTGGTTTGGCCAAAGAACAGTTGCAATGACTATATTTTTAGAAAAGACAGAGGGAAGCCACTTCGTGTTAGTCGATATGCCTGGTCAGGACAGATTGTATTACAGACGTATCTCTTGATTTTTTTGAGAATCTCGTGATGTACAGAAGGAGCACCAGACCAGATATGGAAACAGTATTCATTATAATGTTAGATTTATAAATGGGCAAGATGGATTCTGATGAGAGAAAAAAGATTCTGGCATGAAAACAATGAAACACCGTTCCTCGCAGAAGACGTAGCAATTGATTCGATAGAGTCACTCTACTTCTTGTCAGTGGAAAATGTGAAGCTGAGAGGACGTAGAGTGTTGCTCTCCTGGAGTTTAGCATCAGTCATGCTGATGGCAGACAAAAAAGTTTCTCTGTGATGATTAAATGAATACCGAATATTTCCTGAAAAGGAAACAGCTAATATCACCATTAATATTATTATTATCTAGCTTTTTATTTTAGCTCTCCGAAGGTGTTTTATCTTTAAAGGATTAGATTGCGTAAACGAATGAGGGTTGATTTCACTTTTCCTCACAAAAGGGTCTTACGCTGGTTTTCCAAACTTTGGTGGTATGACAAAAAGATACATCTCTCTAATATACACTGACTATTAACCCTGATATTGTAGTAGACGTTAAATTTAATTTTTGATGATTGTAGTTAACAGAGTAGCAGGTAAACGGAAGGAGTTCCAAAGGTGGGAAGCTGCGAGAAAAAGAAGAAGTGGCGGTTGCATTTAACTATTTCAACAGTAAACAGGTGGGACCTAGTTGCCAATCTAGTACCACGCTTAAATTTATTTATTCGGAGCAGCAGGGTAAACAGCTTGTCAGAGCATTTGCCATGAAATTTCTTTTGTAGAAAAGATAGAGGTATGCCATATCGCGTCTATGAGAAAGTGACTGGAGCCTAGATGCCAAGTCAGGATTGATTGCATTGCAAATTCTTCTTTGTATTTTGTCAAGAACTTCAAGATGTACAGCAGGCGCAGTAGACCAGATATGGTACCAATATTCAATGCATGGACGAATGTGCAAAATGGATTTTGACGAAACAAAAAAAAATTCTTGTATGAAAACAATGAACCAACCTTCCTTGTAGTAGGTGTAGCAATTGATTCGATATAGTCACTCCACTTATTGTCAGTGGAAAACGTGAAGCCGAGAGGTCGTAAGGTGTTAATCTCTTGGAGTTTAGCTTCAGTCATGCTGATGGCAGACAGAAATGGTTCTCTATGATGAATAAATGCCGAATATTTCCTAATAAGAAAACGATTAATATCACCATTACCGTTATTAATATTTACCTTTTTATCTTAGCTCAAAGGATTAGATTGCGGAAACGAATAATATTTGATTCCACTTAGCTTACCGAAACGGCCAAAAGCTGGTTTTACCTAATTTGGTAGTATGACAAAAATTTTTTCTCTATATTATACTCTGATTATTAACCCTGCGTTAGTCATCTCGGATTTCCGAAAATTGATAGCCCCCTGAGGTATTTACACACAATTTACATAAAAGAACTTATAGTGTACAATTATTTTGCGCCAGACCAGATATGGTAGCAGTATTCATTGCACGGACGAATAGTAGATTTATAAATTTGCAGGAGGAATTCGGACGAGAGAAAAAAAAGATTCTGGTATGAAAACAATGAAACAACGTTCCTCGCAGAAGACGTAGCAATTGATTCGATAGAGTCACTCTACTTCTTGTCAGTGGAAAACGTGAAGCTGAGAGACGTAGAGTGTTGCTCTCCTGGAGTCAGCATCAGTCATGCTGATGGCAGACAGAGAAGGTTCTCTGTGATGATTAAATGAAAACAGTTTTGTTTTGGAGGCGTTAATATTTGCAAGCCATGTCTTGCCCCAGTTAACCACTGATTGGGGGTTATATTCAAAAGAAATATATATATATATATATATATATATATATATATATATATATATATATATATATATATTACATGAATCATTCATACAAAAAGCAGATGGTGAAGTTAATGATATAAATGGCAAGAATCATTCTCACAAACAATTTTTAATAAAATACATTAACCTCGAACCCGTTGATGAATGTTATGATCCCTGTTTATAAATTCCAGTTGTATAAGGTCTTTTTTTACTACAAGCTTTCGATTGTTATTACAATCATCCTCAGGTATAGAAATAGATATGTCTTTTTTACATCCAGGTAATAACAGGACTACGAAAGTTAAGATGTACTCCGAAATATGTTTTTGGGAAATGTGTTATCGTTAACTGTGAAAAATTTTTGGAACGTGCGGTCGCAACACTGAGGTTGAATTTTTTTTCTTTTTTAAATTTTGAATTGTGCGTTTTTGTACTAATATAGTAATATGAGAATTCTTTTGTAGAGGTAGGGTTTTTTCCAATCAATATGGCATGAACTAAATATATATATATATAGGGGGGCGATCCCAAAAATTTAAAACATCAATGGTAGAATACTATTAGAAAAATATTCCTCCATAGATCTTTTTCCACAAAAGACAAGATGCTTGGTCAGGACCGATTTTATTGCAGATCCATCTGTGGATTTTGTTGAGAATCTGAAGATGTACAGAAGGAACACCAGACCAAATATGGAAACAGTATTCATTACAATGGTAGATTTATAAATGTGCAAGATGGATTCTGAAGTGAGGAAAAAAAGATTCTGGCATGAAAACAATGAACCAACCTTCAATGCAGTAGTCGTAGCAATTGTGTTGATATTGTCGTTCTATGTCATGTCACTTGAAAACGAGACTCCAAAAGGCGTAAGGGTTGCTCTCCAGAAACAGACATTTGTGGTGATTAAATGAATGCCGAATATTTCCTTATAAGGAAACGGTTTAGCGTTATTATCATTTAGCTTGTTATTTTAGCTATCCGATGTTGTTTCATCGTCACAGGATTACTATTGCGGACACGAATGAAGGTTTAGTTCACTTACCTTACCAAAAGAGCTTGACGGACGAATGGTAGATTTATAAATGTGCAAGATAGATTCGGACGAGAGAAAAAAAAAGAAATTTTGCCATGAAAACAATGAACCAGCATTCCTCGTAGAAGACGTAGCAATTGATTCGATATAGTCACTGCTCTTCTTGTCAATGAAAAACGTGAAGACGAGAGGACGTAGGGCGTAGCTCTCCTGGAGTTTAGCGTCAGCTATCCTGATAGTGGGCATAAGTTCAGAGTTTTAGAATGGCTTGATGTCAAGGGTAGGGGAGTGAAAGCACTGTTTTTCACATGCGAAAGTGAACGCAACAGACTAAGCCTGAATCGATTTCCAGTCGGCGATTCCTCTTTCTGCACAGATAACTGCTACACCACCCGAACATGCAGCAAGTGTCTCGGTTAACACTGATAAATACGCGTATTATTCTGATATCCTATTCATTGCAAAGTTGAAAATCTCCGATACTAGATTTACGGTGGGGGCTTGTAATCCCCCTACCTACCAGGTGAATGTAACAAGACTTTACAATCCTTTTGGTGTGTGTGTGTGTGTGTGTATATATATATATATATATATATATATATATATATATATATATATATATATATATATATATATATTATCTATCTATCTTTTGCTTTTGTTTATTTTCCGTTTTTATACAGATGAATGCATTTCTTTTCGGAGGCAGATGTTTTATTCAAAGACAGCACTGCCAATTTGAACGCGTGAAAATCTAATAAAACTGTTTTTCAGTAAGTCCTTAAGGTCTCAACGCTACCACTACAACGACGACGATAATCTCCACCACCACCATCAATGTTACTACTAATCTTACTCCTCTTCCTCCACCACCGTCAAGACTATTGTTACTACTACTATTACTAATAATTTGCAGTGCTAATCCTAATGGTGGCTTCGCCACTGGTTCTCCTGCTGGTGACGGCAGGGGCGGCGAAGGTTGATGGGAATGGCAAATTGAGGTAAGATTTATTTTCTTCAAGACAAAATGCCTTCCTTATCTGATCATAGTTCCAAAATCGGTTAATGAGTTCCTTGCCGATGGAAGATTCGGAATTTGCAGCCCAAAGAATTGAAATCATTAACGTTCAAATCTCTACAGCTATTTTTGGTGTTCTAATCCACCTTGCCCAACCCCCGGCTTCACCGCCTTCATACTCTTGCCATAACCCAATATCGAATATTCATCTTCTTCTTCTTCTTCTTCTTCTTCTTCTTCTTCTTCTTCTTCTTCTTCTTCTTCTTCTTTCTCAACCTATATTTTCCCTTTCTTCTTCTAGTCGTTGTTGCTACTGTTCTTCATTATTTTAATTATATATTGTATCGTTCATCTTCATATAAGTACACTTTCTTCATTCGTTCGTTCATTTCTGTATACGAACTCTTCCTTCATTCCTTCCTTCCTTCCTTCCTCCATTCATTTATTCATTCAATTACTTTTTCTTCTACATTTTCTTCTTCTTTTTCAATGTTTTCTCGTTCTTCTTAAACAACCCTTTCTCAATCTTTCTCATCATTATCATAATCCTGAATATGTAAGCGACTACTCATCTACATTAACTCTTCTTCTTCTTCTTCTTCTTCTTCTTCTTCTTCTTCTTCTTCTTCTTCTTCTTCTTCTTCTTCTTCTTCTTCGTCGTCGTCGTCGTCCTCCTCCTCCACCTCCTCCTCCTCCCCAGGTGCCTTTTCTTCCTTTTCTACAAGTCAGTTCCTTCCTTCCTTTATCCATTCCTTCATTTTTATTATTCTTCTTCTTTTTTCTTCTTCTTTTTCTTCTTCTTTTTCTTCTTCATTTTCTTGTTTTTCTTCTTACCCAGTTGCCTTTTCTTCCTTATTCCTTATCTACAAGTCACTGCCTTCATTCATTCATTCATTCATTCATTCATTCTTCTTCTTCTCCTCCTCCTCCTCCTCCTATCTCAATCTGCTTTCTCTTCCTTGTTTAGATATCAGATCATTAATTCATTCATATATTCTTCACTTCCAATAAGTTGCCTAAAAAAATTATTTCTCCTTTTCTTCTTCTTCTTCTTCATCTTCTTCATCATCATCATCATCTTTATTGTGTTCTCTGCATATCATCACATTCCCCATTTTCCTTTCCCTCTTTTTCTTCTTGTTCTTCAACTTCATTCTCAATGTTTTTCTCTTCCTTATTTACATGTCGGCTCATTCATTCATTCGTTCTTCTTCTTCTACTTCTTCTTTTTCAAATTCATCAGCCAAGTGCCTTTTCTTCTCTATCTACATGTCAGCACTACATTCGTTCATTCATTCATTTTTCTCCTTTTTCTTCTTCTTTTTCTTCTTCTTCTTTGTTTAATTATATATTGTATCGTTCGTCTTCATATAAATACACTTTGTTCATTCATTCTGTCTTTGTACACTTCCTTCCTTCCTTCCTTCCTCACTTCCTTCCTCCATCCATTCATTCTTTCAATTACTTTCACTTCTACATTTTCTCGTTCTTCTTAATCAACTTTCTCACTCTTCTTCATCATCATCATCATCATCATCGTCATCATCATCATCATCATCATCATCATCATCATCATCATCCTGAATATGCAAGCTGCTGCTACTCCACATTCTTCTTCTTCTTCTTCTTCTTCTTCTTCTTCTTCTTCTTCTTCTTCTTCTTCTTCTTCTTCTTCTTCCCACGCGATCACCACTTTTTACCAAAACCACAAGTCCCCCCCACCGCTTTATCCCTTGATATTCTCCTTTCTTTTAAGTACTCCTACCTCCTAATGTTACTTGCCTTTCTCTTCCTCCTCGTCCATCGCCTTTTACTTTTTTCCTTCTTTCCTCTCCTCTGCCTCCTCCGCTTCCTCCTTACTCTTTCTCCTCCATTTATGCTTCGATTTCTAAACGCGTTTCATTAGCCTCCATCTTACCATTTGCAATTTTCCTTTTATTTTATCGATTATAAATATGAATAATGCGTACGATCCCTGGTTGTTTACTAATCTTACTATATTCGTTATAGAGTCAGATGATTACTATGTTCCGGTATGTGGTCAAAACTCTGGGATACAATGCGAGGATCAAATTCACTATTCAGCAGAAATGTTCCGCCAGACCAAATCGCCAAGGGTTACCCGAAAATGGGGAGCCACCTGGCACGGAATTTTTGTTACATTTCATGTATGAGATGTGGATAGAAATGCAACGACTAATTATATTTTTCTACTCAAATTATTCGGGTTTGTTATTTGTCCTTTCCATCATTATTTCTTTATTCCTTACTTATCAATGTACAGTGCTGTTCGACAAAAGTGACTCACCTGATATTTATTACTTAAAATTTTTTCAAATATTGTTTTTCGGGTCAAACTAATTTTTAATCTTACTAATATAAAGACTCCTTCCCGACCACCTAGTAAAAAAGTTTACTCACCCTAAGGTATTCTATTGATAATTATAATTTTGGATATAAATAAGATTTAGGGAAATACTCTGTGCAAAAAGAGTGACTCACTTATTTCCTGCAACTAGTAATCAATAGAAACATAACCGAACAGCTTTAAATAAAGAATAATAGAGGTATAATTTATTTATAATAAGTGACATAGTTCGAAATATTTAATAATATATGGGTCCTCCTTTATTTTGAATAACCTTTTCAACCCTTTTTGCCATTGACTTGATTAGGTTCTGGCAAATTTCATCTCCAAGCATTGAATTCCATGCGGATATGAAATTCACAATCAAATCCTCTTTGTTGCTCAACTGCTTTCTCGAGAGCCTGTACTTTATAATGCTCCATAAGTTTTCTATGGGGTTGAGGTCAGGAGATTGGGGCGGCCATGTCATAACACTCACCTGATTCTCATCAAAGTATTCCTTCATCCATTTTGATTTGTGACAGGGAGCATTATCCTGCATAAAAACGAGCTTGGTGGGGTCGATTTGCACCCTTTCAGCAGAAGGGAGCAGACAAGACTCTAAAATTCTCTTATACTGCCCGCTCCTGAGGGTCTTTTCAATAGGTTTTAAGAAACCAGTTCCATGAAAAGAAAAGCATCCCCTGAACATTATACTGAACGGATGCTTGACAGTATTTACTGCTAAATTCAAAGAGCTTTCAAAAGCTTCTTCTTCGGATTTTAGATCGCTTATCCTTTGAATTTAGCTCAACTTTCGTTTCATCGGAGAAGAGAACATTTAGTTCTAAAAAATCAGGTGAGTCACTTTTATCGAACGGCCCTGTACTTCATCACACTGTATCTTCCTTGGCAGCCTTCGTCTTTTCCTTCTTCATTTTTCTCTTCTTTTCTTTACTTCTATGTATTATTGTCCTTCTTCGCCGTCTTCCTCTTGGCTTCCTTCGTCTTCTCCTTCTACATCTCCTTTTTCTTCTCACTATTATTATTATTATTATTATTATTATTATTATTATTATTATTATTATTATTATTATTATTATCCTTCTTCGCCGTCTTCCTCTTGGCTTCCTTCGTCTTCTTTTTCTTCTCACTATTATTATTATTATTATTATTATTATTATTATTATTATTATTATTATTGTCCTCCTCGTCGTCTTCTCCTTGGCTACCTTTATCTTCTCCCTCTACATCTCCTTTTCCATATCACTATTATTATGATTATTATTATTATTATTATTATTATTATTATTATTATTATTATTATTATTGTCCTCCTCGTCGTCTTCTCCTTGGCTACCTTTATCTTCTCCCTCTACATCTCCTTTTCCATATCACTATTATTATTATTATTATTATTATTATTATTATTATTATTATTATTATTATTATTATCCTTCTTCGCCGTCTTCCTCTTGGCTTCCTTCGTCTTCTTTTTCTTCTCACTATTATTATTATTATTATTATTATTATTATTATTATTATTATTATTATTATTATCCTTCTTCGCCGTCTTCCTCTTGGCTTCCTTCGTCTTCTTTTTCTTCTCACTATTATTATTATTATTATTATTATTATTATTATTATTATTGTCCTTCTTCGCCGTCTCCTCTTGTCTCTTTTCGTCTTCTCCTTCTACATCTCCTTTTTCTTCTCACTATTATTATTATTATTATTATTATTATTATTATTATTATTGTCCTCCTCGTCGTCTTCTCCTTGGCTACCTTTATCTTCTCCCTCTACATCTCCTTTTCCATATCACTATTATTATGATTATTATTATTATTATTATTATTATTATTATTATTATTATTATTATTATTATTATTATTATCCTTCTTCGCCGTCTTCCTCTTGGCTTCCTTCGTCTTCTTTTTCTTCTCACTATTATTATTATTATTATTATTATTATTATTATTATTATTATTATTATCCTTCTTCGCCGTCTTCCTCTTGGCTTCCTTCGTCTTCTTTTTCTTCTCACTATTATTATTATTATTATTATTATTATTATTATTATTATTGTCCTTCTTCGCCGTCTCCTCTTGTCTCTTTTCGTCTTCTCCTTCTACATCTCCTTTTTCTTCTCACTATTATTATTATTATTATTATTATTATTATTATTATTATTGTCCTCCTCGTCGTCTTCTCCTTGGCTACCTTTATCTTCTCCCTCTACATCTCCTTTTCCATATCACTATTATTATGATTATTATTATTATTATTATTATTATTATTATTATTATTATTATTATTATTATTATCCTTCTTCGCCGTCTTCCTCTTGGCTTCCTTCGTCTTCTTTTTCTTCTCACTATTATTATTATTATTATTATTATTATTATTATTATTATCTTCATTCTTCGCTGTCTTCTCCTTGGCTTCCTTCGTCTTCTCCTTCTATATCTCCTTTTTCTTCTCACAATTATTATTATTATTATTATTATTATTATTATTATTATTATTATTATTATTATTATTATTATTATTATTATCTTCATTCATCGGCGTCTTCTTCTTGGCTTCCTTCGTCTTCTCCTACATCTCCTTTTTCTTCTCACTATTATTATTATTATTATTATTATTATTATTATTATTATTATTATTATTATTATTATTGTCATTCTTTACTGTCTTCCTCCTTGGCTTCTTTCGTCTTCTCTTTCTACTTCTCTTTTTTGGCTACATATGTCGTCATCCTCCCTATTTCCCCATTTGCCTTTATTCCAATATACCGAAAGAGCCATGAAAACTTCATTCTTTTTTTTTTCTATTTAATGTTATTAATTCTTCAGTTAATGATTGAATAAGATCATGGTGAATTCTCCGACAATAACATATCCGCAGAAATTTGTTTAATATTCAAGTTTAACAACTTTAGCAAAATATTTCTGTAGCCATGATAAATACGAATACTCGCCGTTATTTTAAGCAGTAAGGGGATACTATTGCAAAGATTTTTTTTCCATATGACTCAAACAGACGTTAAACACGTTTACCTTCCCTTTTATTTCAATTTTTTTCTCACTGAAACCAAGTACTGTTTTCCACTCTTCCCACGCGACCAAAAAGGAATACTCCATTATTTCTGAAACGTTATCTATCTTCCTTTAATTTCTTTCTTTCTTTCACTTTCTTTCTTGCCAAATTTCCGTCTAACGAACTTTTCTTTTAATAATAATTCTAAAATAATGTTATTTGATTTAATTTATTGTAATTAGGATATTCGAGGAGTGCCTTACTTCATTTTCTTAGTTCGATACAGTGCGTCTGTTAAATGGCGTCTTTATCAAGGTCGCCATCTCTTCTGGACCGTCTCCTTGTTTAAGTTGATGAATGCTGCCATAATCCTTGCCCTCAGTGCATTGTGGCTAGGAATTTTTTTGGTTTGTTCCCCAACTGCGCCTTACACTTAATAATCAAGGGTGTTGCATTTTGTGGAGTAACTTGTCGAGATATAAGGGGTGATGTGGCCGCAGAAATTGTAAGGGGTGATGTGGCCGCAGAAATTGTCTGACATGACGGGGTTCTCCTGCATGTGTGGATGGTTCAGACTCCTGTTGGCAGACATAGCGTCTTCCAGCAGCCATCCTTTTGACCCAAGGCAGCACTTCCTCCTCCAAGCACTAGATGTAGACCTAGGTGTCACCATCATGATTAGACTCATCCAACTCTTTTCAAATCCTCTGCACTGTCCTCAGATTGACAGGTAAACATTCTGAAATGTCCGTAATTGCAGTTCTGGTGCGAATGCCAAGCAGTACAGCATGCCGCTTCCAAATTTCTGGTGAAGTCAATTGCGTCATAATGAACTTTTTCTCCCAAGCAGTGGCCAACAAAATAAAAAACAAGCAACGACCATCCGCGAAATTAAAAATATAACATTTTACCCATCGCACTATATATATATATATATATATATATATATATATATATATATATATTGGATTCTCCCGCTACTTTCGAAGTATGTTCTTTCAACAGCATATTCCGCCATTGATGCCTTCATCGTGTTTGTTCCTATGATGACATTTAAGACATGCAGAACATTCCACAAACAAGGCGAGGACCAGCACTGTTAAAGGCTTCCGGAATATATATATATATATATATATATATATATATATATATATATATATATATATGATAGAAATTGTTAGGAAGATTTGATAATTATAATTAAGTAATTCACTGAGTCTAGAAGAAACCTCAACAGAATGCAGAAAGCACTGGATGGCCGTTTCGTCCTATATTTGATCCGGCTTCTAATGCTTCAGTTTGAGCGGCTTGGTGATAGTAGTTGTGGCTCCTGGGGCCACAGTCCTATGGTTACAGTGAACTTCAGTTCAGTTCCACCACGGAATATGTGAGCGAGCGGCGCTATATTGAGTCTGATTTGCTACGTCTTCGTCACCGGGGCCCGTTGGAACAGTTGGTATGGCGTTTGCTTGATAACTTAACTGCCAGGGTTTCAATTCTCGGTAGTGGATGTGCACTGCTGATGAGTCCCAAATATAGGACGAAACGGCCGTCCAGTGCTTTCTGCATTCTGTTGAGGTATCTTTCAGACTCAAGGAATTACTTAATTATATATCTATCTATGTGTGTGTGTGTGTGTAGACGGGCGCATGTACGCGACCGCACACGCATATATACACAATATGACATATATAAACGAAAATTATGCAGTCAGTTGCTGACGAATGGATCGTCGGGTTTGCCTACGAAATTCTGGAGTCGGGGATGCTGAAGGTAACATCAATCAGCTAAATGACAATTTTTTTACACATTTAAGTTAGTACAAAAATGGTATAAATGTGCACATAAATGTTTTATATCTATCTATTTATCTATCAATCTATATATATATATATATATATGTGTGTGTGTGTGTGTGTATGTATGTATGTATGCCATGATATTTGTCTGTAAATTTGTCGCTAGGAAGATATCTTTAATTATTTCTAAAATACAACGCATCAAACTTTAATATAACACTTGGACAATTTTGCAGTTACAGATTTGGACAATTTTGCTGTTACATCCGATACACATACACACACATCTTTATATATATACATATATATATATATATGAGGGGTGTTTGTGTGCGTGTGTGTACGTGTGTGTACGTGTGTGTGTGTTAGATACTTGTATCCTCTTTGGGAATCATTGCGTATCAAGCTAGCCGTACCTAGTTCTGAAATCATGTTGCAAACTAAATGATATATTGATACGCAAGCACACATTCATATCTATCTATCTATCTATCTATATATATATATATATATATATATATATATATATATATATATATATATATATGTATATATATAAATATATATATATATATATATATATATATATATATATATGTGTGTGTGTGTGTGCGTGTATGTATGTGTTTGTTCGTGTGTGGCTATGTGTTTTCACTTCAGTTGAGAATGAGCTTTTCCACCGAGAACCCTTTCAGCAAGAGTCACAATAATTGCATTGCCAATTGTCCTCCGAGAACTTGCATTTTGACGTCCTTCCACTCTGACCCTCAGCATCCGCACCGTCAAAAACGACATTTCATTTGCACTCTTCTCCTTTTTTTATGCCCCGCACCCTTAAAAAAAAACAACAAAAAAAACAAACAATTTTTATTCATTTAATCGCGATATGTCTTTCTTTCTTCATATCAGTCATTCTTTTTTTCTAATTCGATGCCTCGATCCGATTTTTTCCCTTTTGTTCTTGTTTGTATATTGATATTTTTTTTTAGTAATGGCATTTTTTCTTTTCTTTGTTGAATGGTTTCGTTAGTAGAAACTGTTTCTTTTCCTTTACAACCATCCTCTTCTTCATTTCCTCTCGTATTCAATTACCGTACTCTTCTTTCTTTCTTTCTTTCTTTCTTTCGTTCTTTCTTTCTTTCTTTCGTTCTTTCTTTCTTTCTTTCTTTCGTTCTTTCTTTCTTTCTTTCTTCCTTTCTTTTGTTCTTTCTTTCTTTCGTTCTTTCTTTCTTTCTTTCTTTCTTTCGTTCTTTCTTTCTTCCTTTCTTTCGTTCTTTCTTTCTTCCTTTCTTTCTTTCTTTCGTTCTTTCTTTCTTTCTTTCTTCCTTTCTTTCTTTCTTCCTTTCTTTCTTTCTTTCGTTCTTTCTTTCTTTGCTTCGTTCCTTCTTTCTTTATTTCTTTCGTTCTTTCTTTCTTTCTTCCTTTCTTTCTTTCTTTCGTTCTTTCTTTCTATCTTTCTTTCTTTCTTCCTTTCTTTCTTTCTTCCTTTCTTTCTTTCTTTCTTTGCTTCGTTCTTTCTTTCTTTATTTCTTTCGTTCTTTCTTTCTTTCGTTCTTTCTTTCTTTCTTCCTTTCTTTCTTTCTTTAGTTCTTTCTTTCTTTCTTTCTTCCTTTCATTCGTTTTTTCGTTCTTTCGTTCTTTCTTTCTTTCTTTCTTTACAGCTTTATATTTAATTTGTTTTGTTTGAATAATTCCTTTTCTATTTTCTTCCTTTTATTTTACATCCTTCAAAGCGTCACCTTTTCTTTCTTTGGAACTTATATATTTAGACTTATTTATTAAATTAACTTATATTTATTTAACTTATTTATTTAGAACTTTCATGTTTGACTTTATTTATATCCTCTTCATAGTAAGACGAGACTATGTCTACCATTTTTAATCTCACGTAAGCAAGACATATATCTACACTTTTGGGTCTAGCGTAAACTGTGTCCATATATACAGTTTGGTACTCAAGTAAACCGGACCTACGTCAACGGGATGTATATCTACGTTTTTTTACTCTTGTAAAGGGTGTTTCATTAAGACGGATTATTTATAACGGTGTTTCAGTAAGACAGATCAAAGCCAGCAGTAATTAAAGCAGTGTTATTGGTGAAAATTTATGTCTTTCTCTATTGGATCATGTTATTTAAGTTATGGCAATTCTGTGTTAAAAATAATATCTCCCAAATGTCCGCCGAATCTGAAAGAAAAAGATCATCAGACGCTTAAACTTAATTCACATCTAAAATCAGTCGAAGTTATTGGATTATCCTTAATTTATATATATATATATATATATATATATATATATATATAGAGATAGATAGATAGATAGATAGATAGATAGATAGATAGATAGATAGAAAGGTAGATAGATAGATATATGCTTTGTAAGGTTTTAAGAAATTCTATCATTACATAATAACCAACTAATGTTGGTAAACATGTATATATATTGGAATACCTTATATGAAACGAACTTACGGCTATGCTTTATATTCTAGTGTAAAGCGGACTTAGGTTAGTATTACACTAGAGTTCAAAACGTAAGCATATGTCTACGTTTTAAATCTAACATAAAAAGGACCTACCTAAGTTTTTGAGTCACCTGTGAAACAGACCTGTGTCTAGGTTTTTAACTGTCGCGTAAAATGGTACGTGTCTACCTTTTGAACACTAGTGTAAAACGGACCTATGTCTATCTTTTTGGCATTAGTATAAAACGGATCTCTGTCTACCATTTTGACTATATTCTAAATTGACCTATGTTGGATATTTTCACTGTAGTATAAAACGGATCATTGTCTAAGTTCTTGCCTCGAGTGCAAACATAATCATTTTGTCTCGAGTATGAATCGGACCTATGCCTTTTGGTCTCGAGTAAGAATCGGACCTATGCCTTCTGGTCTCGAGTAGGAATCGGACCTATGCCTTTTGGTCTCGAGTAGGAATCGGACCTATGCCTTTTGGTCTCGAGTAGGAATCGGACCTCTGCCTTTTGGTCTCGAGTAGGAATCGGACCTATGCCTTTTGGTCTCGAGTAATAATCGGACCTATGCCTTTTGGTCTCGAGTAGGAATCGGACCCATGCTTTTTGCTCTCGACTATGAATCAGGCCTATGCCTTTTGGTCTCTTGTATGACTCGGACCTATGCCTTTTGGTCTCGTGTATGAATCTGACCTATGCCTCTGCATTTTAATCCAATGCAGAAAAACGCTTGTAAAATATTCGTTGCATTAAACTACTCCACCAAGCACCTAACTTCATCTGCCATACTCTATTTTGACAAGGGTCAGACCATACCCAAATAGAGTATTGCTGTCATATCCATATCCTTTCTGGTGATGACTTCTTATCTCTTTCCAGTACTCCAGAGTGCAAAGCGTGTACGCTGGCTTGTAAATGATTGATTATTTTCCACCCTACCACCTCTTTCCTTCAGACAAAGTGTGTCAAAATTCTCATGGCAAATGTTCTAACGAGATACCCCTTTCTTAGTTCCATCAGCCCAGACCTTCACAGTTGAGAACTGCCATGTTATGTACACAGAATTGCATCATCCTCATCTATTGCATATTCGACTTGTAACAAGTTCCATTCCCAGGGGCTCTTCCTAGAAGCCGTGGCTTTAGGCAACAGACTCCCGAGATGATGTTTCCCCGACCACTACAATCTTAACATCTTCAAATGACACTAAATATAATCTGCATTGCGTACCTCGTCTTACTTCATCCATAAAACAATCTAATTCAGAAAATTTTAGAGTGACATTTTGAGCCTTGTATTTGGTGATTATTACTGTTAAAATAAATTGGGCTGCCTTCCTAAGTACCAACGTCGTCCTGAATAAGGCACAGGTCAGAGAAGATGGCCGTTTAGCGCGCATGACACACATGATAAAACTTTGGTAGACAAAACGTTTCAGAGACTCCCGGAAGAACTCTTGCTAACACATGACATTGGGTATGAAATCTGTGTCTTAACATTCCAGGATGGAGTAGTGAATCTATAAAAAGTCGTTATGGCAGCAGAAGTCATAATAATAATCGGCAACATTATTGGTCCTGAGCTGGGATCTTGGTTTTAGTCACTTTCTTACTGCCATAAAGCAATTTGCTTTGGACACTTCTATGAATATTTTGACAGTGTTCCGATGAGTTTTCTTCGGTCAGATGTCGAGTTTTCTTTTTTTTCTTTCGTTTTTTCCTTATTTCTGAACACGTGATCTTTCTCTTCTCAATCAGGTTTCCTCTCTTACGGCGCCTGTTTTCTTCTTTCTTCCTTTCCTTCTTTCAAAGTGTTTTCGTTCTTTCTTTGTCTTTTTTGTATCTTTCCACACACGTTTTCTTTCTTTCTTTCTTTGTGTGCGAAGTTTTCCTTTCCGGTTTTACACCTGTTATCTTCTTTCTTTCTTTCATTCTTTCTTTCTTTCATTCTTTCTTTCTTTCTTTCATTCTTTCTTTCTTTTTCTTTCTTTCTGTCCTTTCTTTCTTTTTTCTTTCTTTCATTTTTTCTTTCTTTATGTCCTCCTTTCATTATTTCTATCTTTCCTTTTTCTGTCGATTTTCACTCTTTCCACATCGTTTTCTTTCTTTCTTTCCGTCCAGTTTTATACACCAGTTATCCTCTTTTTTATTTTCACTCTTTCGACACCCTTTTCTTTCTTTCATTTTTCCTCTCTGTTTCTTTTCACACTATTTTCTTTCTTCCTTTCTTTCTTTCTTTCTTTCTTTCTTTCTTTCTTTCTTCTGAGATATTCCACACTTTTCTTCTCCTTTTTTTTCACACTTCTTATTCTCGACAGATTGCCATTCTTTTCGCAACTCCTGCAATTTTTCTCAAGGCTTTTTCTACCATTTTCCCTCGCCTCTTCAATTTTATATTATTTCTGGCTATATTTTTACTTCTCTCCATTCCTCTTTCCTAACCCCTTCCTCCTATCGCCCCCGCCTTCCTTTTCCCACGCCTTTTCTTCTCCACTTCTTCTACTTCTTCATCATTCCTTCGTAAGAGTTATTACTCTTTTTCTCGCTGCTCTCAAACACAAGTGCAAATTTGATTTGACAGACTGTTGGCGGGTAATTTCAGCTTATTTTATTCTCTTGGACGATTTTTTCTGGGTTTTGTTTTTCATTTCGTTCCGTTTTATTGCCGATTTCGATTTTTCGGAATTTCTCTGTTCTTTTCCGAAGATTTTTAGACCGATGGCATATTTCAAAAAGGAAAAATCATTGCGCGAGGCAAACAAAAGTAAAGTGCGTCATAATAGCCGCCTGAATCATTATAACGTCCCCAAATTATGAAAAATAAAATATATAGCTAACACAAGTAAAGAAACTGAGAGAGAAAGACAAGCGTATTTACATTGACAGAAGCTTATATATATATATATATATATATATATATATATATATATATATATATATATATATATATATATATATATATATATATATATATATATAAGCTTCTGTGAATGTAAATACATACATACATACATATATATATATATATATATATATATATATATATATATAGGCTTCTGTGAATGTAAATACGCTTGTATTTCTCTCTCAGTTTCTTTACTTGTGATGCTATATATATATATATATATTACTTGTGTTAGCCATATATACAAATATATATATATATATATATATATATATATATATATATATAGAGAGAGAGAGAGAGAGAGAGAGAGAGAGAATTCCTTATCTTGGTAAAGGTTAATTTTAATGGCTACATGTGTATGAGTTGACAGATAGATAGAAATATATATATATATATATATAATTATTTTATACTGTATTTGTATGGAGCACTGATTTAAAAAAAAAGAAATTAATGCTAAAGAACTCTGCATTAGAAATCTGACTGTTCTTACCTATTATTTGAATAAATATATCTATCTATCTATCTATCCATCTCTCTCTCAATCTCTCTCTCTCTCTCTTTCTCTCTCTCTCTCTCTCTCTCTCTCTCTCTCTCTCTCTATATATATATATATATATATATATATATATATATATATATATATATATATATATATATATATATATGTATACACACAAGTGTAGGATTGGTGTATACGGAATAAATTCCAATAACCAAAATTACTATTCTTAAAAAGTGCTCAATACAGAGTAGAGCAAATGTAATTTATTCGAAAATAATCACATAAATATGTTATAAAATCACTACAAAAATAGCCATTTTGTTTCAACACTTCTGCTCTCTTATCAAGTGATGGTGTTGAATGTACTTTCAACAGCATGGTTTGATAAGATAACAGAAGTATTGAAACAAAATGGCTATTTTTGTAGTGATTTCATAACATATTTATCTTATAAATTCCGAATAAATTATATATATATATATATATATATATATATATATATATATATATATATATATATATATATATATATATATTGGGAGAATGTATGATAAAGTGGAAAAAGTTTACCTGTGACGCGTTTCATCCTTCAAGATATCATCGGACTAAATGTGTTAAGTAGTTTCAACTACACATGGGGATGCACGAAATTAAATGTGCACCCTGGTACTTACAACATTTTACCATTCCTGGCAGATCTTCTATTATCATACAATGGGCTATCTACTTCTAAAAGTGACGGAAAGAAAAAGATTCTAAATGAAATTGGTTAGATATATATAAAAAAAAATCTAAAATTCCCAGCATCTCTCGTTCGTGCGCATGTGTAGACGCACCAACATAACCAATATAGTCCGACGAAGTCCTGAAGGACGAAACGCATCACAACTTAACTATTTCGACTTTGATATACATTTTACCCAATATTTTTCTTATTCTCATAAAAATATATTTTTATCTCATATATTTATATATATATATATATATATATATATATATATATATATATATATATATATATATATGATTGAATAAATTGCAAAACTTATATCTACTCAATTCTATCATAATCCTTTCATATTCACGAATATTTTATTACAATTGCTTTGAATATACGCTCTTTAGCGCTAGAGGGCGTCGTCAGTGATGTTCTGAATTGGATCATTGGGCAGTTTCGGGTCTTTCAAACATCATACTGACCTCACCAAATCGACCCCATCAGAGCTGATCGGACTCTGATACGCCCTCTAAAAATGCTTACAGACACTAACTTCTATAATATACCCCGTCATCGCGCATTTGATTGGTAGTTGATCAATAGCCAATCACAATGGTGTGTGCTCTATTTAAGTTGTTTGCGGGGAATTTTCCTTTCTTTTTTTTTTTAAGTGGACACCCTTTCATCGGATACTTAGAAGGTAGTTATGTTTTCTGTTTTTACCCACATCCCAGTAAGATTCTTTTTACATCTAATATATTGCTTTTTACAAAAATAAAAGAGAATTCGACCTTAAAAGGACTTAAAAAAAACTTATTTACGAATAAAATAAATAAATAAATTACAATGAGTTAAACCGAGAGTACAAATAGATATAATTAATAAAATCGTTTAAAACATATTGACGTGTAAAAAAAACAAACAAACAAAAAAACCCTTAATCTATCGAAAATAAAATTTTAGATTATAAAAAAATTACGAAACGGGAAGAGGGGTAATTTTTTTTTTTTCACCCATTCATCGGATACTTAAAAGGTAAATAAATTTTCCGTTTTTATCCACTTCCCCTCAAGTTTCATTTTACATCTAATATATTACTATTTAAAAAAAAAAAAAAATTCAGCCAAAAAAGACTAAATTACTAGTTTTTACGATTGAATGAGGCAAGAAATAATTTTTGCGTTCTTTGTATTTCAGAAAATTTATAGTAAAGTTGATATTTTTAGATATGTTAAAACTCACTATATTTATTCCCTCTTAACTACTTGGAACGTAATTCTAGAAAAAGATAATAATTATTTAAACTTATATTTCTAATAAAATTTCTATATGAAATTCTTATTTTTTTAATTTGCATGGGATTTTGAAATTTAATTTCAAATTAGTTTTATATTTAACTCTTATTTCATGAAAAAGTTTACTTCCTTTTTTATTTCACTTTTCATTTTTCTTAAAATATTTTAGTGGTTTTGAAGCAAAAACGTTTGATACATAATATTAAACTGAATTTAAAATCTAACGTTTAATTCATTCACATTTGAAATTATTTCAAAAGAAATAATTTTGTGGGCTAAAAAGTTCATAGGTTCACTATGAAGATGACATGCTAGAGCCGTGTATTTTTGCATGCATTATTTTCAACACTTCATATTAGCAACTGCATGCATAATTTCCGTCTCTAATATCATGCCTTCATATCAACATACGAGGCTTTCAGCCCATCTAAGTACATTTGAAGACTTCTTTAAACATCAACTGTACTGGCGTGGGCTGAAAGCTTCATATGTTCACATGTAGGCAGAAATAATAGAGGTGTTATTTAGTAAGAGTTGAGATTAATGCATGCAAGATTTCACAGCTCTAGTATCATGTCTACATATCAACATATGAAGCTTTCAAAGCACGCTGGTACATTTGATGTCTTCTTTGAACAGCCAGATATCGGTTTGCCTAGTCAGACACAATGGAGATGTTATTGTGTAAGCGTAGAAATTAATGCATGCAAGATTTCACAGCTCTAGTATCATGTCTACATATCAACATATGAAGCTTTCAACGCACGCTGGAACATTTGATGTCTTCTTTGAACAGCCAGATATCGGTTTGCCTGGAATGAAACAATGGTGATGTTATTGTGTAAGCGTAGAAATTAATGCATGCAAGATTTCACAGCTTTAGTATCATGTCTACATATCAACATATGAAGCTTTCAAAGCACGCTGGTACATTTGATGTCTTCTTTGAACAGTCAGATATCGGTTTGCCTTGTCAGACACAATGGAGATGTTATTGTGTAAGCGTAGAAATTAATGCATGCAAGATTTCACGGCTCTAGTATCATGTCTACATATCAACATATGAAGCTTTCAACGCACGCTGGTACATTTGATGTCTTCTTTGAACAGCCAGATATCGGTTTGCCTAGTCAGACACAATGGAGATGTTATTGTGTAAGCGTTGAAATTAATGCATGCAAGATTTCACAGCTCTAGTATCATGTCTACATATCAACATATGAAGCTTTCAAAGCACGCTGGTACATTTGATGTCTTCTTTGAACAGCCAGATATCGGTTTGCCTGGAATGAAACAATGGTGACGTTATTTTGTAAGAGTTGTAATTAATGCATGCAAGATTTCACGGCTCTTGCATCAGGCTTTCATAGTCAACATATGTTTTTTTTCATCCCACCTATGTTATGTTTCCTGCTTTGTATCCATGAGTGCCGGATCCAAACGATGGTCCTCAGTCCCTATAGGAGAATTCTCACCTAACTTATAGCACTTTCATTAGTATATGTGATGTTCCTAGTAGGGCGATCCTCTTGGCAACTTGTATGTTTGTGTTACCTGAGCCTTTGTAAGTACAATTGACCATTACTTTTTTCACGAGGCCCAGTACTCCGATTACTATTGGTACAGTCTCAGTATTCATTCGCTACATCCTGTTAACCTCTGTTTCCAGGTACTTGTATCGGGACAATTTCTCGATAATTTTTATGCAGATGTTTCTCGCAGATGGTACTCCTATGTTAATAAAGTATACACTTCCTGAATTTCTTGTCTTTTATGACAGTATCAGTCATGTTGTCTTTTATTTCTCTGTCAGTTTCAATTGACATGTCTCAAAGGAGAGTTACCTCGTTTTATTTCTCGGGTGCGGGTGGCGGGTAACTGTGTCTGTTTGATGCTGATACCATCTCTCAGCGGTTTTAAATTTTTACTTCTTGCATATCTTCCAGTGCACATATGTCGCCTCCTTATTATGTCTGTGGGTATTATTATTATTATTATTATTTTTATTTCCTTTGATATCTGGCGTTTACACATTTTTTCCGGGTCCCGCCCAGGGACCTAAGGTTAGAAATGGCATCATGACACTTTCCACCCCCTAAAAAAAAAATAAAAATAAAAGTAATTACATAGATAAAGCCCTTCGTAAAGTGTGGGCTGTACTTGTCAGAACAATTTTTTGTATCTCTTTGAGGCATGGACTTCCAGTTATCCCTTCAATCAGCCTACTGGAATCTTTTCCAACCAGTCCAAGGGCTCCCACTACAACAGGAATTGTTGATGTTCCCATGTGCCAGATTTTTGAGATTTCTATTTCAAGGTCCTTGTATTTTGACAGTTTTTCGAATATCTTCAAAACACATTGCAGTCTGCAGGGACTGCCATATCAATAAGGAGGCACTTATTTTGTTTGTGGTCTTTAATAACAATGTCTGGGCGGTTGGCTTTGATTGTTCTGTCAGTGTGTATTGTGTAGTCCCATAGAATTGTAACAGGTCCTATCTCCGTAACCGGGTCTGGGTGGTGTTCGTACCAATTTCTTCCAGTTTCCTTCCCATAGGAGTTGCAAATTTTCCAGTGCAGATATTGGCCCACTCTTCTTCTTCTTCTTCTTCTTATTATTATTATTATTTGTGTATTTTATGTTTCCTGCTTTCTATCCTTTAGTAAGCTCCTTAGGCATTATAGAAAAATATTAATTTAATTCATGGCGTCTTTCTTAGTATATGCGATGTTTCTAGTAGGGGATCTTCTGGGCAACTTCTATATGATGATACCTAGGACACTGTTAGTAAAATTGTCCATGCCTTTTCTCCGATTACTATTGGGCCAGTATCAGTCTTCATTCCCCAAATCCTGTTTGGTGCTCATATCATCTCTCAGTGATTTTAATTTTGTACTTCTTGCATATCTTCCAGTGCACATATTATCGCTTTCTTGTTATGTCTCTGGATATTATTATTATTATTATTATTATTATTATTATTATTATTATCATCATCATCATCATCATCATCATCATCATCATCATCACCACCACCACCACCACCACCACCACCACCACCACCACCACCACCACCACCACCACCATCATCATCATCATCATCATCATTATTATTATTATTATATTTCGTGCTTTGTATCCTGTAGAGGCGGTTCCAAACTGTAGTACTTAGAAAAATGCTCATTTCACTGATAGCACTTTCTTTAGTATATGGGATGTTCCTCGTGGCTCGGTCTTCTGGGCAACTTGTATGTTGATGTTACCTCGGACGCTGTTAGTACAATTGTCCATTCCTTTTCTCGAGTGACCCAGAGCTCTGGTTTCTATTGCTACAATCTCAGCCTTCATTCCCCACATCTAGTTAATCTCGATCTCGCGGTCCTTGCATTTGGACAATTTCTCAATAATCCTAATGGAGGTGTTTCTCTCAGATAGTTCTCCTATGTCCATAAGCGTATACTTCCTGAATTTCTTGTCTGTTATGATAATATCAGGTCTCTTGTCTTTTATTTGCCTGTGAGTTTGATTTGGCATGTCCCAGACGATAGTTAGTTATGAACTGCCATCTCCCAGAGGATAGTTACATCATCATCATCATCATCATCATCATCATCATCATCATCATCATCATCATCATATTTTTATTATTATTATTATTTTTATTTTTTTATTTCCTTTGATATCTGGCGTTTACACATTTCTTTCCGGGTCCTGCGCAGGGTCCTAAGGTTAGAAATGGCATCATGACACTTTCCACTGAAAAAAAAAATATATATATATATATGGAATAAAAAATTTTTTAAAAAATAATTGCATGCGTAAAGTGTGGGCTGTACTTGTCAGAACAATTTTTTGTAACTCTTTGAGGCATGGACTTCCAGGGATATTATTATTATTATTATTATTATTATTATTATTATTATTATTATTATTATTATTATTATTGTCCTTGTTCGTCGTCTTCTCATTTGCAAAGGGAAAAATGTTATCCGTTTGGACTTTTATAATAACTGTTTCTCTTGCCATTTAAAATCTAAAAAAATTGTTCTTAACTTTTATGAGTCAAGGACCATTATAAGCACTAGCCCTTCATTGACAGACAGGCAAGCAAGTAGTTACATTCTATTTTTCCAAAAATCTGTATGTGCATTTCTGCATACTGCACCTTCATGAATACTTCACAGACATCACTTTTACATCCATCCAGCTACACTTGAAAGAAAATTCTGGTCAATTAATCCTCACTAGTATATGAGAAGATAATCAACTTCTGATAAACCTGAGGAAATGAGAATTATCATTGCTCTTATGGAGTGGCAAAAATATGGCGCCCGTGCAGAGAATAATGACACACGTTTAAATGGTAAACATGAACGCAACAGTACGTGAAGAGACGCCTAGTGGTCGGCACTTTAAGTAGTGGCTGGGTGCGTTTTCTTTCAAGAAGTGGCAGGATGGTTTTTCTTTTAATTCTGTCAATGGGAAACTGTTGATTGGGACACTGATACTATAACGAATATAAATATCAATTTGTATCTGACCTTGATTGCTCCCCTGAAATACATGACCATGGACCCCAGGAAGAATCCCTGGTCTAGAGCACCGTTAATGGGATGTACACTACGTGTAAACAGGAGCTCAGGGTAGGGGAGGACACCAACATAGTAAATATAAATGTTAATTTTTATCCGATCCTCACAAAACCACTGAAACCCAATAAAAAACCCTGATCTAAAATAACATTTTTTTGTGTTAACATGAAAAGAAACGTGTTTCAACGTTGACCGTGGAACTTATTTACAGGTAAAAACAAAATGCGCAAATTTCATCTCATGAGTTTCTGATGCAGCATGGGAATTTTCGTAAATAACTATTCATCCAGTTCAAGCCCCAAGAGTCATTCAAGATAGAGTTAAAGATTGAGGTGTTTGATATGAATGCGAGGAGAAATTAGGAAATTAATGTCATGCGAAGACAAGTAGGATAGATGAATATTTGCTTTTGAATTAAGTGGAAAAAAATTGATGTGTTCAGGGAAACAACCCCGCGGGAGTCTGCCTTTCAAAAAAATAGCAATTCTGTGGAAACAAGCTTCTTGAGGAGGTTTTCTTCCTTACGATTGGAATACGGTGGGAATGAGGGTAATTCGACTCCGTGAATGCGGCTTAGCGAGACTCAGTGGTAACGGTCTGAACTGACGGTATTAAAGAATGGAGCGCTTATCTGAACTTTTACCGGGGAAATAGACATAGAATCTTTTGGAAAGAGGATGCAAAGTTAAAAATAATTCATCCCTCCACAAGATCAGGTAGGCGATTTTAAACTCAGTCAAGGCTGCAATATTTTCCCTTTATTAGCTTTTGTAAAGATAAAGCACTGGACTAATATACTTTCTGGAGAGCAAGAAGCTGATGACTATTTTTCAGTGGCTTTAGTGATGGATCCATATAAACCGAGTTCCATTTGCGGTCTGGAGTGGACTTGAGACCCGACAGTCGTTCAAGACCTGGAGATTCATTGAGGATTGTAAGAATCTATCGTGCCTGGGGAAAAAACTCAGGATCCGATCGGTGATGATGAAAGGTTTCTAACTAGGCCTTTGAGAAAAGAATACTGAACTGGTGATTTACTTAGCGTAGCTTAGATGTGTGGCACAAGGCCGATTGTATAGAACACCCGGTTAATATTCAAACACACTCTTAATACTCAGTTTTGAATTCGATACTCACTGGGTGCTCCATACGTTCGGCCATGTGCCAAATCTAAGCTTCAATTAGTAAATCCCTATGATATATCAATGCGACTGTTTTGTTATACTAATTGAAGATGAATACATGCTGACAAAAATTTCGGCTCACGCAAATCTTTAAAAGAATTGCTTCTTTTTCGGAAGTGTTCTCACCTTTCCTAAGTAAAAAACCAATCCTTCATCCGTATCTTCCGACTGAATCACGCAACTACTACAGTTTGTAAACTTGTCACAAATCCGCCCAATTTTCGCCTGACGTACCCAATTGGCAACTTTATTTAGGAGGTCAACATGCACACGGATCACTTGCATTTTTCCTTCTCGAAATATATGAGAAAAGGTACATCAAGTCGATCGACCCAAACAATTCACCCAACTTTACCAACTAAAATTATAATTGTTTTACTTCCTTAGGTTTCTGGTGTATACACATTTCTTTCCGGGTCCCCACCAGAGACTTAAGTTAAAAAAAATGGTATCATGACTTTTTCCACTGGGCGGTTTCGAACAAAAATGTCGCACATATTTTACATAGACAAAGCCTTTCGTAAGGTGTGGGCTATACTTGTGAGTACATTTTTTTGTATTTCTTTAAGGCATGGGCTACCAGGGATTCCTACAATGAGTCTATTGGAATATTTTCCAATCAATACGAGGGCTCCAACTACAACTGGAATTGTTAATGTCCTCATGCGCCAAAACTTTGAGATTTCAATGTCAAGGTCCTTGTATTTCGATATTTTTTTGAAGATATTAAAAAATACATTACAGTCTGCAGGGACTGTCATATCAATAAGGAGGCACATTTTGTCTTTGCGGTCTCTAATCACGACGTCAGGGCGATGAGTTGTCATGAATTATTATTATTATTATTATTATTATTATTATTATTATTATTATTATGTCTGTGTGAATTGTAAATGTTCTCACCTTCCCTAAGTAAAGAGCCAATCCTTCATCCGTATCTTCCGATTGAATCAAGCAACGACTACAGTTTGTAAACTTGTCACAAATCCGCGCACCACAGTCCACTTTTCGCTTGACGTACGCAATTGGCAACTGTATTTAGGAGGTCAACATGCCCGGATCATTTGTAGTTTTCCTTCTCGAAATATATGAGAAAAGGTACATCAAGTCGATCGACCCAAACAATGCAACCCCCTTTAATTTCTACAGATAGACAAAGCCCTTCGTAAGGTTTGGGCTGTACTTGTGAGTATAATTATTGGTATCTCCCCAAGGCATTCAAAGATACGTTGAAGTCTACAGGGACTTCTTCTTCTTCTTCTTCTTCTTCTTCTTATTATTATTATTATTATTATTATTATTATTATTATTATTATTATTATTATTATATTTTGATTTCTGTTGTGTTCACATTTCTTTCCGGGTCCCGACTAGAGACCTAAGGTCAGAAATAGCATCATGACATTTTCCACTGGGCAAGTCAAAAAATACACATATATTACATAGATAAAGTCATTCGTTAGGTGTGGGCTGTACTCATCTATTGGAATCTTTATCAATCAAATCCGAGGGCTCCAACTACAACTGAGATTGTTGATGTCCTCGTGTGCCACATTTTGAGATTTCGATTTCAAGGTCCTTGTATTTTGATAGCTTTTTGAAGATCTTCAATGATACATTGCAGTCTGTAGAGACTGCCATATCAATAAGGAGGTCGAGTAGATTTTAATATTCTGTGTATATTGCGTACTCCCATAAAATTGTCACAAATCCTATCACCGTAACGAGATCTGGGTGATGTTCATACCAATTTCATTCAGTTTCGTTTCTGTAGAAGCTGCTGATTTTATTATCATCATTATTATTATTATTATTATTATTATTATTATTATTATTATTATTATTATTATTATTATTATTAACGTTATTATTATTTTTATTTTCTTTGATATCTGGCGTTTACACATTTCTTTCCGAGTCCCGCCCAGGGACCTAAGGTTAGAAATGGCATCATGACACTTTCCACTGCAAAAAAAATAAAAAATTAATTACATAGATAAAGCCCTTCGTAAAGTGTGGGCTGTACTTGTCAGAACAATTTTTTTGTATCTCTTTGAGGCATGGACTTCCAGGGCTGCCTTCAATCAGCCTACTGGAATCTTTTCCAACCAGTCCAAGGGCTCCAACTACAACAGGGATTGTTGATGTTCCCATGTGTCACATTTTTGAGATTTCTATTTCAAGGTCCTTGTATTTTGACAGTTTTTCGAATATCTTCAAAGCGTTATTATTAGTATAGCCTTATTATTATTATTATTTATGCCATTTCCTTTGATATCTGACGTTTACACAATTCTTTCCGGGTCCCGCCCAGAGACCTAAGGTTAGAAATAGTATCATGACACTTTCTACTGCCAAAAACAACTGAAAAAAAAAACATAATAATAATTATATCGATAAAGCCCTTCGAAAAGTGTGGGCTGTACTTGTCAGAACATTTTGTTGTATCTCATTGAGTCATGGACTTCCAGGAATCCCTTCAAGTCGACTGGAATCTTTTCCAACCAATCCGTGGGCTCCAAATAGAACTTATTATTATTATTATTATTATTATTATTAGCATTATTATTATTTGCATTATTATTATCAATATTATTATTATTATTATTATTATTATTATTATTTACTCAATGGGAAATTCTGTTCTTGAGTCATGGAGTTAAGAAGATTTTTCATATATCAATAACTTTTCAGAAAATCCTTTACAATTTCAGTCTCAATTTTAATTTTTATAGTTGATGTTCCAAAAGTTCCCATTATATGAATTCGTTCTACATTCATCTGCCATAGCTTCTTCAGCTCCTTTGCCAGATGCTGGTATTTTTACAGACTTTCAGGATCATTGGAGGCACGCTAGGAACATATGGATCAATAAAGACGATGACTTCACACTTGATAATCTCTTTATCTATAACAATTGCGCTTCAATGACATGAACTGGCTAGATCGAGAAATCCCCATATCTTGTGACAGTCATTATTTACCATTGCCTACTAATACTATTATTATTTCCTCCTTTGATTTTTGGTGTGTACACATTTCTATCCGGATCCCGCCCAGAGACCTAAGGTTAGAAATGTCATCATGACATGTTCCATTGACCAAAAAAACAAACAAACAAAAGACAAACATATTGTACATAGATAAATCACTTCGTAAGTTATGGGCTGTACTAATGAGAATATTTTTTTTGTAATTCTTTAAGATTTGTCTTCCAGGAATCCCTTCAATGAGTCTATTGAAATCTTTTCAAACCAATCCGAGGGCTCCAACTACAACTGGTATTGTTGATGTTCCCATGTGTCACATTTTTGAGATTTCTATTTCAAGGTCCTTGTATTTTGACAGTTTTTCGAATATCTTCAAAGCGTTATTATTAGTATAGCGTTATTATTATTATTATTTATGCCATTTCCTTTGATATCTGACGTTTACACAATTCTTTCCGGGTCCCGCCCAGAGACCTAAGGTTAGAAATAGTATCATGACACTTTCTACTGCCAAAAACAACTGAAAAAAAAAACATAATAATAATTATATCGATAAAGCCCTTCGAAAAGTGTGGGCTGTACTTGTCAGAACATTTTGTTGTATCTCATTGAGTCATGGACTTCCAGGAATCCCTTCAAGTCGACTGGAATCTTTTCCAACCAATCCGTGGGCTCCAAATAGAACTTATTATTATTATTATTATTATTATTATTATTATTATTATTATTAGCATTATTATTATTTGTATTATTATTATCAATATTATTATTATTATTATTATTGTTATTATTATTATTATTATTATTATTATTATTATTTACTCAATGGGAAATTCTGTTCTTGAGTCATGGAGTTAAGAAGATTTTTCATATATCAATAACTTTTCAGAAAATCCTTTACAATTTCAGTCTCAATTTTAATTTTCATAGTTGATGTTCCAAAAGTTCCCATTATATGAATTCGTTCTACATTCATCTGCCATAGCTTCTTCAGCTCCTTTGCCAGATGCTGGTATTTTTACAGACTTTCAGGATCATTGGAGGCACGCTAGGAACATATGGATCAATAAAGACGATGACTTCACACTTGATAATCTCTTTATCTATAACAATTGCGCTTCAATGACATGAACTGGCTAGATCGAGAAATCCCCATATCTTGTGACAGTCATTATTTACCATTGCCTACTAATACTATTATTATTTCCTCCTTTGATTTTTGGTGTGTACACATTTCTATCCGGATCCCGCCCAGAGACCTAAGGTTAGAAATGTCATCATGACATGTTCCATTGACCAAAAAAACAAACAAACAAAAGACAAACATATTGTACATAGATAAATCACTTCGTAAGTTATGGGCTGTACTAATGAGAACATTTTTTTTTGTAATTCTTTAAGATTTGTCTTCCAGGAATCCCTTCAATGAGTCTATTGAAATCTTTTCAAACCAATCCGAGGGCTCCAACTACAACTGGTATTGTTGATGTTCCCATGTGTCACATTTTTGAGATTTCTATTTCAAGGTCCTTGTATTTTGACAGTTTTTCGAATATCTCCAAAGATACATTGCAGTCTGCAGGAACTGCCATATCAATAAGGAGGCACTTATTTTGTTTGTGGTCTTTAATATCAATGTCTGGGCGGTTGGCTTTGATTGTTCTGTCAGTGTGTATTGTGTAGTCCCATAGAATTGTAACAGGTCCTATCTCCGTAACCGGGTCAGGGTGGTGTTCGTACCAATTTCTTCCAGTTTCCTTCCCATAGGAGTTGCAAATTTTCCAGTGCAGGTATTGGCCCACTCTGTCATGCCGGGTTTTATATTCAGTGGGTGCCAATATCGTGCAAACTGATATAAGATGATCAATGGTTTCTGGATATTTGTCACAGAATCTGCATCTTGGGCTAACACAGTATTTTAGTATATGTGCTTGATAATTCCTAGTTAACAAGCATTGGTCTTGTGCAGCAATGATAAAACCTTCAGTTTCACCTTTCAACCCTGCACTACGTAGCCACTGATGGGTGCGGTTTTTGTCTACGTCAGCTTGTTTGGTGCGGGCAGAGTATTGGCCATGGAACGGTTTATTTTGCCATTGTTTCTTTATCTGGTCGGTCGCATTTGTCTTTGCATTTTTTATAATTTTTTTGCAGCTTCAGCCGGTGTACAGTGATGTATTTGAATTTCTGTGCCCATTTGAAACTTCTTTTTGAATTTGTCGGCTTCCTTTACTACAGAGTAAAGACACTTATTACTTTCATGTTCCTTGACACATGCCATCATCCAGTCTTCTGTTTTTTCCAAGTATCTTTGGAGGCCAATTGTTGTACTTTTGTAGGATAGTTCTAGTTGAACTAGTCCTCTGCCTCCTTCGGATCTGGGCACATACAGGCGATCAATATCAGCTTTGGGATGATGCATGCGGTAGCAAGTGAGGAGCTTTCTCGTTTTGGCGTCCATTCGCTTAATTTCAGCTATGGTCCAGTTAAGTACATTAAAGCTGTATTGCACCACAGGAACAGCTAAGGTGTTTATAGCTGATATTCGGTTTTTTGAGTTTAGCTCAGTATTTAGTACCAGGCGTACACGCCTGTAGTACTCCTTTCTTACCTTCTCTTTCATTTGGGAGTGTTGTATGCCATCTCCCTCACTAATTCCTAGGTACTTATAAGCTTCATCATGCTCCAATTCTCTAATCTTCGTGGCAAAATCTAAATCTATTAAGGGTGCTTCTAAAATTCTACCTTTCTTGAATGCTACTTTAGCACATTTATCTAATCCGAAGCTCATGCATATGTCGTCACTAAAGTATTTTACAATATAAAGTAGGCCCTTCAACTCATTGTCGTCTTTGGCAAAGAGTTTGAGATCATCCATGTAGAGTAGGTAATTGAATAAGTTGTTATTTATTTTGTAGCCATAGCTACTGTTGATCAGTTCATGCGTAAGGGGAGACAAAGAATCTCCTTGAAAGATTCCACGTCGGATATTTAGTCGGTTGGATATGGCAGTGCACCTGGTGTGACTAAGGTATAGTTTGGTATTCCACATTCCCATGCTGTGCTTAAGGAAATTTAATACCACAGGGGAGACTTTGTATATTTCCAAAGTCTTTAGGATCCAAGAATGTGGAACACTGTCAACGGCTTTACGATAATCAATCCACGCTGCACTGAGATTTCTACGTCTGCTCCTGCAATTTTCCAGAATCATTTTATTTATCAGTAATTGATCTTTGCAGCCATATGAACCCCTCCTGCATCCCTTCTGTTCCAGTGGAAGAATGCTGTTTGTTTCGAAAAAGAAGTAAGCACCGTTCGTCAGGACAGACGTGATCAACTTATACGTTGTGGAGAGACATGTTATCGGTCGATAATTTTGGGGTCATCTGTTTCATTTGTTTTTGGTATGAGGTATGTAATACCTTCAGGAATCCATTCCGGGATTTTATTGGGATTATTTACAAGCGTTGATAATGTTTCCGCAAGTATTTTGTGGATAGACGAGATATGATAAAGTCAGAAATTGGAAACCTTGTCATTTCCTGGGGATTTCCATTTTTGCGATTTCGTTAGAGCTTGCCTAACATCATCTGTGGATATATTTTCCCATTCTTGCAGAGGTTTATCCAACATTCGTTCTTCTTCACGCCGGATCCATTCAGCTTTTGGGTTATATTCCTTCGAGCGGCTCCAAATATTTTCCCAAAATGTCTGTACAGTATCAATCGATGGTGGCCTTTCGACATGTATAGATTTTTTTCCAATTTCCCTGTAAAATTTCTTAAGGTCCGTTTGGAATATTTTATTTTGGCGATAGAACCTACAACGTTTTTCGTATCGCCTTGTTCTCTGTGCTTTTAGCTGAAGTTTCTCCTTCAACATTTCCGTGGTTGGTGGAATGTCAAGTAGTGATTTAATTTTGTGTTTCCTCTTGATCGTTTTGCGCGTGGAAATATTAGGGTTTCTGGTGAGCTCATCTAATATAGAAAGCTCACATCTGATTTGTTTTATTTCTCGTAACAATTTTGCTTTACAAGCTGGTTCTCTACGTCTGTTAACTTTATTTATTGTCTTGATCCCAAGCTTCAGAGTCGCTGCTAAAGCTGTTGCGTATATTACGTTGTTAACTTCTGTGATGTTTCCCGGTGGTTTATCTGTTAACAGTGTTTCCAGAGCGGCGTTGTATATTTTCACAATATGCTTGTTGGAATTCGTCATATGGATTTGGGGTAGCTGGTAACTGTATGAAAGTTACTTTGCTGAGTACTTGGATTACGTGGTTTTTCGCTTCGGTGATTTCCGCTTTGTGGTTTTCAA
Source organism: Acanthosepion esculentum (assembly GCA_964036315.1). Classification (NCBI taxonomy): domain Eukaryota; kingdom Metazoa; phylum Mollusca; class Cephalopoda; order Sepiida; family Sepiidae; genus Acanthosepion; species Acanthosepion esculentum. The sequence continues at coordinate 70,838,386 of OZ038510.1, forward strand.
GGAATTCTAACATAATGTACCTGGAGTCATCTTCAGAAACATTGTCTGCAGAACTGCAGGTTGTGTTTAAGATAGAGTCTTTGATTTTATATCCAACAGGTTATTTCGTATTTCATTTGTTTTAGTTTTTACCTCATCCTCTGTCACACTACTTATATCTACATTCATCTCATTACATTTTGCGTGATGGATCATAGTATTTTGTCTTATATCTAATTTTATCCTATCTATTTCTGTCTTTGAGAGTCTGTTGTTTCGTATAATGTCCCTACGGACATTAGAAAGCATGTTTGGATTGAGGTTAGGTCTTATATCATTTCCCATCATACTTCTCCATATTTGGTATGTTTGATTGGTGGTGTTCTTTGCTGGGGTTTCGAGAGCAGTGAAGAAAGATGTCATGACTTGTCGATACTCTTCGCGGGTTCATTTAGTTCGTTTTCTTTTTATTAGTCGATTTGGTATTGAGTCACTTGGTCCAAGGTTGGCAATAATCCGGTTTTGGTGACCTAGTGTCTCTTCGTTCGTGGAAGAGTTTGTTCCAGTAACAGATTTTTCGTCTTCAGACTGGTTCCTCTCTGAGGGACGCGGCCCTTGTTGACCCGGGTGACAACCGATCCGGTATGAAATTTCATTCGTATTCGTTGAAATTGTTAGAGATTTGCGTTTTAACCTTGACCGCCAAAGGGTAATTTTTTTTTTTTTTTTTGCTGGATGTCGGAGTAAACAGTTCGAAATTAAATGTGTCGATATTTATTATCATTATTATTATTATTATTATTATTATTATTATTATTATTATTATTATTATTATTTTCTTGCTTTGATTTGTGTTATATGCACATTTTTTTCCGGGTCCCAACCAGAGACCTAAGTTCATTTTCCACTGATAATTTTTGTAAAATGAAAAACACCCACGTACTCGTGAATGCGATATTTCGTATTCAAGGTATGGGCTACCGGGAATCCTGGAACCTTTTCAAATCAATCCCAGAGTTCCATTTCCAAATATCTTCATGTCAAACATTTTTTGATTTCCACTTCAAGATTCTTGTATTTTGATAGTTTTTTAAGATCTTCAAAAATTCATTGCAAACTGCATATCAATAACAAAGCACATTCTGTTGCTGTGGTCTTTGATTACAATGTGTGGGCGGTTAGCTTTGATTGTTCTGTCCGTGTGTATAGTAAAGTCCCATAAAATTGTTACAGCTCGTATATCTGTAACCGGGTCTGGGTGATGTTCAAACCAGTTTCTTCTAGTTTCCTTCCCGTAAAAGTTGCAGATTTTCCAATGCAGGTATTGGCCCATTTTATCATTCCGTGTTTTATATTCAGTGGGTTCTAACACTGTGCAACCAGATAGGTGATGATCTATTCTTTCTGGATAGTTATCACTGAATCTGCATATGGTGCCAAGACTTTTCAGTATGTGTTCTTGGTAATTTCTCGGTAGCATGCATTCAGTCCTGTGCAGCAAGAATAAAAACCTCGGTTTCAGCTTTAAACTCTGCACTATTTAACCACTGATGGGTACGGTGTTTGTCTACATCAGATGTTTTGGTACGGGCAGATCTTTGACTATGAAGCGAATTATTTTGCCATAGTTTCTGCATTCCGTACATTGCATTTACTTTCTCTTTTTTTTAAGGTTTTATTCCGCTGCAAAAATGTATTATTGTTTATTTTCATTTCCTCGCCCACTTGTTATTCCCTTTTGAATTTGTTGGCTTCCTTTATTAAAGAACTGAATAAATTTTCTAATTTTTTATCATATTTTTGACACAGATCATCGTCCAGTCTTCTGTAGTTTCCAGGTATCTTTGCAGACTGATTGTTGTAGTTTTGTAAGACAGTTCTTGTTGAACTAATCCTCTGCCTCATTCAGGGAACATACAGACAATCAACATCTGCCTTTAGATGATACAGGCGGTAGCAAGTGAGAAGCTTTCTCTTTTTGACCTTCCATTTGCTTAATGTCAGCTATGGTCCAATTAACCATGTTTAAACTGTATTTCACCACAGGGAAAGCCAAAGTGTTTATGGCTGATATTCTGTTTGTTTGTTTTTTTATTCTATTCGCTATTTAACAGCAAACGCACACGTCTTTCTGGATATTTATCACAAAACCTTCATTTCCGATTAAGATAAATTTCCAGCGGGTGTGTTTGGTCATTTGTAATTTACTGCGAATATAAAACCTTTTGTTTCAGCTTTTAAACTGGATGGCTACTGAGTTTGTCTACATCAGATTCTTCGGCACGGACAGAGTATTGACTATGAAGAAGCATATCTTGCCATCGTTTCTTAATTTGGTACACTGCATTTGCTTTCGCTTACATTTTTATTATTCTTTGCCTCTGCAGTAGGGGTATTATGCTTTATTTGCATTTCTTCAGCCATTCGAAATTCCCTTTGTTGCCTTCTTTTATTACTGAATAAAATTCCTTATTTATTCCATTGTCTTTGGCACAGATCATCATCCAGTTTTCTGTAGTTTCCATATACCTTTGAAGATTGATTGTTGTGATTTTTTTGTGAGTTCTAGTTCTAGTTGAACTAATCCTCTGCCTCCTTTGAATCTGGGCATATACAGACGATCAACATCTGCCTTAGGATGATTCATGCAGTAGCAATCGAGAAGCATTCTCTTTTTGAAATTCCATTTGCTTAATGTCAGCTATGGTCCAATAAAGAATGTTTAAGCTGTATTGCACCACAGGGACTGCCAAAGTGTTTATTGCAGATATTCTGTTTTTTTTTTTAAATTCAATTCGCTATTTAACACACACGCCTTAGAATTCTTTTCTTACTTTCTCTTTCATCTGAGTATACTGTATTCCATCGCGGACTCCTATGTAATTATAGGCTTCTTCTTGTTCCAGTTCCCCTAACTTTATGACTAAATCAAGATCTATTCAGTGTGTTTCTCCCTTCCTTCATATTTATCTAATCCCAATTTCCATAACTGAAACATTTTACACCATTGATGATACCCTTCAACTCACTGTCGTCTTTGGCAAAGAGTGTGATATTATAAATGTTGAATAGATGATTAAAGACTTTCTTTTTTACTTTGTATCCATAGGTATTATTTTATAGTAGGTTTTACTTATATTTGTAGGGGTTTTGCTGCTGCAATAGGCGTATTATGTTTTCCACGCACTTCTTCACCCACTTGAAATTCACTTTTGAAGTTTTTGGTTTCTTTTATTATTGAATAAATTTTATTTTTCATGTTCTTTGGCACAGATCGTCATCCAGTTTTCCATGGTTTGCAGGTATCGTTGAAGACCGATTGTTCTGGTTTTGTAAGACAGTTCTAGTTGAACTAATCCTCTGCCTCCTTCGGATCTGAACGCATACAGATGATCAACATCAGCCGTAGGATGATGCATGCGCTGGCAAGTGAGAAGCTTCCTCGTTTTGACATCCATTCGCTTAATATCAGTTATGGTCCATTTAAGGATGTCGAAACTGTATTTCACCACAGTAACAGCCAAAGTGTTTATAACTGTTATTCTGTTTTCTGATTTCAAATCGGTACTTAACACCAGCCGCACACTCCTTTCGTATTCATCTTTTTTTTTTTTACTTTTTCGTTCATTTAGGTATGCTGTATTCCATCTCCTTTGCTGCCTTGTAATTATTTATAGGATTCTTTTAGTTCTTGTTCTGTAATTCTTTGAGACAAAATCTTGATCTATTAAGTGTGTTTCTGTAATTCTCACTTTCTTGAATGTTACTTTTGCTAATCTCAATTCCATATCGAAGTCATCAGTGAAACATTTTACAGTATTGAGGAAACCCTTCAGCTCATTGTCGTCTTTGGCAAACTGTTTGATATCGTCCAAGTAGAATAGGCGAGTAAACACTTTTTTTTACTTTGTATCCATAATTATTTCTGTTTATTTTATGCGAAAGGGGAATTAAGGACAGACAGAACGGAAGGGGCAAGATGGAGTCCCCTTCAAAGATTCTTCGTCGGATATTCAAATAATTAGAAGTGGGAGTACTTTTGTTGGGATTTAGGTATAATGTGGTTTTTCCCCTGTTTCATGCTATATCTAAGGAAATTTAATATCACCGAAAAGACTTTCTATGTTTCCAAATCCTTAAGAATCCATTATTATTATTATTATTATTATTTTTATTTCCTTTGATATCTGGCGTTTACACATTTCTTTCCGGGTCCCGCCCAGGGACCTAAGGTTAGAAATGGCATCATGACACTTTCCACTGCAAAAAAAATAAAAAAATAATTACATAGATAAAGCCCTTCGTAAAGTGTGGGCTGTACTTGTCAGAACAATTTTCTGTATCTCTTTGAGGCATGGACTTCCAGGGATCCCTTCAATCAGCAGACTGGAATCTTTTCCAACCAGTCCAAGGGCTCCAACTACAACAGGAATTGTTGATGTTCCCATGTGCCAGATTTTTGAGATTTCTATTTCAAGGTCGTTGTATTTTGACAGTTTTTCGAATATCTTCAAAGACACATTGCAGTCTGCAGGGACTGCCATATCAATAAGAAGGCACTTATTTTGTTTGTGGTCTTTAATAACAATGTCTGGGCGGTTGGCTTTGATTGTTCTGTCAGTGTGTATTGTGTAGTCCCATAGAATTGTAACAGGTCCTATCTCCGTAACCGGGTCAGGGTGGTGTTCGTACCAATTTCTTCCAGTTTTCTTCCCATAGGAGTTGCAAATTTTCCAGTGCAGATATTGGCCCACTCTGTCATGTCGGGTTTTATATTCAGTGGGTGTCAATATCGTGCAACCTGATATAAGATGATCAATGGTTTCTGGATATTTCTCACAGAATCTGCATCTTGGGCTAACACAGTATTTTAGTATATGTGCTTGATAATTCCTAGTTAACAAGCATTGGTCTTGTGCAGCAATGATAAAACCCTCAGTTTCACCTTTCAACCCTGCACTACGTAGCCACTGATGGGTGCGGTTTTTGTCTACGTCTGCTTGTTTGGTACGGGCAGAGTATTGGCCATGGAGCGGTTTATTTTGCCATTGTTTCTTTATCTGGTCGGTCGCATTTCTCTTTGCATTCTTTTTTTAGTTTTTTGCAGCTTCAGCCGGTGTACAGTGATGTATTCGAATTTCTGTGCCCATTTGAAGCTCTTTTTTGAATTTTTCGGATTCCCTTACTACAGAGTAGAGACACTTACTACTTTCATGTTCCTTGACACATACCATCATCCAGTCTTCTGTATTTTCCAAGTATCTTTCGAGGCCAATTGTTGTACATTTGTAGGATAGTTCTAGTTGAACTAGTCCTCTGCCTCCTTCGGATCTGGGCACATACAGCCGATCAATATCAGCTTTGGGATGATGCATGCGGCAGCAAGTGAGGAGCTTTCTCGTATTGGCGTCCATTCGCTTTTATTATGATTATGATTATTATTATTATTATTATTATTATTATTATTATTATTATTATTATTATTATTATTATTATTATTTACTTTGATTTCTGTTGTGTATACATTTCTTTT
>OZ038510.1:70848897-70870827 GCA_964036315.1 Acanthosepion esculentum
TAAAAACGGGCGAAGCAACCGGTTTCGCTCCCGCTCATCAGGCTTACAACGGGAGATTTAATTTAAATTAAAAACAGAAAAATTTTAATTAAATCTCCCGTTGTAAGCCTGATGAGCGGGAGCGAAACCGGTTGCTTCGCCCGTTTTTAATATGTCTAGTAATATCAAGCTTCCTACGTTTATTGCTGTGATATATATATATATATATATATATATATATATATATATATATATATATATATATATATATATATATATATATATATATATATATATATATATATATATACACAAATGTTGGACAGTTTTCTTTCTTTATTTTCTCCCGAAACTAAAGCCACTATACGAAGGTTAGAACGGCTCATGATCAAACATAATAGACATTCGTTTTCTGTTATATTTAACAATGTATGTTTGAATATAAACACATACACACACACACACACACATATATACATATATATATATATATATAGCAAATTCAAATGCGCCATAAATACCTTAAATACCGAAAAAAAAATAAGACATCAGATTGGCTGATAAAAGTAGACATTTAAGATGGATGACGTATTATTTATTATTAAAATATAAAACCAGTAATTATTAAATGAAATCACTAAACCCTAACCCTAACCTTTTTATGTTGCTTATGAATTTACTTACCCAATTGGAGACTACTCTGTAAACAATGAAAAATGAGTACTATTATTATTATTATTATTATTATTGTTTGTGTCTCATGTCTCTTGCTTTGTATCCTGTAGAGCCGGGTCAAAACTATGGTTCTTAGACGCCACAGGAGAATTGTCATTTAATTAATAGCACATTTCTTAGTATATGTTCCTAGTAGGAAGATATTCTGCGCAACTTGTATGTTGATGTTACCTAGGACACATTTATTTAGATTGTTCACTCCTTTTCTCACCAGGTTCAGTATTCCGATTACTAATGGTACAATCTCAGTCTTCATTCCCCACATCTAGTTTATGTCGATCTTCAGGTCCTTGTATTTGAACAATTTCTCAATAATATTTATGGAGATATTTCTCAGATTGTTCTGCTATTATTATTATTATTATTATTATTATTATTATTATTATTATTATTATTTTATTTCCTTTGATTTCTGGCGTTTACACATTTCTTTCCGGGTCCCGCCCAGGGACCTAAGGTTAGAAATGGCATCATGACACTTTCCACAGACAAAAAAATAAATAAATAAATAAAAATAAAAAATAAAAAAAATATTTTACATAGATAAAGCCCTTCGTAAAATGTGGGCTGTACTTGTCAGAACAATTTTTGTATCTCTTTGAGGCATGGACTTCCAGGAATCCCTTCAATTAGTCTACTGGAATCTTTTCCGACCAATCCTAGGGCTCCAAATACAACAGGGATTGTTAATGTTCCCATGTGCCAGATTTTTGAGATTTCTATTTCAAGGTCGTTGTATTTTGACATTTTTTTTAATATCTTCAAAGATACATAGCAGTCTGCAGGGACTGCCATATCAATAAGGAGGCATGTTTTTTGTTTGCGGTCATTAATAACAATGTCTGGGCGGTTGGCTTTGATTGTTCTGTCAGTGTGTATTGTGTAGTCCCATAGAATTGTAATAGGTCCTATCTCCGTAACCGGGTCTGGGGGGGGTGTTCATACCAGTTATTATTATTATTATTATTATTATTATTATTATTATTATTATTAATAATATCATATCCCTGATATTGAGCACTTAATTTCCCATAAGTACAGTATTTATTAAATCTATATTTTATCACACACACTCACACCCACACACACATACACACACACACACACACACACACATATATATATATATATAAGAAGAATTTTTCTTTTCTTAGCACTTCGCTTCTTCTTCTTCGTTTTCCTGTAAGAATGTCCTGTTTAAGCTGTCTACTCTAAACAGCTTAAAACACTTGTGCAGTACACATAATTAATATAGATAACTTCAAGAATTTTTAGTTTATGTTTATTATGTTCATGAATAACTATAGATATATTTTGAACAAGAATTTTCCTAAATTGCTAATGTGGACAGACATGCTGTTGTAAATGTTGTGAGATGTTTGATGCATCCTTCAAATGAAAACTCAACCTCCGAGATAGCGTAGTAGTGGTATGGCTAACATATATATTATTTTTTCTGTTGAAATAAAATCTCCCCAGGGACATTTAAATGTTTATGCAATGTTGGTTCTGCAACACTTTTAGTTGGTGGGGATTCATTACGAATGTTTAAATTTAGTATAGTCTAAAATTAATTTTATTTTTCTGATTAGGATATATTTCTAATTTTTTTTTATAAGATATTATCCTTCTGTTTATAATTAGAATGTATTTGATTGCGATATAAAAAATTAATATATTTAGGATTAATTGAAGTAATGTTATATTCTTGATAAAATAGCAAAATACCACGTTGTATTTCAAATAGGCATTATATTGATTGCAAAGTGTTGACGTTTTTTTCACTTTCAAAAGTCGGACATTTTTTAATACACATTGATGCATTTGTAAACAAAAGTTATTTCTTGGTTTTAAAATTCTCCAAAAATAAAATATACTTTTCTGAAACTTTTTTGACGAACATTAGCAGATTCAAGCTATAATTATCACTCTATGAAAAATGCTATTCCCTTGAAGTATAATAAATAACTGAGAAATGGATTATTAAATCAAACGGTAGCTGTGATTACGCGCTTACAATCGTCGCTTGTTCCTCGTAGATAACTTAAGAAAAGATTATAAAATCTGTCAACTACTTTACTTCTGTTTTGTCAAAACATATTTAAATAAAAATGACGTGTTAGTGCCTTTTTTAATATAATTTTTATATACTTAATAATCTTAAAAATGTTTGAAAATATTCTCCGTAATCTAATTTTAGTAATGTTGAATTTAAAATTATGATATTCATCGCTTATATTTTCTAAATATGTGGTGTGTGGTCGACCATACATTTCAAATATTAATATTAATTAATACTTAATAATATTAAAAATGTTGGAAAATATTAATAATAATTAATACTTAATACTATTAAAAATGTTGGAAAATATTAATACTAATTAATATTTAATAATCTTTAAAATGATGGAAAATATTAATAATAATTAATAATCTTAAAAATGCTGGAAAATATTAATACTAATTAATACTTAATAATCTTAAAAATGTTGGAAAATCTTCTCCGCAATCTAATTTTAGGAATGTTGAATTTAAATTTACGATATTCATCGCTATTATTTTCAAAATATGTGGTGTATGGTCGACCATATTTTCAAGCAGGGGTAAGTTATGTAATATTTTCTATATATAAAATTTAAAAATAAATTGGGTGTAAACGAATTTTATTGAGATTTTCAGTTTTTGATTCTGAATAGTTTTCACTAACCGGATTGAAATAATGCTGAAATTTAAACGATTGTATTATTATTAAAATTTATCAAATAAAAACTATTCTTGTAAAAATGCATTATTAAGCGTCATTTTTTCTTAAGACAATAGTGTCATTAAAAAATCTTATTTATAAAAGGAATTAAAACTTTTTCAATTAAAAATTTTCATATTATTCTTTCATTTTCTGCTTTTAATTTCCCGTCGTGGTTAAGACAATAACCTACATCCGGGTCTTGGGTAAGACGATAAACTACATCCGCGTCCTGTGTAAGAAAATAACGTACCTTCTCGTCCTGGGTAAGACGATAAACTACATCCAACAACAAGGTCACTGATCAAGAGGATTTTGAGGAGCGCGGAACCACCTCTTAATTGCTGGTGTTCCCAGGCCCACCCTGACCCGGGGTGGTAGCACCTGTTAGGGTCCCAGCTATGGGCAAATAGTTAATCCCCAAACTGGGATGAAAACACTATGAAACTGTAAAAATATGTTTTAATACCAGCAATACTTTGTTGTAAAAAAAAATATTACCAGCAATGAGTTTTCAAAAAGAATATTAGCGGCAATAGATTTTTTAAAGAAAAAAATACGAGAAAAACATTTTTGGAAACAAAAATATTAACAGGAATACAATTTTGAAAAAAAATACTACCAGTAATAAAAAACTTGTCGGTGTTAAATAATCCATTGGGGTTGATAAGTCGTAAAACAAACCAAACCAAATCAATATATACTGAAATAGATAGATAGATAGATAGATAGATAGATAGATAGATAGATAGATAGATAGATAGATTATTATCAGCAATAAAAAACTTGCGGGCATTATATAACCCATTGAGGTTGATATTCCGTAAAACAAACCAAACCAAATCAATAGATAGATAGATAGATAGATAGATAGATAGATAGATAGATAGATAGAAAAATTTATTACCAGAAATAAAAAATCTTGTCGGTATTAAATAACACATTAAGGTGTTGATATGCCGTAAAACAAAACAAACAAACCAAACCAATATTTTAAGACTCGGAGCAGATTTTCGGGAAATGATTAGTAGTTTAAAAAAGAAATTGATGATTTACATCCTCGAAAGAGTGCTGCTTTTAACTAATAAAACAAATTTTGGGGTTGCAATTTAATTTCTCGAAATTTCATGAAATTAATTAAATAGGGGGTTACATATGTAAAACATATTTTTTCCAAGATTTTCTAAAGCAAAAACTTCCAAAAATTATTTCATTCTTTTGAGAATAAGTCCTTAAAATTACATTAAAATCCGATAATTATTTGATTTTTGCAAGAATTTCGAAATCAATGTTTTTCAGCAGAAAAAAACCCGCAAAAAACGACAATCATAAATTTTACGTCGACCACTGACATAAAACAAACAAGATTATAACCAACATGTCGAAGTGTTAGAAAGGATAAAAAATTCAATAAAATAATAATAAAAAAATATAGTCTGATCTTTCCCCTTAATAAAAACATAAACATTTTGAGTATAAAACATTGTTTTTGTTACTTTTGGGGCTTTTTTTCATCATGCTATGCTGATTTTCAGCGAAAAAGTGGAGGTAACTATATATATATACATATATCTATATACATACATACACATATATATATATATGTATTTATGTATATATATATATATATATATATATATATATATATATATATATATATATACAGCGACACAAACAAAGACATATATATATATATATATATATATATATATATATATATATATATACAGCGACACAAACAGAGACATATATATTTATATGTTATTTCTTCATATGTATATATATATGTATATATATATATATACACACACACACAGCGACACAAAGACATATATATTTCTTCATATATATATATATATATATATATGTTATTTCTTCATATATATATATATATATATATATATATATACAGCGACACAAATAAAGGCATATATGCACCTACAAAACCACATAACAAGACACAAATATATACACATATGCCTCTCTGCGTACGAATATAGACCTACACTGATGTTAAAGGACACGTTTACATATCCACATAGGAACATACACAGCGTCATGTAAACCGACACATTGTTATATATACGCACTGACGTACACGCCATCATTTCAGTGCGAAACTGATTTCCGGCGGCTATATATTCGATAAAAACCTATCGATATTTTATCTAGCCTCCGGTAAACTAATAAGTAGCACATATTCAGCGCCTGAAGCATGGGAGCAGGAAGTGTGTTTATATGCTTGTGTGAAAATGGTTGAACGTTCATTTTCATTATCGGGTATAGTTAGATCGTGGGGAGACGGAATGGGTGTGGCCAAATGGATCCGGGACTGTTAAAGCTTATACCAATCGCCTCACAGTGAATTGGGGGTGATATATTGATCACTGGATTCGATAGCGACCAAGGATTTTTCTGACCCCTTACCGGCACAGTGCTAAGCACACTGAATCTGCTAAATTCTAAAGACAGTAGAATACTACTGATTTACCAAGCGTAGACCACATGTGACACAAGGCCGAAAGTATGGGGCACCCAGTGAGGATTCAACTCACTACTTAGTCGTTATTATTAATAACCATTACACCACCTCGAGGTAGAATACTATCTAACCAAATGAAGTCTACTGAGTCAATTGCTCAGTCTGTTGCTACTAGGAAAGTTGGTTCCTTATGTCGTGCTAGACATTTTTTCTTACCGGAATCTGTCTTTCACTTTTATAAGTCTATCATTGAATATTGTTGCCAAACCTGGTCTGGTGATTCTGCTGTGTACCTTGAGATACTTGACAAAATTTGATGTAGCTGCTATATTAGCGATCCTAGCTTCAATTTGGGGATTAACTATTTGCCCATAGCTGGGACCCTAACAAGTGATACCAACGCGGGTCAGGGTGGACCTATGAAAACCAGCAATTAAGATGTGGTTCCACGCTCCTCAAAACCTTTTGATCAGAGACCTTGTTGTTGGATGTAGTTTATCGTCTTTCCTAGGACGAGGATGTAGGTTATCGTCTTACCCAGGACGGGAAATTAAAAGCAGAAAATGAAAGAATAATATTAAATTTTTTAATTGAAAAAGCTTTAAATTCCTTTTATAAATAAGATTTTTTAAGGACACTATTGTCTTAAGAAAAAAATGTCGATGAATAATGTATTTTTATTTGTTAAATTTTAATAATTATATAATCGTCTAAAATTCTCCATTAATTCAATCCGGTTAGTGAAAACTATTCAGAATCAAAAACTGAAAATCTGAATAAAATTCGTTTACACCCAATATATTTTTTTATTTTATATATAGAGAATATTACATAACTTGCCCCTGTTTGAAAATATGGTCGACCATATACAACATATTCAGAAAATAAGACCGATGAATATCGTAAATTTAAATTCAACATTCCTAAAATTAGATTGCGGAGAAGATTTCCAATATTTTCAAGATTATTAAGTATTAATTAGTATTAATATTTTCCTACATTTTTAAGATTATTAAGTATTAGTATTAATATTTTCCAACATTTTTAAGATTATTAAGTATTAATTATTATTAATATTTTCCAACTTTTTTAAAATTATTAAATATCAATTAGTATTAATAGTTTCCAACATTTTTAAGATTATTAAGTATTGTTTAGTATTCATATTTTCCAACATTTTTAAGATTATTAAGTATTAATTAGTATTAATAATTTCCAACATTTTTAAGATTATTAAGTATTAATTAGTATTAATATTTTCCAACATTTTTAACATTATTAAGTATTAGTAAGTATTAATATTTTCCAACATTTTTAAGATTATTAAGTATTAATTACTATTAATATTTTCCAACATTTTTAACATTATTAAGTATTTAATTAGTATTAATATTTTCCAACATTTTTAACATTATTAAGTATTAATTAGTATTAATATTTTCCAACATTTTAAAGATTATTAAGTATTAATTATTATTAATATTTTCCAACATTTTTAAGATTATTAAGTATTAATTAGTATTAATAATTTCCAACATTTTTAAGATTATTAAGTATTAATTATTATTAATATTTTCCAACATTTTTAAGATTATTAAGTATTAATTAGTATTAATATTTTCCAACATTTTTAAGATTATTAAGTATTAATTAGTATTAATATTTTCCAACATTTTTAAGATTATTAAGTATTAATTATTATTAATATTTTCCAACATTTTAAGATAATTAAGTATTAATTAGTATTGATATTTTCCAATATTTTTAAGATTATTAAGTATTAATTAGTATTAATATTTTCCAACGTTTTTAAGATTATTAAGTATTAATTATTATTAATATTTCCAACATTTTTAAGATTATTAAGTATTAATTATTATTAATATTTTCCAACATTTTTAAGATTATTAAGTATTAATTAGTATTAATATTTTCCAACATTTTTAAGATTATTAAGTATTAATTAGTATTAATATTTTCCAACATTTTTAAAATTATTAAGTATTAATTATAGCTTAAATCTGCTAATATTAAAAAAACAAAATTTTGGAAAGGTCACAGTGAATGTATATTCGAATATAGATTCTCTGTGACATTTCTTTTCATATTTTCGAGGCAATTGTTTTAATGGGCCGTCCCCTTTGGTACTGCGGTGGCGTTATTACTTACACTTTTTTGTTTAGTTTCCTGTATATAAATTGTATTCATTGTAAATATTCACTGAGGCTGTACGAATAATCATTATCTGTTGATTTGCAGTTTCCGGTGCTTTCAGGTTGAAACTTATAGGAAACATGTAAAATAAAGAAACAGGCCCCGGACGCGATAGTCCAGACATCGTTATTAGAGACAGCATATATGATAAGTGCCACCTTATTGATATGGCAGTCCCTGCACACTGCAATGTATCTTTGAAGATATTCAAAAAACTATCAAAATCCAAGGACCTTGAAATAGAAATCTCAAAAATGTGGCACATGGGAACATCAACAATTCCTGTTCTAGAAGGTATTCCTAGAAACCAATTCCTTAATGAAATACAAAAAATTATTCTCACGAGTGTAGCCCACACCTTACGATGTGCTTTGTCAATGTGAAATATATGTGTGTGTTTTCTTTTTTTTTTTTTGTTTTTTTTTTTTTTAGTCACCCGTACAGCTCACACCTTCCGATGGGCTTCATCTGTGTAAAAATGTGTGTGTGTTTTTTACCTTAGATCTCTGGGCCGGACGCGGAAAGTAATATGTACACACCAGAAAACAAAAGAAATAATAATAATAATAATAATAATGATGATGATGATGATGATGATGATAAAGAAGAAGAAGAAGAAGAAGAAGAAGAAGAAGAAGAAGAAGAAGAAGAAGAAGGAGGAGAGAAATAATAGTAATAATGATGATGATCGTAATAAAAATAATGATGGTGATAGTAATAATAATATTGAAGATAATAATAATAATAATAATAATAATAATAATAATAATAATAATAGTAATAATAATAATAATAATTATAATAATAATAATAATAATAATAATAATAATATCTGCGCTGTAAAATCTGCAACTTTTACTCGAAGGAATCTGCAAGAAACTAGTATGAAAGATTGGAAACGTAACAGTTTTATAAGACTTAACAATGCGTACAGACGGAACAATCAAATTTAATCGCTCAGAAATCGTGATCAAAGACCCACACGAACAGAATGGTGCTTTCTTATTGACAAGTTTCTTCAGACTGTAATATATATTTGAAAATTTTTAAAAGTCGCCTCTAAGTGCTGACTTCCATGTCCACTTTTATATTTATATATATATATATATATATATATATATATATATATATATATATATATATATATATATATATATATATATATATATATATATATATATCACGTTTCTCACTATTTCCCATACAGCCAAGTGGTTTACGCGAAACCGAGGAAAAAACTTTTAAAGAAAATATATATAAGAAATTATGTGATACTTTAAACAGAACACCAAGTCCAAACCGGAAGACAAGATCTAGCTCCGATAAACAACTTAAAGACAACTTGGAGATTACGAGTCCCAGCTGACTAATAATAATGTATAATAGGGAAATGAAGTAAGAAGCTTAAGAAATATTGAAAACTAGAAATGGGGAAAAATTGAATCCGAAAGGGAAGGTTTTATCTATTCGTATTTCACTTCAGGGTTTGTTTTTTTAAACGGCTTAGAACAAAAGTTAGAAAACAATAATTTTGTTAAAAGACCTATACTATTAAGGAGGCGGTTAGAGTATCACGTGACCCCCACTTTAATCCGTTAATTATTATTACTGTGAAAACTTCAGGATACAAACAAGAAGAAGAAGAAGAAGAAAAGAAAAGATGAGAAGAAAAAATAGGAAAAAGAAAGAAGAGAAAAAGATGAAATAGAAAGTATGGGAAGATAAAAGAAGAAAAAGAAAAAAGAAAGAAAAGAAGAAAAAGAAAGAAAAATAGAAAAATGAGAAGAAAAATGAAGAAAAAGAAGAAAAAGAAAAGAAACAAGAAATGGAATAGGTGAGAAGAAAAAAGAAATAGAAAAAATAAAGGAGGAGAAGATATGAAAAAAAAAAAAAAGAGAGAAGGGAAGAAAAAGAAGAAATTGAAAGATGAGAAGAAAAAACAAAGACAAGAAGAAATAGAAAGGATGAGAAAAAAAAGAAGGAAAAGAAAAAATAAAGAAGAGAGGAAAAAGAAGAAAAGGAAAAAATGAGAAAACAAAGAAGAGAAGAAGGAAAAATTGAAAGGATGGGAAGAAAAAAGAAGAAAAAGAACAAAAGAGAGGAAGAAGAATTTGAATGGAAGAAAAGTAAAAAGAAGTAAAAGAAAAAAGGATTACATAGAAATGGAGAGGATGAGAACAAAAAAGAAGTAAAGGAAAAAAGAAAAAAGAGAAGAAGAAGAAATGGAAAGTGATGAGTAGAAATGGAAAGTGATGAAGAAAAAGAAAATGAAAAAGAGAGGAAAAAGAATTGGAATGGATGGGAAGAAAGAAGTAGAAAAATAATAAACAAAGAAGAGAAGAAGAAATAGAAAAGAAAAACAAGAAAAAAAGAAAGAAGAAATGGAAAGGATGAGAAGAAAAACAGGAAAAAGAAAGAAAAGAAGAAAAGTGGAAAGCATGAGAAAAAAAGAAAAAGATTAAAAAGTAGTGAAGAAAATGAACAGAAAAATAATAAAAATATGGATTTGAAGAAAGGATTGAAAAGAAGAAGAAGAGAGAAGAAGAAGAAGAAGAAGAAGAAGAAGAAGAAGAAGAAGAAGAAAGAAAGAAAGAAAGAAAGAAAGAAAGAAAGAAGAAAAAGAGGGGGAGAGAAGAAGAAGAAGAAGAAGAAGAAGAAGAAGAAGAAGAAGAAGAAGAAGAAGAAGAAGAAAGAAAGAAAGAAAGAAAGAAAGAAAGAAAGAAAGAAAGAAAGAAGAAAAAGTGGGGGAGAGAAGAAGAAGAAGAAGAAGAAGAAGAAGAAGAAGAAGAAGAAGAAGAAGAAGAAGAAGAAGAAGAAGAAGAAGAAGAAGAAGAAGAAGAAGAAGAAGAAGAAGAACAACAACAACAACAACACCACCACCAACAACAACAACAACAACAAGAAAGAATTTTTTTTTCTGACATTTTTCTTTGAGATTTCCGTATCGGAGATTAGCTATTTTGTTGCCTTCCCGCCATTTCCACTTTTTTTTTTTTTTTTTTCAGGCAGACATGTTTGATACATCGCCGGCGGCCATACTGCTGCAGAAGATCTCGTTTGAAGGGAAAGGCAATCTTGTGAATTCTCAGCAGGCTTTTCAATTCTGTTAGCGTTAAGCATTGAGAGAGAGAGAGAGAGAGAGAGAGAGAGAGAGAGAAGGAGAGAGAAGGAGAGAGAAGGAGAGAGAAGAGCTGCTAATGCTTTTTAAATGATCCATATTTCGTCCTATTATTGGAAAAAGAACAAAAAAATGAAAAGCCGACAAAATTAGTCTGATATATGAAAACCGAAGGACGTGAATGAAGTAAGTGTCGAAAAGAAGGCGTTTAGCCAGTATAAAAGAATAATTTGAAACGAAGATCAAAGAGATTCGTAAAGGAAACTCTTCTTGTAAGGAAAATGAGTAAAAGATGACCGAATCGACAAAAGGCGGTATGTAATTCAGAAAACATGTGAGGATATCAATTTATGTCATTTACTTACACCCCAAAACTTAGTAGTCTGGCACAAGGTCATATCCAACGAGTAACCTTGCACACTTTCATGCAGGTAGTAATAGAAACGGCCCCGTTCCCTCAGCGCTTCCCTTTTGGAGATGCCTCCGGCATTTACCCTGATCGTAACCTTTAATTGCAATGGGAAAAGTTCGTTTGCGAGGATCGCCCCCTGGAATTGTATCTCGATTAATGTCAGCCGCAGGGTTGAAAGGCCACGGAGAGATAAATATATAATAGGCCTCAACTATAGGTTACGCAGTGAGGATCGAACGCGCTGCTCAGTCGTAATAATTAGCTAAGATTAGCGTATAGCTTTCTTCTTTTCTGTGCCGTGTCCCAACGGGGCGTTGGCGATCATGGCTCTCCACAATTTCCTGTCATTTATAGCTCATAATAAATTTTCTTTTTTTGTTACATATCCTAAACCCTCTCCCTGGGACATATTTATTCGAGCTTCTTCTTCTTCTACTTCTTTGTGACGTGTCCATTCAGGACATCGGCGATCATGGCTCTCCACAATTTCTAGTCTTTTATAGCTGATAATAAATTTTCTATTTTTTATCTCTCCTAAACACAGTTCTGCTATATATTTACTCAAGATTCTTCTTCTTCTTCTTCTTCTTCTTCTTCTTCTTCTTCTTCTTCTTCTTCTTCTTCTTCTTCTTCTTTGTGACGTGTCCATTCAGGACATTGGCGATCATGGCTCTCCACAATTTCTAGTCTTTTATAGCTCATAATAAATTTTCTAATTTTTTTATCTCTCCTAAACGCTGTTCTGCTATATATTTACTCAAGATCCTTCTTCTTCTATCTACCGTGTACATTCAGAAAATTGTTGTTCATGGCTCTCCACAATTTCCTGTCCGTTGTAGCTGATAATAAGATAAAATAATAAAATTGTCTTTTTCTTATCATTCCTAAACCTTGTTCCGCCATCAATTTAATCAAGTAGGTAAGTTATGTGTTGTTTTCCTGTGTTTCTCTTGCCCCCGATCTGTCCTGTGAGTATCGAATTTTCCAAGAGCTCTTTCCTTATTATAACCCCTAAAATTTCAACTCTCTTTTTTGATGATAACAGTGCAAGTATTCTTCTTTACACTATTTACATTGTTTGAGCGTTTGTCCTCATATTCATTGTCATATTCACGACGTTTCGGTTGTTGTACGCTCCGGCCTTCTTCTGGTGACAATGGTTCGGAATTTCAAAGCGAACCATTCATTTAGTCCAAGAGGGTAGATTGTTCAACTTCCACGTGTAATTTCTAGATATCTCAGTTTCAATTAATTCCTTAATTTCAGGTATTGATTAAAGTTTGAGTCAGGTCACTTTTGGATTACTTCCACCAACGCTTTTATCCATTGGGCCTTAGTGTCCGTGGAACTGGACCAATCTATCACCGCAGACTAGATAAAAAGTTCGGTTCGAAATTCTAACATATATCAAACTAAGGCCGGAGAGTACAAGGGTCGAAATGTCGGGAATATGCTAATAAAGATGAGGACAACTGTCTGATCAATGTAAATAGTGTAAATATTTACAATACTTCATCTCAGAAATATAGACAGCTCCTGACGATGTCAGGCGTGTGCGACGGCCGAAACGTCGTAAATATGGTAATAAAGATGAGGACAACAGTCTGGACAATGTAAATAGTGTAAATACTTATAATACCTCATCTCAGAAATATAGACAGATCCTGAGGAAGGCCGGCGCGTACAACGGCCGAAACGTCGTGAATATCTCAATGAAAATGAGGACAACTGTCTGAACAATGTAAATAGTGTAAATAATTACAATCCCTCATCTCAGAAATATAGACAAATCCTGAGGAAGGCCGGCGCGTACAACGGCCTAAATGTCGAGAATACGGCAACAAAGATGAGGACAACAGTCTGAACAATGTAAATAGTGTAAATAATTACAATCCCTCATCTCAGAAATATAGACAGATCCTGAGGAAGGCTTAGCGTACAACGGACGAACCGTCGTAAATATGCCAATATAGATGACGACAACAATTCCAACAATGTAGATAGTGTGAATAGTTACAATACCTCATCACAAAAATATAGACAGAAGTGTCTTTTTTGCTAAAACTTCGTCGTTGCTCACTTGTTCGGTCCACTGGTATTCTCAGCATCCTTCTGTTTTATATTGCCTAGATTGGTGACCGCTTGGGAATACCAGGTGATCTAAGCCTAGATGTGCGTGTGGTGTAATGAATAATGGCTCGGAATTGTTAATCGTAGAGACGAGTTCCAATCACAGTTGGGTTGGTCATATTCATTTTATCGCAAATCCCCTGGGGAAAGGTAATGAATACATTTCGTATACCTAGAGATATGTCGGTTAGTTCTAAAGACTTACCTCACTAAACCATTATTATCTCAAAAAATAATTATTAAAATTGAGACTATATATATATATATATATATATATATATATGAGTAAGATATGTAATCCGGTGATCTTGTTGATATTTTTATTTTAACAAAACAGTGTTCAATGTAAATTTACAGAGCATAAATATTATGAATTAACTGATTTAAAAATATGGTTTCATCGCTACACAGAAATTACCATGTTTCAAAAACAGAAAACAAAAACTTCAAATTCAATTATATTAAATTAAAAGCATTATTTCTGTTTCATGAATATATATATATGTGTGTGTGTGTGTGTGCGTGTGTGTGTGTGTGTGTGTGTGTATTCTTTCTTTAAATAACCTGCACGGGGTTGATAAACGAATCAGTCAATCCTGCCATATAGGAAGACATGTATTGCGTAACAGATTTTTTTTATCATTTCTTCCAATGCAAGGCAGTAAAACCACTAAGACACAATTGTGTTACTGAGAGTCCTCGAATAAAGAAAAACAGGAACATAATTAAGGGTCGAGAACAATAGAAGATTAATCAGGAAGACAGTGGACAGAGATGGACATTGCATTTAAATTTTTTAAGATCTAACTTGGCTGGAAATTGCCGAGCCGGAAAAGATTTCCACATGCGTGTGGCAGAGCCCAGGGAGACACCTGAATAAATGCAAAAAGATACAGAAGAGTGGCCGTTCAAGACAACTTTCATTACGTGATTTGATAGGAAACCTTGATTTAAGCTCATGGCTTATCAAAAAAAGAAGAAGCTGTACTCACAAGTACAACTCGCACATTACGAAGAGCTTTCTCTATGAAAATGTGTGTGATCTTAGATTATTTTTGTTGTTGTTTGTTTTTACAAAAATGATCAGTGGGAAATGGCATATGGCTGTTTCTGACCTCAGGTCTCTGGTTGAAACCAGAAAGGAAATATGAATACAATAGAAATCAAAAGAAATAATAATAATAATAATAATAATGTGACATATAGGGAACATCAACAATCCCCGTTGTAGTTGGAGACCCCGGATTGGTTGGAAAAAATTCCAGTAGACTAATTAAAGGGATCCGTGGAAGCCCATGCCTTAAAGAAATATAAAAAATTGTTCTCACGAGTATAGCCCACACCTTACGAAGGGCTTTATCTATGTATTTTTTTTTGTCATTGGAAAGTGTCATGATGCCATTTCTTACCTTAGGTCGCTGGTTGGGACCCGGAAAGAAAGGAGTACACATCAGAAATCAAAGGCAATAAAATAATAATAATCCTTGCAGATAGCAATGTATATTTGAAGATCTTCAAAATAAAAGGACCTTGAAATCGAAATCTCAAAAATACATGAGGACACTAACAATTCCAGTTTTAGTTGGAGCCATCGAATTGATTGGAAAATATTTCAATAGACTCATTGAAGGAATCCCTGGTAGCCTATGCCTTGGGGAGATACATAAATATGTACTCACAAGTACAGCCCACAGTTTACAAAGGGCTTTGTCTATGTAAAATATGTGCGACTTTTTTGTTCGAAACCGCCCAGTGGAAAAAGTCATGATACCATTTTTTTTACCTTAGGTCTCTGGTGGGTACCCGGAAAGAAATGCGTATACACCAGAAACCAAAGGAAATAAAACAATAATAATTTTAGTAGGTAAAGGTGGGTGAATTGTTTGGGTCGATCGATTTGATATATCTTTTCTCATATATTTCGAGAAGGAAAAATGCAAGTGATCCGAGAATGTTGACCTCCGAAATACAGTTTCAAATTGGGTACGTCAAGCGAAAATTGGACTGTGGTGCGCGGATTTTTGACAAGTTTACAAACTGTAGCCGTTGCGTGATTCAGTCAGAAGATACGGATGAAGGATTGGCTCTTTACTTAGGAAAGGTGAGAACAATTCCGAAAAAGAAGCAATTCTTTTAAAGATTTGCGTGAGCCGAAATTTTGTCAGCATGTATTCATCTTCAATTAGTATAACAAAACAGTCGCATTGATATATCATAGGGATTTACTAATTGAAGCTTAGATCTGGCACAAGGCCGAACGTATGGAGCACCCAGTGAGTATCGAATTCAAAACTTAGTCTTAATAGTGTGTTCGAATATTAACCGGGTGTTCTATACAATCAGCCTTGTGCCACACATCTAAACTACGCTAAGTAAATCACAAGTTCAGTATTCTTTTCTCAAAGGCCTAGTTAGAATCTTTTCATCATCACCGATCGGATCCTGAGTTTTTTTCCCCAGGCACGATAGATTCTTACAATCCTCAATGAATCTCCAGGTCTTGAACGACTGTCGGGTCTCAAGTCCACTCCAGACCGCAAATGGAACTCGGTTTATATGGATCCATCACTAAAGCCACTGAAAAATAGTCATCAGCTTCTTGCTCTCCAGAAAGTATATTAGTCCAATGCTTTATCTTTACAAAAGCTAATAAAGGGAAAATATTGCAGCCTTGACTGAGTTTAAAATCGCCTACCTGATCTTGTGGGGGGGGGTGAATTATTTTTAACTTTGCATCCTATTTTCAAAAGTCTATATGTCTATTTCCCTGGTAAATGTTCAGATAAGCGCTCCATTCTTTAATACGGTCAGTTCAGACCTTTACCACTGAGTCTCGCTAAGCCGCATTCCGGGAGTCGAATTACCCTCATTCCCACCGTATTCCAATCGTAAGGAAGAAAACATCCTAAAGAAGCTTGTTTCCACAGAATTGCTATTTTTGAAATGCAGACTCCCGCGGGGTTGCTTCCCTGAACACTAAGAGATGGTATGAACACCAAACCGACACAGTTACCGCCACGACAAAAAATTAAAAATTAAAAACAAAACAAAACAAAAAAAAACGAGGTAACTCTCCTTTGAGACATATCAATTGAATCTAACAGAGAAATAAAAGCCAACATAACTAATACTGTCATAAAAGACAAGAAATTCAGGAAATGTATGCTTTATTAAGATAGCAGTACTATCTGCGAGAAACATCTGCATAAAAATTATCGAGAAATTGTCCCGATACAAGTACCTGGAGACAGAGGTTAACAGGATGTAGCGAATGAATACTGAGACTGTACCAATAGTAATCGGTGAAAAGGAATGGATAATTTTACTAAGAGTGTCCCAGGTAACATCATCATACAAGTTGGCCAGAAGACCGACCTACGAGGAACATCCCATATACTAAGAAAATCGCTATCAATTAAATCAGAAATCTTCTATTGTGCCTAAAGACCATAGTTTGGAACCGGCTCTGAAGGATACAAAGCAGGAAACATAACATACAGAAATAATAATAATAATAATAATAATAATAATAATAATAATAATAATAATAATAATCATTGCTGCACAAGACCAATGCTTGTTAACTAGGAATTATCAAGCACATATACTAAAATACTGTGTTAGCCCAAGATGCAGATTCTGTGACAAATATCCAGAAACCATTGATCATCTTATATCAGGTTGCACGATATTGGCACCCACTGAATATAAAAACCGGCATGACAGAGTGGGCCAATATCTGCACTGGAAAATTTGCAACTCCTATGGGAAGGAAACTGGAAGAAACTGGTACGAACACCACCCTGACCCGGTTACGGAGATAGGACCTGTTACAATTCTATGGGACTACACAATACACACTGACAGAACAATCAAAGCCAACCGCCCAGACATTGTTATTAAAGACCACAAACAAAATAAGTGCCTCCTTATTGATATGGCAGTCCCCGCAGACTGCAATGTGTCTTTGAAGATATTCGAAAAACTGTCAAAATACAAGGACCTTGAAATAGAAATCTCAAAAATGTGGCACATCGGAACATCAACAATTCCTGTTGTAGTTGGAGCCCTTGGACTGATTGGAAAAGATTCCAGTAGGCTGATTGAAGGGATCCCTGGAAGTCCATGCCTCAAAGAGATACAAAAAATTGTTCTGAAAAGTACAGCCCACACTTTACGAAGGGCTTTATCTATGTAATTATTATTTTTTTTTTACAGTGGAAAGTGTCATGATGACATTTCTAACCTTAGGTCCCTGGGCGGGACCCGGAAAGAAATGTGTAAACGCCAGATATCAAAGGAAATAAAAATAATAATAATAATGATAATAATGGTGAGAAGAAAAAGGAAATACAGAAGGAAGTGACGAAGATAGCCAAGAAAGAGACGGTGAAGAAGCCGATAATAATAAAAATAAAAATAATATATATATATATATATATATATATATATATATATATATATATATATATATATATATACATATACACATACTGTATCTATAAATTTCGTGTACACTTTAAAAAAATTATAACTTTATTTGTATTTGCGATAGAAATAATCTGTAAAAAATGTTATAATGTTTAATGTACCTAGTTTTAAGTATAGCGAAAATAACTAATTTGATTTCAGGCATTATTGTAAATCAGTTGGCAAATGTTTTCCATGAACTGCAAAATCGTATTACCCTTTGTATTGCTAATGATGGAGGACATGTGGAAACTTAAATCAAATTTCAATAAAACCTTAAAGAATATAGATTTTCTTCTTTGTAATCCTTTTTACAAATTATTTCTATCGCAAATACAAATAAAGTTATAACTTTTTTAAAAAGTTCACAGAAACTTTATAGACACCCTGAGCTGTGGATGACAAAAACAATATTGGCTCCTGAAAAATTAATTTCGGTTGAGCTCTTTGGTTTGAGGTGTGAGTTTGTAAACAGTGACTATTTAAGCTAATATTGCATGACTCTTCGGCAGAATTGAGTCACTGTCAGTCACTGCGTGTTCATCTAAATCTAAAAATAAACACGCTAAAATTCACCTTCATCCCTGCCGTGAGCCGACGGCTTAGCGGTAGAAGTTTCGACTGACACCAATTCAGTCGGTTTCGATCCTAGCTAGAGGCAACCGGACGTCTAGCCACACTGATGAGCTGCGAAACAGTCTGTCTGTGGATTAATATATATATATATATATATATATATATATATATATATATATATATATATATATATATATATATATGGAGAGAGAGATTCTAACTTTCTCGTCTGACATCGAAACGTCGTGGGACATAACTTTGATTTTACTAATGACAGGCTAATTAAAAAAGAACATAAACCTTTAAAGAGAATATATTATGAAAACATATTTATAGCATTTCTACCAACTATGAACACACGTTGAATACCTTGCATCACATCACCAACTTTCTACAGGGCCATTATTCCGGAATCTAACTTATGTCTATCTAATTAATAAAATGATGAAAATATACAAATCCATTTAAAAAAATACGCATAGGGAATGCTTTAATGATAAGACCAACCAAAACAAAATCATTACAGAATCTTGACGCATTTCACCGACTCACACATAGGTGACGACAACAGAAAATTTTCCACACACACATATAGATACACGAGAATATAAAAATCCAACCATATACAAAAATATTGCAACATTTCGCTAACATTTCACCGACATACACGAGGGGGACATCTCTAGACATTCCTCACACACACACAGGCATACACACTTACATGAATTAACGTTACCGTCTAAGATGCACCTGAACAAACAAACATCTCTTTACATACACATTCATAAATTATCACACACGTCCAAAATGGTTGTCACACATATGTATATTTTATCTATCACGTGGCACGTATTTGACCAATAAGAACTAAGCAAAAGTCTTAACATACCGGTACTCTGTCGTTGTTTTTTCATTTCTATCTCGATTTCTGAGGAAGCTCCAATAAAAGTGTTGTGACCAAGTAAATGGTTATGTAATAACGGAAACCAGGTTTGCAGATATATCGTATATTAAACAGTAAGTACACCAGCAGCGTATTACACAGCTAGTAATAGTGTATAGCGTTCAATCTATTCACTGTTCAGAGTTCCTTCTCTCCTACTAAAATTATAGTAGGCGGAAGAGTCTAACATAGACTCTTACCACAACAAAATGTGAAACATTTTAGATTGAGATACATTTCCTACTTCATCTTTATTTTATCATCTTGTCGGATGCTTATCCATATCTGACCTACACTTGATCTTCAACTTATATATATATATATATATATATATATATATATATATATATATATATATATATATATATATATATATCACTAACTTTCCCCAAAATCTTTGTAATAAAGTTTTTAAAAACAACTTAAATCGCTAACAAACATCAAATTAAATTCCTTATAGACTGTTTAAACATTCAAATTTATATCAAACATGATAATATTTATGAACTCTCAAAGTAAAGCAAAACAACAGCGTCTATTTCGGGCCTTTCATTCCAAAGAAAGTTAATGACACTTTCTCTCATGACTTATTTCTCTCTTTTTCTCTTTATGTCTTTTTCTCCTCTCCCCCTTCCATATCAATATATAACTTCCGTTAAGTTAACCGATTTAATGTGTCAATGTCTTGACTTCCTCAAACAATATAAAATTTGAAAGCCCGTTAAAAATGTGTGGATTTCTTTTCATTTTTCGTTAAAACCTTTGGAAGTAAAGTCTGATGATCCGCGGTCCTTTAAAAGGGCTGTGGTGAAATAATTTATTACATGGGACCTTAAATTGGTCTGTTTTTATTTTTATTTAAATTATTAGCTATGATTTACATTGAACTCTCTGGGTTTTATCCTCCTTGGGTCTACCCATACGGATTACCTATTTTTTCGTAAACTACATATATATATATATATATATAATATATTAGCTTACCTCGGTGAAAAACTAGCGATGATTTATGAGTGCTGTGGAACATTTTGAGTTGCTTATATTCTTAATTTCACATACACTTGCGTATTTTTTTCCTTTCTTTTTTGCCGTGGCCCATTTAATTTATCTCGCGACCCACTGACGGGTCGGGACCCTTGGTTTGAAAAACCCTAGCATATATAATTTGTAAATCACACATTTGGTTGTCTGTCTTGCTAAGGACCACGCATTATGTGCATTTACAGATAAGAGCCAGCCCAAAGATAATTAAATATCCTATTATTGTTTGTTATATAAAAAAAGCTAAGTAAATCTTGATCACGTTGAGCGGGAGGCCGTAAATTGTTCTGTATGTCTGAATGTTCGTTTTGAGGTATCAGTTTTTATAAACGGTGTACAAGTTTTCTTGTCTCCGCGTTCAATCGGTGTAGTTGAACATGATTTGAAGTCGATAGTCATAAAAAAAACAAAAAACAAACAAACAATGTATTTAGTGAACAAGTAATTTCTTTTGTCAGTTTTCACAAGCCTGTGGGCAAAGATTCATTGATCATTCAAGAAGTAGACGTCGCTGGAGGAAAATAGGAGGCGTGGGAGGAGAAAAAAAGACACTGAAAGTATATTGAATAAAAGATCACTAAAAATAAAAATAAAAATGCCTGAACGTGATTTAAAACGTCTTGCAGTTCAAGAAGGTAAGCCCTAAGGATAAAAGTTCCCGGGTTATTTTGGCGCCGGCGGGAAAATTGCGGCTTGAATTATCTGAAAAACTTCCGGCAAAGAAAACATGAAGAGGAGAATGTAAAGTCCCTGGGTGAGGGAGGATAGGGGATTTCGGGGAGGGAAATTTCATTTCTTAAAAAGAAACTTTAGTCTTCTTTCTTTTATTTCTGTTTTTTTTTTGTGTGTGTGGGGGGGGTGAGGTGCTTTTCAGCATATTGTCACTTTCTCTTTTCAAATAGGCAAAATACGGTTTAAAATAGCATGGCCGGAGATAGAAAGAGAGAGAGACATAGAGAAAGAGAGAGAGAGATAGAAAAAGATGATAGAGAAAGAGATAGATAATGAAAGAGGGAAAAGAGAGAGAGAGAAGAAAAGGAGTGATAGAGAGAAAGAGAGAGAAATAGAGAGAGAAAAATGGGTAATA
>OZ038510.1:70871027-70886027 GCA_964036315.1 Acanthosepion esculentum
TAATAGACAGAGTAAAGAAAATGAGTGGTAGAGAGAGAGAGAGAGAGTGAGAAAGAAAGAGAGAGAAAAGGAGGGAAACGGGTAATAGAGAGAAAAGATAAATAGTGATAGAAAGAAAGACAGAGAGAGAGGGGGAAAGAATAATAGCAAGAGGAAGACAGGAAAATGAGTTGTAGAGTAAAAGAGAGAGATGGGAGAGGTAAAAGGCTGAGAGAGGGAGAGGGAAAGTGATAAAGAAAGAATCAAAGAAGAAAGAAAGAAAGAAAGAAAGAGAAAGAAAAGCGGGTAATAGAAAGAGAAAGAAGTAAATGATTGATAGAGAGAAAGAGTGAGAAAGAGAGAGAGAAAGAGAAAGAAAAACGGGTAATAGAGCGAGAGAAAAAAATAGTGATAGAGAGAAAGACAGAGAGAGAGAGGGCAAAGAATATTAGAGAGAGAGAGTGACAGACTGGAAAATGAGTTATAGAGAAAAAGAGGAAAAGTGTGATAGTGAGAGAGAGGGAAAAGAGTAATAGTGAGAAATAAAAAGAGAGACAGAGAGGGGCGAAATGAATAATGCTGAGAAAAAGAGAGGCAAATGAATGACAGAGAGAAAGATAGAGAGAGAATGAGAGAAAGAGAAAGAGAGAGAATGAGAGAAGAAAAATAATAGAGAGAGAGAGAGAGGAAAAGAGTCATACAGAGAATAAGAGACAGAAAACTAGCGGAAAAAGAGTGGGACAGGGGAATATGAGTGATAGAGAGAAAGAGAAAGAGAAAGAGAGATAAACAATGATAGAGAGAGTGGAAAAGGAGTGATAGAGAGAAATGAAAAAGAGTAATAGTGTGAGTGAGAGAGCGAAATGAATGATAGCGACAGAGAGGGAGAGGGAGATAGAGAGAGTTAGAGAAAGAGACTATGAGATAGATATATGAAATAATGGGGTGCATTACGTACAAGGAGAAATCTCTAATTTCAAAATTTCAAAATGGATGAATGGGAAAAGGAGGTGAGTGAGTGAGAGAGAGAAAGAGAATGAGAGAGAGAGAGAGAGAGAGAAAGAAAGAGAGAAAGAGTGATATGTAATAATAGCGTACATTACGCACACGGACAGATGTCTCAGTCAAGCCAGGATATAAATTTTGAAAAAGCAAGAATATGAGAAGAAAGTGAGAGAGAGAGAGAGTGAGAAAGAGAGAGAGAGTGTGTGAGAGAGAGACTAAAAGAAAAGGTTGACGAGGGAGCAAAATAGAAGATACGAATGTGGAATAAGAGAGAGGAGGAAAGAAAGAGAGGGATTAAAACGTAAAAGAGAGGGGAAGAGAGAGAAGTAGAGATGAGAAGAAAGAGAAAGGGTGAGTAAGAAGAGAAATAGAGAAACGAAGAAGAGGAAAAGAGGATGGAAAAGAAACATAGATTAGAAAGAGAGAGAGAGAGAGAAAGAGAGAAGAAAAACGCGAGACAGAGAATGGGGAGAAAATGGACTGTGAGTGTATGAAAACGAGAGATAACGAAAACGTGTGCATGACATTTGACATGAATTAAGAGATGTTGCATGATTTATTTGACGGTTTATCAACCCTTTGTTATTTGAAGCTTAAACATTTTTTTTCTTTGCGAATTATTGCATCAACCATTTTGGAGATAAAAAAAAGCTCCTTCATAAAATCCAAAGAAGAATCAGCAATTTTATTGTTCCTGATCTGGCATCTCAGCTTCAGTCACTTTCTCACCGTGGTAAAGTTGCCTTCCAGGGTCTTTACTATAAATACTTTTCACGGTAATAGTTTTGGATGAATTGCTCGGTTGAATTCATCGATATGATATCTAGACATTTTGAATTTAAGCGTAGTACTAGACTGAGGTTTCGATGGCAAATAATCAGGAAAGAAGGCTTGGAAAATCTGATACTCCCAGGATAGATAGAGGGCAAGATGGATAGAGGAAAACAGCACATGACATACTTAGTGACCTTGAGTAAATGGATGGCCTAGGAGAAAATAATAGAGAAACAAAGTTTATTACGAGTTACACGAGACAGGAAGATGTGGAGAGCCATGACCGCCTACGTCCTGAGGGGGACACGACGACATAATGATGAAGACTGTAATGGCGTCGAGATCTCATCAATTTATATTTGAGTTGGCGAGATGTACCAATAAGTTCAATGGTAACAGGTTCTCTCGCACTTCTTGCTTGTAGAACTCCATTTCAGTTCCATTCTTTCCAGACATATTTCATCTTCAAATATTTAAATACAATGCCAATCGCTATCTACTGTCCCCTTGATTGAATGTTTTGTTTTCGGCCATTAATTCTTCCACGCCATTTTTAATCGTTTTCACCACATGCAACGCAGAAAAGCCACTAACGGGTCACAAGGTGTGGAAGAATTAGGAACGGAAACATTAATTATAAGCAGGAAGAGAAAAGAGTAATCAAGAGGACAGCAGATAGCGATTGACACTGAATTAAAAGTTTTGCTGGAAAGCATGGAACCGGAAGGGAGTTGGTTAGAAAGCATGGAACCGGAAGGGTGTTGGTTAGAAAGCATGGAACCGGAAGGGAGTTGGTTAGAAAGCATGGAACCGGAAGGGAGTTGGTTAGAAAGCATGGAACCGGAAGGGTGTTGGTTAGAAAGCATGGAACCGGAAGGGAGTTGGTTAGAAAGCATGGAACCGGAAGGGAGTTGGTTAGAAAGCATGGAACCGGAAGGGTGTTGGTTAGAAAGCATGGAACCGGAAGGGAGTTGGCTAGAAAGCATGGAACCGGAAGGGAGTTGGTTACAAAGCATGGAACCGGAAGGGAGTTGGTTAGAAAGCATGGAACCGGAAGGGAGTTGGCTAGAAAGCATGGAACCGGAAGGGAGTTGGTTACAAAGCATGGAACCGGAAGGGAGTTGGTTAGAAAACATAGAACCGGAAGGGAGTTGGCTAGAAAGCATGGAACCGGAAGGGAGTTGGTTAGAAAGCATGGAACCGGAAGGGAGTTGGTTAGAAAGCATGGAACCGGAAGGGTGTTGGTTAGAAAGCATGGAACCGGAAGGGAGTTGGTTAGAAAGCATGGAACCGGAAGGGAGTTGGCTAGAAAGCATGGAACCGGAAGGGAGTTGGTTACAAAGCATGGAACCGGAAGGGAGTTGGTTAGAAAACATAGAACCGGAAGGGAGTTGGCTAGAAAGCATGGAACCGGAAGGGAGTTGGTTAGAAAGCATGGAACCGGAAGGGAGTTGGTTAGAAAGCATGGAACCGGAAGGGTGTTGGTTAGAAAGCATGGAACCGGAAGGGAGTTGGTTAGAAAGCATGGAACCGGAAGGGTGTTGGTTAGAAAGCATGGAACCGGAAGGGAGTTGGCTAGAAAGCATGGAACCGGAAGGGAGTTGGTTACAAAGCATGGAACCGGAAGGGAGTTGGTTAGAAAGCATGGAACCGGAAGGGAGTTGGCTAGAAAGCATGGAACCGGAAGGGAGTTGGTTACAAAGCATGGAACCGGAAAGGAGTTGGTTAGAAAACATAGAACCGGAAGGGAGTTGGCTAGAAAGCATGGAACCGGAAAAGAGTTGGTTAGGAAGCATGGAACCGGAAGGGAGTTTTCTAGAAAGCATGGAACCGGAAGGGAGTTGGTTAGAAAGCATGGAACCGGAAGGGAGTTGATTAGAAAGCGTGGAATCGGAAGGTAGTTGGCTAGAAAGCATGGAACCGGAAGGGAGTTTGCTAGAAAGCATGGAACCGGAAGGGAGTTGGTTAGAAAGCATGGAACCGGAAGGGTGTTGGTTAGAAAGCATGGAACCGGAAGGGAGTTGGCTAGAAAGCATGGAACCGGAAGGGAGTTGGTTACAAAGCATGGAACCGGAAGGGAGTTGGTTAGAAAACATAGAACCGGAAGGGAGTTGGCTAGAAAGCATGGAACCGGAAGGGAGTTGGTTAGGAAGCATGGAACCGGAAGGGAGTTTTCTAGAAAGCATGGAACCGGAAGGGAGTTGGTTAGAAAGCATGGAACCGGAAGGGAGTTGATTAGAAAGCGTGGAATCGGAAGGTAGTTGGCTAGAAAGCATGGAACCGGAAGGGAGTTTGCTAGAAAGCATGGAACCGGAAGGGAGTTGGTTAGAAAGCATGGAACCGGAAGGGTGTTGGTTAGAAAGCATGGAACCGGAAGGGAGTTGGCTAGAAAGCATGGAACCGGAAGGGAGTTGGTTACAAAGCATGGAACCGGAAGGGAGTTGGTTAGAAAACATAGAACCGGAAGGGAGTTGGCTAGAAAGCATGGAACCGGAAAAGAGTTGGTTAGGAAGCATGGAACCGGAAGGGAGTTTTCTAGAAAGCATGGAACCGGAAGGGAGTTGGTTAGAAAGCATGGAACCGGAAGGGAGTTGGTTAGAAAGCATGGAACCGGAAGGGAGTTGATTAGAAAGCGTGGAATCGGAAGGTAGTTGGCTAGAAAGCATGGAACCGGAAGGGAGTTTGCTAGAAAGCATGGAACCGGAAGGGAGTTGGTTAGAAAGCATGGAACCGGAAGGGTGTTGGTTAGAAAGCATGGAACCGGAAGGGAGTTGGCTAGAAAGCATGGAACCGGAAGGGAGTTGGTTACAAAGCATGGAACCGGAAGGGAGTTGGTTAGAAAACATAGAACCGGAAGGGAGTTGGCTAGAAAGCATGGAACCGGAAAAGAGTTGGTTAGGAAGCATGGAACCGGAAGGGAGTTTTCTAGAAAGCATGGAACCGGAAGGGAGTTGGTTAGAAAGCATGGAACCGGAAGGGAGTTGGTTAGAAAGCATGGAACCGGAAGGGAGTTGATTAGAAAGCGTGGAATCGGAAGGTAGTTGGCTAGAAAGCATGGAACCGGAAGGGAGTTTGCTAGAAAGCATGGAACCGGAAGGGAGTTGGTTAGAAAGCATGGAACCGGAAGGGTGTTGGTTAGAAAGCATGGAACCGGAAGGGAGTTGGCTAGAAAGCATGGAACCGGAAGGGAGTTGGTTACAAAGCATGGAACCGGAAGGGAGTTGGTTAGAAAACATAGAACCGGAAGGGAGTTGGCTAGAAAGCATGGAACCGGAAAAGAGTTGGTTAGGAAGCATGGAACCGGAAGGGAGTTTTCTAGAAAGCATGGAACCGGAAGGGAGTTGGTTAGAAAGCATGGAACCGGAAGGGAGTTGATTAGAAAGCGTGGAATCGGAAGGTAGTTGGCTAGAAAGCATGGAACCGGAAGGGAGTTTGCTAGAAAGCATGGAACCGGAAGGGAGTTTGCTAGAAAGCATGGAACCGGAAGGGTGTTGGTTAGAAAGCATGGAACCGGAAGGGAGTTGGCTAGAAAGCATGGAACCGGAAGGGAGTTGGTTACAAAGCATGGAACCGGAAGGGAGTTGGTTAGAAAACATAGAACCGGAAGGGAGTTGGCTAGAAAGCATGGAACCGGAAAAGAGTTGGTTAGGAAGCATGGAACCGGAAGGGAGTTTTCTAGAAAGCATGGAACCGGAAGGGAGTTGGTTAGAAAGCATGGAACCGGAAGGGAGTTGATTAGAAAGCGTGGAATCGGAAGGTAGTTGGCTAGAAAGCATGGAACCGGAAGGGAGTTGGCTAGAAAGCATGGAACCGGAAGGGAGTTGGTTAGAAAGCATGGAACCGGAAGGGTGTTGGTTAGAAAGCATGGAACCGGAAGGGAGTTGGCTAGAAAGCATGGAACCGGAAGGGAGTTGGTTACAAAGCATGGAACCGGAAGGGAGTTGGATAGAAAACATAGAACCGGAAGGGAGTTGGCTAGAAAGCATGGAACCGGAAGGGAGTTGGTTAGGAAGCATGGAACCGGAAGGGAGTTTTCTAGAAAGCATGGAACCGGAAGGGAGTTGGTTAGAAAGCATGGAACCGGAAGGGAGTTGGCTAGAAAGCATGGAACCGGAAGGGAGTTGGTTACAAAGCATGGAACCGGAAGGGAGTTGGTTAGAAAACATAGAACCGGAAGGGAGTTGGTTAGAAAGCATGGAACCGGAAGGGTGTTGGTTAGAAAGCATGGAACCGGAAGGGAGTTGGCTAGAAAGCATGGAACCGGAAGGGAGTTGGTTACAAAGCATGGAACCGGAAGGGAGTTGGTTAGAAAACATAGAACCGGAAGGGAGTTGGCTAGAAAGCATGGAACCGGAAGGGAGTTGGTTAGGAAGCATGGAACCGGAAGGGAGTTTTCTAGAAAGCATGGAACCGGAAGGGAGTTGGTTAGAAAGCATGGAACCGGAAGGGAGTTGGCTAGAAAGCATGGAACCGGAAGGGAGTTGGTTACAAAGCATGGAACCGGAAGGGAGTTGGTTAGAAAACATAGAACCGGAAGGGAGTTGGCTAGAAAGCATGGAACCGGAAAAGAGTTGGTTAGGAAGCATGGAACCGGAAGGGAGTTTTCTAGAAAGCATGGAACCGGAAGGGAGTTGGTTAGAAAGCATGGAACCGGAAGGGAGTTGATTAGAAAGCGTGGAATCGGAAGGTAGTTGGCTAGAAAGCATGGAACCGGAAGGGAGTTTGCTAGAAAGCATGGAACCGGAAGGGAGTTGGTTAGAAAGCATGGAACCGGAAGGGTGTTGGTTAGAAAGCATGGAACCGGAAGGGAGTTGGCTAGAAAGCATGGAACCGGAAGGGAGTTGGTTACAAAGCATGGAACCGGAAGGGAGTTGGTTAGAAAACATAGAACCGGAAGGGAGTTGGCTAGAAAGCATGGAACCGGAAGGGAGTTGGCTAGAAAGCATGGAACCGGAAGGGAGTTGGTTACAAAGCATGGAACCGGAAGGGAGTTGGTTAGAAAACATAGAACCGGAAGGGAGTTGGCTAGAAAGCATGGAACCGGAAAAGAGTTGGTTAGGAAGCATGGAACCGGAAGGGAGTTTTCTAGAAAGCATGGAACCGGAAGGGAGTTGGTTAGAAAGCATGGAACCGGAAGGGAGTTGATTAGAAAGCGTGGAATCGGAAGGTAGTTGGCTAGAAAGCATGGAACCGGAAGGGAGTTTGCTAGAAAGCATGGAACCGGAAGGGAGTTGGTTAGAAAGCATGGAACCGGAAGGGTGTTGGTTAGAAAGCATGGAACCGGAAGGGAGTTGGTTAGAAAGCATGGAACCGGAAGGGTGTTGGTTAGAAAGCATGGAACCGGAAGGGTGTTGGTTAGAAAGCATGGAACCGGAAGGGTGTTGGTTAGAAAGCATGGAACCGGAAGGGTGTTGGTTAGAAAGCGTGGAATCGGAAGGTAGTTGGCTAGAAAGCATGGAACCGGAAGGGAGTTGGCTAGAAAGCATGGAACCGGAAGGGAGTTGGTTACAAAGCATGGAACCGGAAGGGAGTTGGTTAGAAAACATAGAACCGGAAGGGAGTTGGCTAGAAAGCATGGAACCGGAAAAGAGTTGGTTAGGAAGCATGGAACCGGAAGGGAGTTTTCTAGAAAGCATGGAACCGGAAGGGAGTTGGTTAGAAAGCATGGAACCGGAAGGGAGTTGATTAGAAAGCGTGGAATCGGAAGGTAGTTGGCTAGAAAGCATGGAACCGGAAGGGAGTTTGCTAGAAAGCATGGAACCGGAAGGGAGTTGGTTAGAAAGCATGGAACCGGAAGGGTGTTGGTTAGAAAGCATGGAACCGGAAGGGAGTTGGTTAGAAAGCATGGAACCGGAAGGGTGTTGGTTAGAAAGCATGGAACCGGAAGGGTGTTGGTTAGAAAGCATGGAACCGGAAGGGTGTTGGTTAGAAAGCATGGAACCGGAAGGGTGTTGGTTAGAAAGCGTGGAATCGGAAGGTAGTTGGCTAGAAAGCATGGAACCGGAAGGGAGTTGGCTAGAAAGCGTGGAACCGGAAGGGAGTTGGTTAGAAAGCATGGAACCGGAAGGGAGTTTGCTAGAAAGCATGGAACCGGAAGGGAGTTGGTTAGAAAGCATGGAACCGGAAGGGAGTTTGCTAGAAAGCATGGAACCGGAAGGGAGTTGGTTAGAAAACATGGAACCGGAAGGGAGTTGGTTAGAAAGCAAGGAACCGGAAGAGAGTTGGCTAGAAAGCATGGAACCGGAAGGGAGTTGGTTAGACAGCATGGAACCGGAAGGGAGTTGGTTAGACAGCATGGAACCGCAAGGGAGTTGGTTAGAAAGCATGTTACCGGAAGGGAGTTGATTAGAAAGCATGGAACCGGAAGGGAGTTGATTAGAAAGCATGGAACCGGAAGTGAGTTCCGTAACAGAGAAATGCGAGAAAAGGAACTGTTAGCATATGATTTACGGTTACATCTAGCCAGCCCAATGGTAAATTGATGAAATCTTGACGCCAGTCTAGAACTGCGCTTAAATTTGAAAAGTCTAGGCACCATAGCGAATTGCTTATCTGAACAATTGCCATGAAAGTCTTTATAGAAAAAACACATACAGGCAACCTTACGTCAGTTGAAAATGACTTTAGTCGGACCGCCAGATCAGGACGAAAAATAACAGAAAGACAAAGTTTATTAAGAGTCATACGGGACAGGAAGTTGATGAGAGCCATGACCGCCTGCGCCCTGAGCGGACAGGGCCGTGACCTCCGAGAGACAAGGCCTGTTCGGTAGTGATGTGACGTCACAAAAGTAGTCCATGCAGTGAAACAGACAATAATCATAAAGTAATGAATAATTGTAAGAAAAAAATTGGTTTTAGAAAACTTTTAAAAAATACATTGTTTTACAAAACAAATAAACAGAATTGGATTTTATACAGAACTTTATTTCATATTAATTTTTTTAAAATAACCGATAAGAAAAAAAAATGTTGCTGAATGTTTTGTTAAAGAAATTAAACATCATGTTAGATTTCATTAAATTTTAAAGACTGAAATTCGTTCATTATTTTTTTATTTGTTTCAAATTTGAAAACATTTTTTAAATCATTATCAGTATTGTTTTAATTTGCATGTTTTTATTAAAGTTACAATATCGTAAGTAAATGATTATTATTCTTTACACGACAGCAACAACTCAATTATGAATTAGGAAACAAACAAAGAAAGAGAGGAGCAAATTACAAGTAAATTATAAATAAGATACAAATAAAAACTAAATACAAGAAAGTAAATAAATTTGATACAAAAAAGAGACTTAAAATTCAAATAATACTTATAGAAAAGTAGGTTACAGACAGACAATTTTAACACTGAAATTCGTTCATGATTTATTGTTTCACATTTGAAAATTTTTCATAAATCATAATCAGCGTTGTTTTAATTTGCATGTTTTTATTTCAATTTTAATAATTATTCTGTGAAGTTACAATTTTTGTAATCATTAAAGAGATTATTACTCAAATACAGTAACAACTGAATTATGAATTAGGGAACAAACAATAATTAAATAAACAAATCATAATTAAATGATGAATGAATAAAAAAAAATAATTATGATAAATAAATAAAACAATTAAACATAAACAAGAAACAAAAACACAAACAAGAAAATACATTAGATACAAACAATAAATAGATTTAAAAATCAAATAATATTTTCAGCAAAATAGGTTACTGATATAAAATTTAGCTTAATGTTTGAAGTTTTCTTTTTTTGCTTAACTTGTTACTTGCAATATTATTATTTTCCCTAGAACAAAAATTATTTAAAAGAGCATTTGTAGAGCTCCAGACAAACATTTTTTGTATTTTTTCTATATTGTGACCCTCATCACAAGTGTCAACATCAAAAAGAAGCTCATCATCTGCCAAAACATTCAATGTTATATGCATGGCTAATTTTCTTTGATTTACTGAATGAATAAAAGAATGATTTTTTATCAGTTTATTAATGACTACATAATTATAGAGAACAAAATTTATAGTTTTATCATTAGGATATAAGAGAGAACCTCTATTAATCCCATGAATATAGCTGCATATTTCAGGTATTTCTTCCACATTATCTTTTACACTTCCAGATATTAAATCTTTGCAACTATTGCATTTACTTTTCTTAAAAACTGCATAACAGCAATAACCTGCTAAGTATAGTATTACAGGTAGAACTTCTCTACAATTATTAACATCATCCTCTTTAACATCAATTCTGTATTTATATATATCTAACTTTTCCTCCTCTGTCACTTCATCCCAGTTTGGTTTTTGTAAACTCTTTAAATCAATTTTAATGCATTGCTGATTAAATGGTAAGTTTAATTTTAAAACTGATTGCATTCTAATTTTTTTTCTCACTCAAATACTTGCCGTATCGAGATATTATACTGATCCCCACTAAGTTGCCGGTACTGACCCAACCTTGCTTCAAGGTGATCAGTTTGAAATTTGCCTGGTAATATGTACAGCATTTTCAGTTCTTCTATGCAATACTTGGTCAGTTCTAGAAATGCATAGGTTGTATGATGCAAAGCAGTGAAGGTTTCCTTTGTTAATTTTCCATTTCTTCCAGAAATGCTATTCCAAGATTCTAACCAGTCACAGAATACAGAGAGAAATCTAAAATTTTCTTCATCCATTCTAAGTGGATTGCAGTATTTATTTCTAAGCCGACAACCTTTATATGGTGTTTTAACATTCATTATTGTCCACCAAATATAAAATATGTTTATATATTCTGCAACTTCTGCAAAATTAGGCAAATATTTCTGTTTTCCTAAGGTTATTAATCCTTGAATAGTATATTCATTAAAAATTTGCAGAACTAAATTAACATTTTGCCTTTCAAGATTAGTAGGAGAAAGTGCCTTTGAGGTCAATTTATAACAATATTTCAAAATTGACTGAGATTCTAAGGCATGAAGTTTCTGTAAGGTAGAAAATGGGGCACTTTGGATACTATCTAATTCATGATTTCCATCATGACAAAATTTGGGGAACAGCATGCATCTATTTGCATCTTTTTGACCAAGCCAATTGTTTCTAATGCATTTTAATATATGGACTGAGTCAAAAAGGAAGAAAAGGGGTCGAGACTTTATAACTGGGTGTGGATATACAATGGAAAGCTTTGGAGGACTGCAAAAGAAAGAGATAGCTTTTTTATTTATAGCATTATTATCTGTTATGATTGATAATACTTGAAAGCCTATCTCCTCTAAACCAATTATCATATGTTTAACTATGTCAAATAACTTCTCAGCTTTAAGACATTTAGTTGGCATAACATGCACAACATCTTTATATTGTGAGAATACGCTGCTAATCATGAAAGCAAAAGCACTTGTTACAGCTTCACTGCTGTTGTCAGAAAAGCCAACAATATTACCACCCTTATAATCTAAATAAGGTTTTAGGTGAATTTCATCAACAAGTAAAGATACTGTGATGTCATTCTGCACTAGGAGCTTAAATTTATTTTTAATATACATAAGAAAATTGTTATCATGTTGCTCAATCAAAGGATTCATATATGTTGATAACGTTAGTCTTTTAATGGTTGAATAGCTAGGTAAAATTATATTTTTGCTGTCTCTTAACAATCTGTACCCTTTAGGGGAGCAGTTATATAATAATGAAGAAAATATCATCATTTCTGTTGAATAATCAAGCTTATTTTGTGTCATTAAATTTATCTGCTCATATATAAATTTGATTGCATTAAAATGTTTGTTTGATTCTTCTTGCACTAATAGTAGAAATGACATTATTAATTTTAATATAAAAATCATATTTTGAGGTTCAGTTTGCTGTTGTTGTGTGTCCATTTTCTTCGTGTTTTCTATCAGAATTTCAAGAGTATTTTGATCAGTTACATGTTTAGGAATCTTATAGTCCCCTATTGAATGCATTTCCACATCTCTACAAAACACATGTACTGCAAAATCAGATTCAATTACAAGAGATAGATTGATTTTTGGATATGGGGATTTGATGATACTGAATATAATAAGTGTCTCTTGCTGCCTAACAAAACTCCAGTAATTTCTATCAAGGAAATTTAATTTCCCTTCCAGATCATTAATATTATGGAATTTCTTCTGTATTTTATATGCTAAGTCATCATTAATACTATGATTTAAAGCACTTTTAAGAGCGGAATTCTCTAGTCGAATTCACCTGGAATCTGGTGACTCTCTAGAAGTATTCAATGAAGATAAATATGAGGGACAGTTTGGGAAAATTCTAGGAATAGCACCATCACGAAGATATATTTTTTTTAGTTTAACTGCAATTGTGACACCTGTTTTTTCGTCAAAAGCTGACGATTCTCTCCTTATGTCCTCCGGTCGAAAATGTAGTTCACATACCTAAAAAGATTTTAAAAACCAAAAATCTATTTTAAATTCTTGTGAAATCTAAGAAAATCAATCAGCAAAAATCTCTACAGTAATATGAAGCATTAACAATTTTAGGAAAAGTGGAGAGAATTCAACAAAAGATTATTAGTGACGAAGCTAACAGAATTTTTAACGTTTATTTATTTTTTAATTTTTAAAATGATAAATAAAAAAACATTCTTATGAATAAAACAATTCTAAAATGTTGTTAAATTATTAGAATTATATTAATTCTAAAAAATAATTCAATTATTTTTATGCCTATAAATAAAAAGATTCTTTTATGAATTTATATCGAAAATGTCTTTAAAGTTTATTTTTATAAAAATTAGATTTCACTTCAGCCTTTAAAAACTTTCGCAACTTTGTTTTTAATTATAATGTTTTGTGAATTATAAAGATATGAAATTATTTTAATCCTCAAAGTTTCAATTGAGTTTAATAACTTTTTAAAACAAAACTTTGTTTTAAAATGTGTTGTAAATTACAGACATGAAATTAATTAAATTCAATTAAAGTTTCATTTAGTCACGAACAAAACAATTCTAAAAAATCGTTAAACTTATTAGAATCATTTTTTATGTATATAAAATATTCCTTTAGGAATTCATGAATGAATTGAATTATGTCGAAAATTACTTTAAAGCTTATTTATTAAAAAAATGAGGTTTAAAATTTTAAAAGCAACAGTAACACGTACGAGAATGAATATCTAAACTTTCTCGCTAGATTTATGTCTTATTAACTTTAAGTTATGAATTACAAAGACATGGTATTAATTTTCATTAAAGTTTCAATAAAATTTACTTATTTTTTAATACAAAAAATACTCACTCTGCTGAATTTAGTAGGTGAAAAATGATCTCTTCTGATTGTACGAATCCAAACATCAGATAATTCTTTATCTTTAGGGAACGAAAATACATGTACTTTAGGGCCGTTTTTATAATTCCCTTTGCAATTTGGTACAACGCATCTATAAGGCATTGTTTTTGTTTTAAATTAATTCAATATTTAAAAGAGAGTATTAATAAATAATTTAAAAATGCCGCCGTAAAAAATCTGCTACACAAAACAAACGACACGCTTCTTGAAAGTCGGACTCAATGTGATGACGTCACATTTCTCCGTAGCCCAATGAAGAAGGCCTGCTATCTCGGTGGTCACGACAGGGCACATTTAGAAGAAGATTATGCTGGCTCTAATTCTTACTCACCCATTAACCTCTTGTATCATAATGGCTTTAATGCCATGCTAGGAGTAAACGCGATTAAAAAAAAAAAAGTGACCATGA
The DNA here is from genome assembly GCA_964036315.1 of Acanthosepion esculentum. Taxonomy (NCBI): domain Eukaryota; kingdom Metazoa; phylum Mollusca; class Cephalopoda; order Sepiida; family Sepiidae; genus Acanthosepion; species Acanthosepion esculentum. Next base: position 70,884,519 of record OZ038510.1, read on the forward strand.
TTTTTCCAGATACAATTTGCATAAAAATAGTTTGCAATAAACGTTTTCTTTAAAAATTGATTGTAGGACTGTTCCATGTATAAACCTCACAGAAATAGATCGTAAACTTTTATTGTATTATAAAGGGGCAATCTTTAATATCTGAAAAACCTTATTCAATTTAGTGTTTTCAAACGGTTCTTTTCAGTTATTTGTTCTGTCACGGTGGAGTAATTGATAGCGGCTCGGATTGAGGAATCGGAGAGCCGTGTTCAAATTTCAGTCGAATCCATTGCATTCACTTAACTTGCTGATACCCTTGAGTAAGGTATGAATCCTCTTCTTATCTATGAGTAAAAAGCAGGACGAGACTGCCTTGGATGGCAACTCGTCTACCGCAGAAAGAAATGGTAACCTACTGCGGGAAAAAAGCTGCCTTGTCAGTCATGTATCGAAAATTACATGATCGCCTAAGAGTGTATCACGCATGGCACATAACTGACTGACAGATGAATCGGGTCGCGTTGGAATTCGTCATAAATTATAAGTATGCCCACCACCCAGATCCGGTTACAGACATAGGACCTGTAACAATTTTATGGGACTTTGCAATACACACAGAACAATCAGAGCCACTCCCACAGATATCGTGATGAAAGATAACAAAAACTGTATATGATTTCCTTTTGACAAGTTCCTACAGACTATAATGTATCTTTTTAAGATTAAAAAAAAAATATATCTTGAAGTGGCACATAAGGACATGAATAATTCCAGTTGTGGTTGGAGCGTTGGGTTTCACAGAAAAAGGTCCTCTCAGATCGATTGAAGGGGTTCCTGGAAGCCATACCATAAAGAAATCCAAAAAGGATTGTTTGCAAAATTACAGCTCACGCATTACGAAGGCTTTACTAGTGTAAAATGTGAGATCTTTGGTTGTTGTTTTTTTTTATTATAATTTCTTTTTTACGAAAAATTCTCAATGTAAAAAATGTTGCTATTTCAGACTGTCTATATTTATGAGATGAGGTATTATGTACACAATTTATATTATTCAGACTATTGTCCTCATCTTTGTCGCCATATTTATCACAACGTTCAGGCCCTTCAGTATCTGTCTATATTTCTGATATGAGGTATTATGTACATTATTTACATTATTCAAACTATTGTTCTCATCTTTTTCGCCATATTTATCAGAACGTTTCGGCCGTTGAACGCTCCGGCCTTCTTCAGTATTTGTCTATGTTTCTGAGATGAGGTATTATGTACACTACTTATAATATTCGGACTATTGTCCTCATCTTTGTTGCCATATTTATTAGCACGTTTTGACCGTTGTACGCTCCGGCCTTCAGTATCTGTCTATATTTTTGAGATGAGGTATTATGTACTCTATTTATATTATTCAGACTATTCTCCTCATTTTTGTCGCCATTTTTATTATAACGATTCGGCCGTTGAACGCTCCGGCCTTCTTCAGTATCTGTCTATATTTCTGAGATGAGGTATTATGTACACTATTTACAT
>OZ038510.1:70891027-70908527 GCA_964036315.1 Acanthosepion esculentum
TCTATCTATCTATCTATCTATCTATCTATCTATCTATCTATCTATCTATCTATCCATCTATTTATCTATATCAGTTTCTCCTATCTATCTATCTATCTCAGTTTCCTCATATCTATCTATCTATCTATTTTTATCAATTTCCTCATATATATCTATCTATCTTTATCAATTTACTCATATCTATCTATCTATCTATTTATCTATCTATCTATCTATCTATCTATCTATCTATCTATCTATCTATCTATCTATCTCAGTTTCCTAATATCTAGCTAACTAGCTAGCTGTCTGTCTGTCTTTATCAGTTTCTTCATATCTATCTATCTATCTATCTATCTATCCATCTATCTATATGAGTTTCTCCTATCTATCTATCTATCTATCTATCTAAGTTTCCTCATATGTATCTATCTATCTATCTATATATCTATTTTTATCCATTTTCTTCATATCTATCTATCTATCTCAGTTTCCTAATATTTAGCTAGATAACTAGCTGTCTGTCTGTCTTTATCAGTTTCTTCATATCTATCTTTCTATCTATCTATCTATCTATATCAGTTTCTCCTATCTATCTATCTATCTATCTATCTATCTAAGTTTCCTCATATCTATCTATCTATCTATATATCTATTTTTAACCATTTTCTTCATATTTATCTATCTCTCTCTCTCTCTCTCTCTCTCTGTCAGTTTCCTCATATGTATCTACCTATCTATGTATCAGCTCATTATATATCTATCATTCTGTCTATCTGTCCTGCTTTTCTACAGCATTCCTTCTCTCTCTTTCTATCTCCATCTCTGTCTCAACTTGCTCTTCGATTCTAATCGCGTCCTCCCTGCCTTTCCTTTTTCTATCTCTCTTTCTTTCTCTCTCTATCTCTCTCGCTTTATCTCAGTTTGATTACTTTTCTGGAGTTTCCCCTAATCTTTCTCTTGCCTTCCTCTCTGTCTACCCTTGTCTTTCGATTCCACCTCATCCACCCTCATATCTATTTTACAATATTTTCTCTCACGGTGTATTGCTCTTTCTCTCGCTTGGATTAGTTTTTCTTTTCTCCTCCTTCTTACCCTCAATTGGTCTCCCCCCACCAAGTTCTATTTCTGTTTCTCTTTGCCTCTCTGTTAAAGCTTGTCTTTCTTTATTTCTTTTATGAGTATCTCCATGTCTCGCAGTTTGTTATATGTTCACCTTTCGATTACATTCTCTCTTTTTCTGTCTTTCGATCACACGCTCTACATCTTGGTCTATTCAGATCTATCTATCTATCTATCTATCTATCTATCTATCTATCTATCTATCTATCTATCTATCTATCTATCTAATGTTCATTATTATCCATCAAAATATCTATGCCTGTTTCTATCTATCTATCTATCTATCTATCTATCTATCTATCTATCTATCTATCTATCTATCTATCTAATGTTCTTTATTATCCATCAATATATCTATGCCTGTTTATATCTATCTATCTATCTATCTATCTATCTATCTATCTATCTATCTATCTATCTATCTGTCTGTCTGTCTATCTATCTATCTATCCCATTTTGTTCATATCTATCTATCTATCTATCCCATTATGTTCGTATCTATCTATCTATCTATCTATCTATCTATCTATCTATCTATCTATCTATCTATCTATCTATCTATCTATCCCATTCTGTTCATATCTATCTATCTATCTATCTATCTATCTATCTATCTATCTATCCCAATCTGTTCATATCTATCTATCTATCTATCTATCTATCTATCTATCTATCTATCTATCTATCTATCCCATTCTGTTTATATCTATCTATCTATCTATCTATCTATCTATCTATCTATCTATCTATCCCATTCTGTTCATATCTATCTATCTATCTATCTATCTATCTATCTATCTATCTATCTATCTATCTAATGTTCTTTATTATCCATCAATATATCTATGCCTGTTTATACCTATCTATGTTTATATCTATCTATCTATCTATCTATCTATCTATCTATCTATCTATCTATCTATCTATCTATCTCTTTCTCTCTCTCTCTCTCTCTCTCTCTCTATATATATATATATATATATATATATATATATATATAGAGAGAGAGAGAGAGAGAGAGATATATACCTCGTCTTTATTAATGTCTCTTTTTTTCTGTTTCCTTCTGTCTCTCCTTTCTTACTTATCCTCTATCACTCCTCCCTTTTTCTGAAACGCCGTCTTTCCATTTCATTCTCTACTTTTGTCTCTTCCTATTCTCTTTTCTCTCAAATGATTTTTTGTTTTTCTATCCTTGACATACACATTACTTCTCTTTCCCTTTCTGTATATATCAGTCTATCTCTCTCTAACTTGTCTTTCTTAATGTCTCCCTCTTTCTGTTTTCTTTCCCCCTCCCACCCTTTCTTTATGATTCGTTTTCTCTTTTTTTTCTCTCTTTATCAATCCCCTTCTTTTCATTTTATTCTCGACCCATGTCTCTTTCTCTATACTATTTTCTCTCAATTTAGCTACATCTTATTTTCGTTCTCTCTCTCTTTCACTCTTTTTCACGTCCATCTTTCTCTCCTTCTCTCTTTCTTTCTGTATCTTTCTCTCTCTTTTACTTTTCTTCTTTCTTTAGTATTCTTTGTCCTTCGATTTTTGTTAGCTTTCATTCGAAAACATAAAAATAGACATCTAAAAATATTATCTATTTTTCTCTCTTTCCCTCCCGATTGTCCTTTTTGGTTCATTCTATATCTTATTCTCTTTCTCTTTCCCTTCTCATTCTCTTATTCACCCTCTCTATCATTCTACCTTTTCTCTCTTTCTTCTGTTCGTTCTGTCTCCTCTCTTTACCATTTCTATACTAATCATGTCCTGATTTCATCTTCATTCTCTCATTTGTCTCTATGCATGTCCGTCCCCATACTCTCCAATTTCTTCTTCTTCTTCTTCTTCTTCTTCTTCTTCTTCTTCTTCTTCTTCTTCTTCTTCTTCTTCTAGTACTACTACTACTACTACTACTACTACTACTACTACTACTACTACTATTCTTTTTCACTTCCTCGTCTTCCTTTTCATTTTTCTTATTATTTACATAATTCTCTATCACGTCCTCCACCCCTTCTTCTTCTTCTTCTTTTTCTTTTTCTTTTTCTTGTTGTTGTTGATGTTGTTGTTGTTCTTCTTCTTCTTCTTCTTCTTCTTTTTCTTCTTCTACTACTACTACTACTATTCTTTTTCACTTCCTCGTTTTCATTTTCATTTTTTTTATTCACATAATTCTCTATCACGTCCACCACCCCTCTTCTTCTCCTTCTTCTTCTTCTTCTTCTTCTTTTTCTTCTTCTTCTTCCTCTTCTTCTTCTTCTTCTTCTTCTTCTTCTTCTTCTTCTTCTTCTTCTTCCTCTTCTTCTTCTTCTTCTTCTTCTTCTTCTACTACTACTACTACTATTACTATTCTTTTTCACTTCCTCGTCTTTCTTTTCATTTTTCTTATTATTCACATAATTCTTTATCACATCCTCCACCCCCTCTTCTTTTTCCCCCTCCTCTTCCTTCTCTTTCCTTTTCGTCGAATTCTTCTTTACGTAAACGTTTCCTACAGCCCTTCACTTATTCCTCCTCGTCGTTGTCGTTGTTTTTATCCTCCTCTCCCTCCTCCTCCTCCTCATTATTATTTTTGGTTGTTGTTCTTATTTTCTTCGTTCTCCTCCTCCTCCTCGTTGCACTCCTTTTTCTTCTTCTTCTACTTCATCTAATCCTCTTTCTCTACTTCTTCACATACTCCCTCTCCTCCTTCGCTTCTCCTTTTCCTTTTTCACCTTCACTTTCTCTACCTCTTTCTTCTCTTTCTCTTTCCTCTTTTCCTTGCTCTTTCTCTATCCTTTTTCAATTCCTTCTTCTCTTCTTTCTTGCTATTTTCTTCTTTTCTCTTTTCTTTTTTTCACTTCCTTCTTTTCTTCTCTTCTTTCGTTTTTCTTCTTCTTTCTTTTTCTTCTCATCCTCGCTTTTTCTTCTTCTTTTTTCGCTTCTTTCTGTTTCGTCTTTTTTCTTCTTAACCTTTCCATTTCTTCTTATTTTCTTTCTTTTTCTTTTTCGTTCTGAACCTTTGCTTTTCTTCCTCTACTTCTTCATCTCTTCTTTCTCTTTCTTCTTTTTTGTTCGCTTCCTTTCCATTTCTTTTCTTTATACTTTGTCTTCTTCCTTCTTCTCACCCTTCCCATTTCTTTTTCTTCTCTTCTTTCTTTCTTCTTTTTTTCTTCTCATCCTTTCAATTTCTTCTCTTATTTCTTTTTCTTTTCCTTCTTTTTTCTATATCTTCCTCTACTTCTTCTTATCTTCTTTTTCTTTCTTCTTCTTCTCTTTCGCCCGGTCCATGACTTTGTCTTGTTCTTTTTCTTCTTTTCTTCGTTGTCGTTGATGTCTATTCTTTTTCTTTTTTAAATATTATTATTATTATTATTATTATTATTATTATTATTATTATTATTATTATTATTCTCTTCTTCCTTTTTTCTTTTCCTTCTTTTTCCTTGTAACTTTTTCATTTCTTCTCTTCTTTTTTCTTTTCTTCTTTCTTTTATCAACTTTTCTATTTCTTTCTTATTCCATCAATTTCTTCTTCTTTTTCTACTTCTTCTTCTTCCTCCTCTTCTTCTTCCTCCTCTTCTTCTTCATCCTCTTCTTCTTCTTCTTCTTCTTCATCCTCTTCTTCCTCTTCTTCTTCTTCTTCATCCTCTTCTTCTTCTTCTACCACTTCTTCTTCTTCTTCTTCTTCTTCTTCTTCTTCTTCTTCTTCTTCTTCTTCTTCTTCTTCTTCTTCTTCTTCTTCTTCTTCTTCTTCTTCTTCTTCTTCTTCCTCATCCTCCTCCACGTCCATCTCTTTGTCTTTTTCTTTTTTCTTCGTTTCTTCTTTGTCGTCGACGTGGTTGTCGTTGATGTCTATTCTTTTTCGATATTAAACATAATTATTATTATTATTATTATTATTATTATTATTATTATTATTATTATTATTATAATACATCTTCTGATTCTCCTCTTTCTTTCTTTTTACTTTTCTTCTTTCTTTTATCAACTTTTCCATTTCTTCTTCCTCCTCCTCTTCCTCCTCCCTCTCCTTCACGTCCATCTCTTTGTCTTGTTCTTTTTTCTTCGTTTCTTCTTTGTCGTCTCCGTATTTGTCGTTGATGTCTTTTCGTTTTCTTTCTTAAACATTCGTTTATATTTTTCTCATGCTCACATTTCAAAATATTTGTTGTTCTATGCGACGATTTTTCATTCCCTCTAAATTTCCCTAGACATTTATCCCAATAATCAACGGGGCTTTCGAAAGGGAAACTTGCCCTCAACGTTGTTGTTTGCGAAAATAACTCACAGGCCTGTTCATGCCTGTATCTGTGCGCCCACATCCACATGCATACGGTAAATGCTTCAAAAATACTTACTTCCGATTATTCAGCCGGAGAATACCGCACAGTCAGGGTGCACAATAACACCGCTGCAGAGAGCATTCTTTCAGATGCACTTTTTTACATTGTCACCACCATTGGCTATACATTATCGCCAGCGATAAAAAAAATATTGCATGTAGTGCACGCAACGCGACACTGCTCTAAATACTTACTAAACCGACTGAGCTCACATCCTATCTGTCGTCACTTGAATACTTCAGCAAAAGTTGACGAACGTCACTGGATGGAAGTTTGCGACCAGGATTTACATTCAATGAAAGAGCTCTGTTTTGCATTCGCTCATAAGTCAGACGCTATTTTACCCACCCGCCACTCAGCTGCTACATGTAGCAAAGAAAAATAAATTTTGGATATTGGGTAGGGGCAGGGTTCAACCTCTAATATCAACCCAAAATAGAAGTTCACCGTGGGAAAACATAGAATAAGAGACATTAATATTTCAATGGCTCTCGAAGAGAATTGCCAATATATATGTATAAACAAGCACACATACACACGCACGCACGGACACGCACAAAGATAGATAGATAGATAGATAGATAGATAGATAGATAGATAGATAAAAAATTATATATATATATATATTTAGATAGATATATAAAAACGAGATAGATAGATAGATAGATACAAAATGAGATAGATATATAGATAGATAGAAAATTGATATAGATAGATAGATAAAAAATGAGATAGATAGATAGATACATACATAGATAGATACATAGATAGATAGAAAAATGAGATAGATAGATAGATAGAAAAATGAGATAGATAGATAGATAGATAGATAGATAGATAAAAAATTATATATATATATATATATATATATATATATATTTAGATAGATATATAAAAACGAGATAGATAGATAGATACAAAATGAGATAGATATATAGATAGATAGAAAAATGATATAGATAGATAGATAAAAAATGAGATAGATAGATAGATACATACATAGATAGATACATAGATAGATAGAAAAATGAGATAGATAGATAGATAGATAAAAAATTATATATATATATATATATATATTTAGATAGATATATAAAAACGAGATAGATAGATAGATACAAAATGAGATAGATATATAGATAGATAGAAAAATGATATAGATAGATAGATAAAAAATGAGATAGATAGATAGATACATACATAGATAGATACATAGATAGATAGAAAAATGAGATAGATAGATAGATAGAAAAATGAGATAGATAGATAGATAGATAGATAGATAAAAAATTATATATATATATATATATTTAGATAGATATATAAAAACGAGATAGATAGATAGATACAAAATGAGATAGATATATAGATAGATAGAAAAATGAGATAGATAGATAGATACATACATAGATAGATAGATAGATAGATACATACATAGATAGATACATAGATAGATAGAAAAATGAGATAGATAGATAGATAGAAAAATGAGATAGATAGATAGATAGATAGATAGATAAAAAATTATATATATATAAATATATATATATATATATATTTAGATAGATATATAAAAACGAGATAGATAGATACAAAATGAGATAGATATATAGATAGATAGAAAAATGATATAGATAGATAGATAAAAAATGAGATAGATAGATAGATACATACATAGATAGATACATAGATAGATAGAAAAATGAGATAGATAGATAGATAGAAAAATGAGATAGATAGATAGATAGATAGATAGATAAAAAATTATATATATATATATATATTTAGATAGATATATAAAAACGAGATAGATAGATAGATACAAAATGAGATAGATATATAGATAGATAGAAAAATGAGATAGATAGATAGATACATACATAGATAGATAGATAGATAGATACATACATAGATAGATACATAGATAGATAGAAAAATGAGATAGATAGATAGAAAAATGAGATAGATAGATAGATAGATAGATAAAAAATTATATATATATAAATATATATATATATATATTTAGATAGATATATAAAAACGAGATAGATAGATAGATACAAAATGAGATAGATATATAGATAGATAGATAAATGATATAGATAGATAGATAAAAAATGAGATAGATAGATAGATACATACATAGATAGATACATAGATAGATAGAAAAATGAGATAGATAGATAGATAGAAAAATGAGATAGATAGATAGATAGATAGATAGATAAAAAATTATATATATATATATATATTTAGATAGATATATAAAAACGAGATAGATAGATAGATACAAAATGAGATAGATATATAGATAGATAGAAAAATGAGATAGATAGATAGATACATACATAGATAGATAGATAGATAGATACATACATAGATAGATACATAGATAGATAGAAAAATGAGATAGATAGATAGATAGAAAAATGAGATAGATAGATAGATAGATAGATAGATAAAAAATTATATATATATAAATATATATATATATATATTTAGATAGATATATAAAAACGAGATAGATAGATAGATACAAAATGAGATAGATATATAGATAGATAGATAAATGATATAGATAGATAGATAAAAAATGAGATAGATAGATAGATACATACATAGATAGATACATAGATAGATAGAAAAATGAGATAGATAGATAGATAGAAAAATGAGATAGATAGATAGATAGATAGATAGATAGATAAAAAATTATATATATATATATATATATATATATTTAGATATATTTAGATAGATATATAAAAACGAGATAGATAGATAGATAGATAGATACAAAATGAGATAGATATATAGATAGATAGAAAAATGATATAGATAGATAGATAAAAAATGAGATAGATAGATAGATACATACATAGATAGATACATAGATAGATAGAAAAATGAGATAGATAGATAGATAGAAAAATGAGATAGATAGTAGATAGATAGATAGATAAAAAATTATATATATATATATATATATATATTTAGATAGATATATAAAAACGAGATAGATAGATAGATACAAAATGAGATAGATATATAGATAGATAGAAAAATGATATAGATAGATAGATAAAAAATGAGATAGATAGATAGATACATACATAGATAGATACATAGATAGATAGAAAAATGAGATGGATAGATAGATAGAAAAATGAGATAGATAGATAGATAGATAGATAGATAGATAAAAAATGATATACATAGATAGAAAAATGAGATAGATAGATACATAGATAGATAGGTAGGTAGAATGAAAAATGAGATAGATAGATAGATAGATAGATAGATAGATAGATAGATAGATAGAAAATTATATAGATAGATAGAAAAATGAGATAGATAGATAGATAGATAGGTAGATTGATAGATAGATAGATAGATAGAAAATTATATAGATAGATAGAAAAATGAGATAGATAGATCGATAGATAGATAGATAGATAGGTAGATAGATAGATAGATAGATAGATAGATAGATAGAAAATTATATAGATAGATAGAAAAATGAGATAGATAGATAGATAGATAGATAGATAGATAGATAGATAGATAGATAGATAGATACCTATGTTTGTAGTGTAACATTAAGTTTCTTGGTTTCCCAAATCATCTGCCAATTCATTATTTCTTAATGTTTATATTTTGTTTTAATTAAATCCTTTTTCCCAACGTAAATACTTCATCATATAAACTCTAATCATGCATCATTTTTGTATTATTTCCCAGTATCGCCCAACCAACCTACACTTTATATTTGCAATTTACACACAATAATATATTATGTCTACATTAAATTTGAGCTTTGATTCTGCGTATAATTTAGTTCCTCCCATGAAACCCAATATTTAAAAAAATTAAAAAACAAAACAAAACAAACTGTATTAAGTGGTTAATTCGCCATTTCTGCCTGACGACTTGGGAGACCATGAAACTTTACGTTGCACTACAAACGTAGGTATGTGTGCATTTATTAGCGTTTGTTCATAGATCTGTTTAAATATATTAGGCAATGTTTTGCTTATACCAAAAAATTGAGTAAATATTTATTTGCTTATCTGCGTATGCACGCTATCGCGCGCCTATACAGTTGCTAATATCTTGTTATTTGATTTATATCAACACTTATAGATAGATAGATAGATAGATAGATAGATAGATAGATATGAATTGTATGCGATAAATAGATACATATGAATAGTTCGCGAGAAATAGATAGATATGAAAACTTTGCAACAGATAGATAGATAGATAGATAGATAGAGATATAAAATGTCTGCGACAGATAGATATATGTGAAAAGTCCGAAGTAAATAGATAGATATGAAAAATCTTCGACATTTGGATAAATAGCTAGATAGAAAAATGAGATAGATCGATAGATAGATATGAAATGTCTGCGATTGTTATATAGATAGATAGATAGATAGATAGATAGATAGATATGAATTGTATGCGATAAATAGATACATATGAATAGTTCGCGAGAAATAGATAGATATGAAAACTTTGCAACAGATAGATAGATAGATAGATAGATAGAGATATAAAATGTCTGCGACAGATAGATATATGTGAAAAGTCCGAGGTAAATAGGTAGATATGAAAAATCTTCGACATTTGGATAAATAGCTAGATAGAAAAATGAGATAGATCGATAGATAGATATGAAATGTCTGCGATTGTTATATAGATAGATAGATAGATAGATAGGTAGATAGAAATTAAATATAGTGAAAAGTCTAAGATAAAATTAATGAATTTATTATAAATTGGATATTTTTATTGATTTTTATTAATCTAAGCCTTATTTTTAGATATTCATGTTTAAAATAGTAGCTCTACTTTTCTTAAACAATCGCTGTCTGTTCATATCCGTAACATAAATAAATCAACTCGTAAAGAATTAATATAACTGTTGCAGAGTTTTCATATCTATCTATTTTTTTGTCGAGGACGTTTCAAAGTATCTATCTGTCGCAGACATTTCATTTCTATCTATCTATCTATCTATCGCATTTTCATATCTATCTATTTATCTCGGACTTTGCATATCTATCTGTCGCAGACATTTCATATATCTATCTATCTATCTATCTATCTATCTATCTATCTATCTATCTATCTATGTATCGGAGACAGAGGTCTTGCCAGTCGCAAACCAGACAGCGAACTGTCTGACTCCAAATGACTAGGTATTTATCCATGTCTCCTCACTGACATAAGGTCAGGTTTAACGCGACATAAGGTCAGGTTTAACGTGGATAACCGGAGCACGTACTCTCGGACCGCTGGACCTAAATTTACCCATTCCGTGCAAACGCTGGAAACGAGCACTTCACGTGTCTGTTATTATCAGCCGAGTCTCTTTTCGAAGACAGAGTTCCAATTAAGTCATCCTCTGTCCGAAGACAGAGGTCTTGTCAGTAGCCAGACAGCGAACTGCCTGACTCGAAACAATTAGCAATTTACCCAGGCCCAACAATGGGATGAGATGTGATACAAGGTCGGTATTATTGTGGGGAAACCGAGCATGTCCACTCGGGTCGATGGTCAAAATATACCCATCCCCGACAAGAACCGCGGGAACGGGTACAAGTTTTGACTGTTTTTCTCAGCAGAGCCTCTATCCGACTGACTCACCATCTGAGGAAGAGAGAGGTGTTGTCAGTCGCAAGCCGAACAGCGAACTACCTGCCTCCAAACGACTAGGTATTTAATCAGTCCTCCCAACGGGATGAGATATGACACAAGGTCGTTATTTGGGCAATCCGAGCGTTCCCACTTAGGGCAATGGTTAAAAGTAACCCAACCCTAATAAATGCGGTCTCGGGTACATTACTTGTCTTTTTTTCTAAGATGAGCATCTATCCGAAGACAGAGCCCCAAATGAGTCACCATCTGCCGTAAAGCAGGGGTCTGTCAGACGGTCTGCATAACATCAAACGACTAGGTATTTATACAGGACACCACTGGGATAAGATCTGACACAAGGTCGGGATTACTGTGGGGAACACTAGCGCCTGGTCCAAAATTTACCGAGTCCCCCGGAAAAACGGGATACATTACTCGTCTGTTTTTCTCAGCTGAGTTTCTCTTAGTAGACACAAGGGCGGCTGAGTTGCCATCTGACCGATGTTAAAGGTCTTGTCAGTCGCAAGCCAGATCGAACTGCCAGACTGGACAAGAGCTAGGTATTTACCCAGGACAACCCTCTTAGAGGGGATGCGACACAATGTCAGGTTTAACCGAGTCTATCCGTAAACAGAACGCCGACTGAGGCATCATCTGACCGATGTTAGAGATCTTGTCAGTCGCAAGCCAGATCGAACTGCCTGACTCGAAACAGCTTTGCATTATCAGCTGTACTAGTCAGTGTTTACAAATATCTTTCACCGACAACAAGGTCGCCATCGCCTAGTGCATCGCCCATTGCCACCAGGTGTCGGAATTCAGTGTCTGACCTGTGGACAGCAAAGTGCCTCTCAGTTTGATCTTCCCAGCCATATACGTCACTATAGTACCATCAACCAGTCATTTATTCAATTCTCATTCTTTTCAATTAGTGGATCACACGTCGTCGCTAAGCTTGAATTTTTTAAAAAATTTGTTTCATATTACCATATAAGTAAAAAAACACACTCTCTTAAATTTTCAAAAAAAATTTCAACCTTAGCGTTTCGACTGCAAGCTCCAAAAGTTTTTATCCGTTAACAATAACACATTTCTAAAAAAAACATATTTCGATTCGCATTTAATCTTTCGTCTCTGATGCTACCTGGATTTACTAAAAACAAAATAATTTCCATGACTGAGGATGACTGTATGTACAGTTGAAAGTACCAGCAGATTAAAAAAAGACCTTATACATCTTGTAGGATCATAACATTCAGCGAGTGGTTTGTAGGTTAATGCACCTTTAAAATTTTGTTTGCGAAGAGTTCTCGCCATTTTATATCATTAACTTTACTAATCTACTTTTTGTATGAATGATTCATTGTAATATAAATTGAACTGCACCACATATTTGATATATATATCAGACTCAATGAATTACTTAATTATAATATACAAATCCTCCTTCCAATTTCTATCATATGTATATCATTGCTTGATCCGGCTTCTAATGCTTCAGTTTGAGCGGCTTGGTGATAGTAGTCGTGGCTCCGGGGGGCACAGTCCTATGGTTACAGATATCTTCAGTTGAGTACCACTACGGAATATGTGAGCGAGCGGCGCTATATTGAATCTGATTTGCTACCTATTCGCCACCGTTGCCCGTTGGAACAGTTGGTATGATGTTTGCTTGACAATCTAACTGTCAGGGTTTCAATTCTGGGTAGTGGATGCGCACTGCTGATAAGTCCCAAATATAGGACGAAACGGCCGTCCAGTGCTTTCTGCATTTTGTTGAGGTTTCTTTCAGACTCAAGGAATTACTTAATTATAATTATCAAATCCTACTTCCAATTTCTATCACACACACACACATATATATATATATATATATGGAGAAGATTACCATGTTGATACACTTTCATTTATCCCGAGTTCCAAAATTCGCTTGAAGATGAAACAACTAATGCTTTTAATTTAATTATATAATTAAATTTGAAGTTTTTTGCTACATTTTTTAAACATGGTTACTACTGCGTAGCAAAGAAACCATATTTTAAATCAGTTTATTTATAATATATATATATATATATATATATATATATATATATATATATATATATATATATATATATTTCTACCACTTAATATGTTATTTTTAGTGGATACTCATATGTGATTAGACGCTCCGTTTATTTATTAAACAGCATATTATTTATGTATTCTACTAGCATGAATATTCTAGAAAGCTTATTATTACATATACACACACGCGCGCACACACCACACAGACACACACACATCTATCTATCTATCTATCTATCTATCTATCTATCTATCTATCTATCTATCTCCGTGCCTTCGTTATCTATCTATCTATCTATCTATCTATCTATCTATCTATCTATCTATCTATCTATCTATCTCCGTGTCTTCGTTCTCTATCTATCTATCTATCTATCTATCTATCTATCTATCTCCCTGTCTTCTTTATCTATCTACCTATATATCTCTTCATTATCTATTGTTATATACCGCACATATGAACACTAATGGCTATGTCCCAACCTCATAAATATGTTGGACACTATTGTAAGGGAGGGTAATATGCTGTCTAAGTAGTCCACCACTAGCAGTGGTTTACCTACTTCACGCCGCTGGCGAGTATTGTATTTTGTTAATGTTTTAAAGTTTACCATTTTTATTTCCAACCCTCGTTTTCGTTATTCCTCATTCAGTAACCATTCCTACGTTACAAAAATTTTAAATCTCGCCATTTTTTACGGTGCAACTTGTTGTCACTTGATCTTTATTCTCCACGATACAACTTAAAAATACAATAGGAATTTGTTTTTTTTCCGCATTTTTCATAAGATTAAATTTATTATTGCTAGTACGCAAAATACTTTGGTGTATTTCAAAAAGTAATTTAAATTTACTGGAAATTATTTATTTATTTATTTTTGCTAAATTAACTGATCAGCGCCATCTTTAGTCGTCTTTCATCGCAATGTAACTATTTTTATTAAAATATCTCCCAAAAATGAAATATAATTTTCTGAGACTTTATTTGAAAAATATTAATTGATTTAAATTTTAATTAATCTGATTTGAAACAAATATTACTTACTTTAATATTTGCCATCTTAATTTCTCTAGTGAATGCCCTCTTAGATATAAAATAGGTGTAATTAAAAATTTCCTTACGAGAGCGTACTAGAACTCATCATCTTGCACGCTTTTCTTTAAAGAATTAAAAAAATGTAAAGCAAACGCTGATTAATAACGGATTTCCTAATCAATTGAATAGAAACATAAGCAATAATATTAATATTTTTTATAAAAATCAGATGAACGAAAATTATAAACATGATGAATGCAGAATTAATAACATTATAAAAAATGCATAACACCAGTTGACAATAGCAAAAATATTATATTAATTATTTATTATAAAAATTTAAAACCTCTAAACTTATAGTTAAAAATAATAATTCATTTCCTAGAACAAAATTAAATAGGGCAAATATTATTTACGAATTTAAATGCCCATTAAGGGATTGTATTCCTCAACAATCAACTTTCGTAAATAATTATATAGGCCATACTACAACATGTTTAACACGCAGACTAACTCTACACCTTTCTGACAATAGCTGAATTAGATCTCATTTAAATATTCATGGAGACCTACCGGACACTATTCCGAACATACTTGCCGACAACACTTATATAATAGCATCATCTACATGCAAAAAAAGGGTTAAAAATAATGGAAGCCTTATTAATAAAAACAAACCAACACTTAATAACATTAACTTTGAAAATGGACATAATATCTTGACCGTGTTTTGAAACTGTTGTGGACCCGGAATAGGTCCGAAAGAAAGCTCGAACTCAGTAATTCAGTGAAAACGTATTATTAACAAAAAGAACGAATACAGAAGTGTTGCACGTCCGACTGACGGCTAAGTGCAGTCGTCAACTCGTCAACGGTATTTACTGCCCCCCCACCACCACCACCACCACGAGGGATAGATGTGACACAAGACCGGGTTTAAAATGGGGTATACCCGAGCCAGTAGGCACGGCCAAAAATAGCCCGTAGATCCCGTATAAACGGGATCGGGTTGGTCAACCACCCAGAACGAGGATCTACCCTTCGGCGGAACCTCGTCCGGGTTCCTCTCTGCTCAGAGGCAGAGAGTTCGACCGTTAACTCCTCAACCGGAGTCGAGTCGTCAACGGTATTTAGTGTCCTCCCCACGAGGGACAGATGTGGCACAAGGCCGAGTTTATAGTGGGGTATTCCCGAGCCCGTAGGCACGGCCAAAAATAGCCCGTAGATCCCGTATAAACGGGATCGGGTTGGTCAACCACCCCGAACGATGATCTACCCTTCGGCGGAACCTCGTCCGGGTTCCTCTCTGCTCAGAGGCAGAGAGTTCGACCATTGACTCCTCAACCGTAGTCGAGTCGTCAACTGTCTACAGTCCTCTTGCGAGGCATAATATAATCATAAGACGAGTCTATTTTGTCCATGAAGTTAGGTCCCCATAACAACAAAAAAAAAAGAAGACATTTTATAAAACATACATACAACAAACTATTTCTTATTTTAGCAGTTAAAATATAATCCTTGAAAATGGCTAAATGTATCCTTATTACTGGTTCCATATTGTATTCTTTTCTATGCTAGGTCGGCTCTGGAGATATTTGTGGCCTAGCATATGTGCTGATTCCTTAAGTTTACAAATTTTCCAATGGTGTTCTTTGTCTATAATCTCAACCTGATCCCAAAGAGGGCGGAGATCTCCCTTTTCTCTCCATATGTGGTCAGCCACCCCTGATTTTTCCACTTCCCCTCGTGTTACAACTTTTTGGTGTTCTTGAAGCCTCACCTTAAATGGGTGGCCTGTCTCCCCTTTATTTTTCTTTCCGCACCTGCACGGGATAGCGTACACACAGTTTTTAGTCATGTTCTCCACTATGGAGGGGGTCTTACTCGGGAGAGATAATCTACGAAGTGACGTCCACCTTTTGAAGGTTGCCCTGATGATATATGGACCGCAGATCCTTTGTATTTACTCTGATAACCCCTTCATATAAGGCAGGCAGAATCTTTCCTGAGTGTTGTTGTCCTCCTCTTGTACCCTCCTATCCCAGTTTTGTGGGGATGCTGACATGGCACGTGGAACTAGAAAAGTCTACCCCAGTGAGCGAAATAAAGGGTTCAGTTCGACATTCCGACCACCTGAAGAAGGCCGGAGCGTACAACGGCCGAAACGTTGTAATAAATATGGCAACAAAGATGAGGACGATAGTCCGAATAATGTAATAGTGTACATAATAGCTTATCTCAGAAATATAGAAGCAATTTTATCGGGTTCACTCTTTAAGCTATCAATCAAGTGTGTAAAAAATATAGTTAATGAGATTTCCTATGTGTTCGGACTTAAGGAAAACACACACACACTATATATATATATATATATATATATATATTAGGCAGCATATATTTTATATTATAAAGAGATAATAATACATTGAATCAATTAGTAATATTAATGCAATTAATGGCGAATTCTCTTCGCTAACAGACTTAATATAAGCATTAACCTACTTGCTTGTTCCAATATTATATAACCGTTAATAAATAACACATTCTTAAAAAAAACATCTTTCGGTCTAAAATACATTTATTTCGTCTTGGAGTTTTATTATTCAAAAGAAAGAATTACGGCCTGATGATGAGAACATGAATTTTTCGAAAGTACTTACTGCTCTAAAAATACACCATATCAAACTGACAATATTATACATAAGGCTCGCATCATTCAGTGGATTGTTGGCAGAGAAAATTGTTAGAAAAGAATTCGCCATTAATTGCATTAATATTACTAATTGATTCAATGTATGATTATCTCTTTATATTATATATATATATATATATATATATATATATATATATAAAGTGTGTGTGTGTGTTTGTGTGTGTGCCTTAAGTCCGAACACATACGAAATCTCATTAACTATATTGATTGATTGAACGCATAAAGAGTGAACGTGATAAAATTGTGTCTATATTTCTGAGATAAGGTATTATGCTCACTATTTACATTATTCGGATTATCGTCCTCATGTTTAATTTTCCGAACACAGCATATTGTGGCCGTTTTATTAGTTAATATTATTGAGTGTTGGCTTTTTCCTTTTTTATTATTAAGGCTTCCATTATTTTTAATACTTTTTTTTACATGTGGATGACGTTATTATGCACTTATTTTCTACTAGTATGTTTCGAATGAAATCTGGTACAATTGCGCATGTGTTTAAATGAGTCCTAATGGAGACGTGGTCGGAAAAACGTAACGTAAGACGTCTGGATAGACATGTTATAGTGTTATACAGTGTAACCCGGATATAAGAGACCTGGATATAAGAGAAAC
>OZ038510.1:70913527-70953527 GCA_964036315.1 Acanthosepion esculentum
CTATTTAAAATATAAGTATAAATTTAAGTATTTTTAGTATGTTATCAATGAATATAACATTCAACCTTTTGAATTTCATTAAACAAAACATAAAACTATCTTTTTTCATTTTATAGTCGAAAAATTGCCTCGACATCGACCTTCAAACTGTTGTTAAATGGGAGTAAGAAATAGCTTTTTAATTTTAAAATTCCCCGAGAAAAAATGTTCTAATTCAATCGACGTACAGAACCATTTTCGCATTCTGTCTTTACTGACATTAAGTGAGTCAATTCTATCGAATGAACTACTATGTCTGCAACTTGGAGAGTTTGTTCTCTTTGTAATGCTACAGAATGTTTCTATCGGTGTTGTTTAATATGTTTGAAAGAATTCTTGCTGCCTAAATGCATCACAAATTTCTCATAAATTTTCTCTGTAGACTTATCTGATTCGTCTTGAATGAAGTATCGACTAAATTGTTCCTACCAAACAAAAGAATACGCAATGTTAACCCCCTATGACCCAGGTAGGTGTCTATTGCAATATGAATAAGACAGAATATATCTCAGCTTCCCCTAAACCATCTGAGTTGAAGTTATTCAACAGTACAGCCATCAAAAGTGTTGAGGACTTCAAATATCGTAGATCTCACATAACAAATCCCCAAGAAGATTTCAACAACCATAAAGATCTTGCATGGAATGCGTGTAACAAAATTCACAAGAAGTGGCGCTCGAGCCTTCTAAACCTTTCGAACACTGACTGAACCAGTCCTACTGTATGGATCATAACCTTGGATATTATCTGTTCGTCTTGAATGACGACTGGATGGAACATATAGAAATCTACTTAGGAATATCTAGAACATCTGTTACCAATTCCATGTATCGTTTAACACAATTTACGGATGAGACCAATCTCGCTTATGCGCAGACGAAAGCGATTGCAGTTTGCCGGCCGCTGCGCAGACTGGGTGACCGTCTCATCCTTACTTGTATGACATCCTTCTGGAGGTGTCTTCTCAGAAAAACTGACTTCTCCAGACACCATGGCTCGGCACCCATAGTTGGGGATCTGCGGACGGCATTGCCGGACCAAACAGAGTGAAAAGAAATTGTCAGTGGAGTTCTGACCAACCATAGGGAGGTCGTTGGATGATGATGATGATGATGATGATGATGATGATGATGATGATGATGATGATGATGATAATAATGAAGATGATGGCTGTTAATTTTTCAAATGCTTTCATAATAAACTTCAGAAAAATAAACTACTCCAAACATTCAAAACACAACACACGGGCATGAAACAATTTTTTGGGTTCCGATATATTAATGGAGTTTTATTTATCTGGGTGCGTACACGGGGCGGGAGGTTTTGCTGGAAATTCTATAACTTAGTGATACTTTTGCGATCAGAGATAGAATGATGTCCAGTTCCTCAAAGACAAGCGGACATTTTTTTAGACACTTTAGTAAAGTTCTGAAGGTGTCGCCTAATAACTGAGATATTTTCCAAGTCTATCTCGTCACATAATTATCTCAACCACTATTCTGAGCGCTTCATATAGCATCTAATTTACCAGATTCGAAAGATTTACAGTGAAATGTAAACGAAAGTGGAGTAGAAAGGAGCGTTTTACACAAAGAATTAATAAATGTGCAAGATTAAATGCCATGAAAACGTTTTCTCTTATGCAATGTAAGACAAGCTGCACAGAAGATTATGCATATGATTGCAAAATGATATTGACTGAACACTTCTGTCGTAGCATGTTCCTATCTATGTATCTAAATTAGCAAGTTTATACACAGACACACACGTATATATATATATATATATATATATATATATATATATATATATATATATATATATATATATATCAATCTGTCTATATTTATCTATTGATCTATCTATTTCAATCTGATCACATGATTATATATATATACATATATAAATACATATATATATATATATACATATTCCATGTACACTTTTATATTTACAAACGCTCTATCTCTAATATTGACCACTTTATCCCATAAATATAGCATTCTTTAAGACTATATTTCTTCATATATATATATATATATATATATATATATATATATATATATATATATATATATATATATATATATATCAGTCTTTTTATATATAATATAACAGTCTATCTATATTTATCTTTTGATCTATCTATTTCTATCTGTTCATATCTATGTATCTCAGAATCTCTCTCTCTCTCTCTCTCTCTCTATATATATATATATATATATATATATATATATATATATATATATATATATCAGTCTCTTTATATCTATCTATTGATCCATCTATTTCAGCTTGTTCGTATCTATCTATCTATCTATCTATCTATTTGCATATATTTCGATCGATTCTTCGCAGTCATATTACTTAGATCTATCGTATTGCCAACAAAGACCGTCCATATCGACAGGTATAATAAAGGTATATATTTATGCGCACATACACACACAACACACACATACATAGATATAGATATATATATTTATATATATACGTATATAAATATATTTATTTACATTTGAATATATATATGCGTAAGTAATGCATATATACACACACACACACACACATATATATATATATATATATATATATATATACATATATATATATATATATATATAATATACACAGTATATTTAAACCCTCTTACATCATAGGTTTGCCAAAGTTGACGAATATATATGCATACACATATATACGCATAAATAAATACATATATATACATAAATACATATATATATATATATATATATATATATATATATATATATATATATATATATATATACACATGATCTCTCTCTCTATATATATATATATACGTGTGTGTGTCTGTGTATGTATATATATAGATATATATATATATATAATTATATATACTCTTGATTAACACTCTTGAATCTAAAAGTATCAGCTGTTATTTTCCTGAATAAAAACTGCCTTGCTGAAGTAAAGCAATGGTTGAGTTAAAAAAAGGTTCTTTACATATATAGCACCTGCGTTTCTTCAAGAACTTAAATGTCTCAATGACAAAAAATCTATTCCTCAATTCAATCACTGAAGTGTGGCGATGCATCCCTTAATTCTTTTTTTTTTTTTTTTACAATATCTCCTTCCTTTATCATTCCATTTACATGAATACAGTAGATGCCTAAATGGAAGTTACAGTAGCGTCATTATTTAACTCATTCACTGAGGTTTCGCGTCACGTCCTTGAAACTGAATTTTGTTTGTAATTTTCTTCATCATAAGCCACAAGTCGGGGTCCCTTAGTCAGGGTTATTCTTCAATGGCATCTACGAGACCATCTTGCTGTCCATGAGATCACAGCCACACTGGTTTCAATTATAAAGGGAACAATATTCTCTGTCAGCAAACTGCCAACTCCTTGTTAATGAAATAGGCAGGGGATTCAGGAAAACTTTTTTCTTGATGCCACACAATGGTACATATATTATTTACACCATTTATATTCGGAATATTGTCCTTATCTTTGTTGTTGCGATCACAACGTTGTGGACACAGGCCATCCTCATGAGTATATAGATCTGAGTAAGCTACAGGGAACTGAAACCATTATGTAATTTACGAATGTACATTGTCCTCATTTTACTGTTCATATCTAGAGATATCGTCGTCTTCTTATTTTTATTTAATACTTTTAACGTTATTAGTCGCCCGTTTCTACTGAAAGGGATTACATACTGCCCGACCCAAGGATTGAACTCATAGCCACTATGTGACCAAATTCACAAATCATCCACTAGGCCATTGTCGCTTGTGATAACAACATAAAGATAAGGACGCTAGTTCGAATATAAATAGTGCCAGTAAAGATAACCTCTAGGTTACCCAGACCAATATACACCTGGACGGCAAAATGCCCGAAACGTTGTGATAACAACAACAAAGATGAGGATAATAGTCCGAATATGAATAGTGTAAATAATGCTAATTTCTCACGCCATACATTTCGGGGAAAAAAGATTCAAACACAAAATTTGTCATTTAGCTCTTTGATGTTGCCTTGAGCATCCCGACTCTAGAATTTCGGACCTCTAGCAATTGCTCCGTCCACTCATCAGAAGATATCAGCAATACACACACACACACATATACTCACTCTCTCTCTCTCTCTCTCTCTCTCTCTCTCACACACACACACACACACACACACACCGGGTGAAACATCAAACTGTGTAACAACATGGGATCTTTGTCCATCCTACAAAATGTGTCATATCTAAAGAACCACTGGACTAAATGAGTTTCTTTTTTCCAAGTTTTCAGATAAGACGTTTAGACACCATTTATCGTAAGAATCACTGAAACACCCTTTGAGTTATTCAGCAAGAAAGAGCACATTTTAAAATCATTTTGTGTCAGCCCCACTGTCTTCCGATATGAGCAATAGTGAGAGGAAAATGATAATTCAGGCCTTCAGTAATGGTATCAATATACATACTCTAGCTTCTATCTTGAAAGCCCATTCAAGGACCATCAAGAGAAAGGTGAATAAGTTTAAAAAAAGAAGGAACAGTAAAGAGGAAAACTGGATCATGATGTCAAAACGGGAAGAGGCATCATCATTTCAACTTAGAGCTAAATATATTCTTATTTTTCAAAGTAGATTCCAATAGCGTTATAAAAACCGAGGAGAATTCCTGTAATATATATTTAATCACTTCTAAGATACATCGGTTTAAATCTTAATCTAAAAATTGGATAATTTTGCATTTACACAATTTGGACAATTTTTCTATTACACTCGGTGTGTTACAAAAATTTAAATGCAATGTCACTTGAACTCTGTTCTTTTAGTGTCCTTTCTCCATAATAATGTTTTTCTTTTTCTCAGGCTCTTTCATTCTTAGTCACTCTTGTATCTTAGTGGCTTTATTGCCTTGCTTAGGTGAAATGATTTATATAATATAAAATGTTATTTTATGTTGTATGCTGTTTCTTTTTTTAATTCTTTAATCATTTCACCCCATGTAAGAGAGTAAAGCCCCTAAGACAAAAGGGGGTTATTGAGTGCGAAATAAAAAAGAAACATTATTAAAGAGCGTGAACAATACATTAGATAACGATTGACATTGCATTTAAATTTTTGCCACCAATTTAGAAATGTGCTGAAGTTCATAGACTCTTGGTAACAGTTTTTATATAATTTATCATCCGAAAAGAAAAAAAACATTAGATCGCATGAGAAATTGTATAAAAAACTAAACAAAAGCACCTTAACAAGTCGTTTTTAATGAAATGTGCATGAAAAAAGGATTGCTGCCTAAATACACAAATATATATATATATATATATATATATATATATATATATATATATATATATATATATATATATAAAAATATAAATATATATATATATATATATATAAAAATATAAATATATATATATATATATATATATATATATGTATATATGCGTGTATGTGTTGTATGCGATGGATAAATTCTCGTCTACATTACGCAAAAATTATTATATATATACACATACATAATCACTTCAAACGTTATTATTAATAATAACGCTTGAAATGATAATATATATTTACACACTTGTGAAAATTATTAAAACATATGCACATGTTGGTTATTTTTTGTCTATTTAAATCCCGTATTAAAGCAAATGTAATGAATTTATAACGGCTCACGATTAAACATAATAGACATTTGTTCTCAGTTATGTTTTACAATATATATTTGAATAATTATCTGTTTCCCAAATACACACTATATATATATATATATATATATATATATATATATATATATATATATATGTATATATATATATAAAATTTAAAATGTGTATAAATATTTCAATAGTTAAATTTATTTTTTTTTAGATAGAGTTAAAAAAAGACTTTTTAAACAACATCTAATATATTATCGTTAGATTTACGTTAGAAATATTCAAACACAGTTGCATTCCGCATCACGTGACGTCCGCGTCTCGCGACGTACGCTACTTGAAAACAAACTTCTGAATACAGTTATTTAATTTATTTCTGACGAAAGATCGGGTCAGATCTGAAATATCAAATATATAGACATATATATATATATATATATATATATATATAT
Source organism: Acanthosepion esculentum (assembly GCA_964036315.1). Taxonomy (NCBI): domain Eukaryota; kingdom Metazoa; phylum Mollusca; class Cephalopoda; order Sepiida; family Sepiidae; genus Acanthosepion; species Acanthosepion esculentum. Next base: position 70,919,674 of record OZ038510.1, read on the forward strand.
AAATACTTTCAAAAAAAAAAATTTTTAGTTTGCAACTTTTCAGTTGTTTTCTACATATTATATATATATATATATATATATATATGTATATATATTTATATATATATATGTCCTACCGTATGCAAATTAATTTAAACAAAACGAATAATTCCGTTTTTATTTACTCTTTTTTTTTCGTATTTTTCCCATGAAACATGACACACTGCACATTTTATTAGTTCGTCTATCTATTCCACGAAGTCGTCCATTGCAGATTGACTACAAATTCTCGATTGGATTTAAATCAGGAGAGATTCCGGGCCAATCTATATTACTTTGATTTACTCACTGGTAAGGCTTGTGCGTGTGTTCGTGCAGCGTTACAATTTCCGTACGCTTTCTTGGAGTGAAGTCCATTGCAGACAATATCCGTAGGACAACTAATCGACAGTCAAGACAATAGTCGGGATAAAAATCTGATGTAATCGCGGATGACGCAATATTTTACAAGGCCAAACAAATTTTATTATACACTCAGAAAACAAATTCTCATTACTGGACACCACTGCCAATTATCTAATCTGAGGAAAAAATAGAAATCGATTACACCCTGTCACACCAGTGCGTCTAAAACTGATCGTATGGTGAAAGAAAGGTAACTAAAGCGTTTTGTTTCAACCAATTTGTATAAGGGTGTTTATATATATATATATATATATATATATATATATATATATAATTATATATATATATATATATATATATATATATATATATATGTGTATGTACATGTGCAAATATATAGAAAATAGGAAATAACTCGTTAGGTAAATAATCGGAAGTTCTTTAGTATTTTTGTTTTTATTTTTTTTAAAAGTGCTCAATACGAAAATTATAAATATATGATTCCTTCGCTACATAGAGTTCTCATGTTTCAAAAACAAAAGCTGAAAGCTTCAATATAATAAGTAGAATTAAATTGAATTAAAGTATCAAGCTCTATTTCATCTTCAAACGAAACTTTTGGAATTCAATTTAATTCTAATAATTGTATTAAAGTTTTCAGCTCTTGTTTTTGAAACATGAGAACTCTTATGTAGCGAAGGAATCATATAATTATAATATATATATATATATATATATCATTGACTTTTTCTGTTATTTGATAGATAACATTAACGGATGATAATTATTTCAAAACGATTTGAAAATTATGGAAAGAAAATTACTTTTAAAGTTTAATTAAATTTTTAGACTATTTTCCACATAATTCAAGACCCAAGAGCCACCCATATTAGTTGGTGAATGAGGTTATTATGAGGACGTAAAAGGAGAAGTAAGAAGTGATTCTTTTGAGGATAGATAAACGTTGACCGTAACTTGGAATGGATCAGATTGTAATGATCATGAAAGCATCCTCTTCGGAATCTATTTCACAAGGTGACAGTTCCAAGAAAGAATCTTTCTCTGGATGGAACTTCTTCCTTACAAATGTAATGTCAAAAGAAAGGTAACTAAAGCAGTTGTTTCAATTAATTTGTACAATTGTTCAAAAAGAGGCAAAGACGGCAGGAATATTATGGAAAAAGAAATAATACACAACATTTACTGGGAATGCAGCACCTAAATACGAATAGAAAACCATTTGAGTAAGTACACAAATATAAAAAGATGAAAAAAAATCATGTAACTTCTCACCGGACTTATTCAACATTTACAGTGAGGCGATCCTGAAGGAACTAGAAGTCCCACCAGTATTTATTATAAGCGGATAAAATTTATATCAACTCAAAATATTTAAGGATTGAGTGATTGATTGATTTAATTCATTACGTGTTATCAACCTTTTACAGCTTATTTAAAGCCAGATAATATTTTTAGATCGTAGGAATGTTTTTTGGTGATAATAATGATTTACTGATACCAGTCCTACTAATTAACTCATAGCTGGAGGAGAATAGGTTGATTCGTGACATTCCCAAATATATTTAATACTAGCTTCGTAAGAATATATCTTACTCGCAAAGTAAGATATATTCACTACTGAAATCTTTCTAAATGAACATTTCACTCATAAATTGGCTTGTAATTGTTAAGGAAAGTTTTACAAACAGATGCCAACTTGTTGAATGCGAAGTAAAATGCAAATTTTAAACACTTTTCTGCGCTATATAAGATGATATTCCTAAACAGAACTATTTTTTATATGAAAATCAAAACAATCCTCGAATAAAAGAACAGTAATGACGGACAGTTGATTTTGCATTTATTCATATAGATACCATGATACAGGTTTAAATTACCTATTATATTTTTCTAACTCAAATGTTGAATGTATAACTAATTCTATTTTCCCATCTTTACACTATATTAATGTTATCTTATAAATTGTCCCCTGTTCTGTAACACTTGAAATAAAAATAATTGTTTGTACGGAAAATAAAGATCTACGTACATCAAATCGTCTTTAAATTAAGTGGCAGTAGAAGAATTATAGTTCAACTTTTAAAAGGTAAGTTTAAATATTAATTTAATAATTAAATCCAGTGATCAATTTTGAGTTATTCTGTAGTTTATTGATGCCTATCGCATCTGCTCCTCCTTAGCTACTGCGGTCAAACCAAGAGTCATCCACAGGAGATAGCTTAAATGCCGCCCGATAGTGCGGCTTTTTAAGCTAGCTTAAAATTTTGAGCTAGCTGCAATTTTGGATACAAAAAAATAATAGTTCCGCCCCTTGAACCATGTAAGCAAAGATAATGGCTAGTATAATATATTAATATATATTTTTAACCTCACATAACATGGCAACCCTGAATCTGAGCTCAACAAAAATCGTTCCCTGCGCCTAAATTATCTAGGGCTTTTGAATGAGCTATGAAGCATTGAAATCGGACCAGTGGGAGCGGAGGAGTTGCTTGGACACACGCACAAACATACACGCATACACTGTACTTTATATATAAGATAATGAATCCAATTGTTATTGCAATTCGGCTTTCCGATTCCCTTACTCATTACACTACGCGTTTCTCCAAGCTGACAGTGCCGGTTCTTCATAAGCGATCACCCATCTAGTTATTTACCTGGCTCGACATTGCTGAACTTCGGTGATCGTAGACACGTTTAGATCACATTTCAGCAAACACAACTTTGTTAGTAGAATAACGTTTAAAACTTGCTGACGAGTTAACTTCGTTCTTTTATATTTTTTAATTATTTTCTGTTTTTAATTTTGATTTATTTTCGATGTATGAGCGGCTCGACTTCCGAATTCAAGTTTCAAAGACATAGAACGCGAACGCAAAACTTAACAAAGACACAGAATCGGCGAATTCATTGCAGACAAAAGTTTCTGAACAACGGCATCAATGACAATAAAGGACTCATGTGTACGGCAGTAAATTTCAAGGAATTCTGTTTTTGAAAAGCAAGAGAGTAAGGCGGGAGATGAGTGACTAAAAAGGAGAGTAAGGGGAAGGGAAAAATTTTGGATAAACATATTTACTGAAAATTCTTCCAAATGACATGCATATTAGACAAGCCGGTAAAAGTAACGAATTCAAATGATAAGAGTGTGAATGAAAAAAAAAGCCGACGTATTCTAGCTCCATTGGGTATTCCGGTGAGATTGAAAAAAGAAAAAGTAAGCAAGTTCGATCCATTATTTTCTTTTCCAATATATATTGTAGCTCTCTTCATCCGTTTTTTTTTTACAAAGAAGAAAATCGGGCGTAGGAAAATGTCTACAAAGAAAGGGCACGTTTCCTTATTATTTGATGGTAAAATCAGTAAAGCGCTGAATACTTTCCACCATTTTCTAATCAGATTCTGTTTGTAAAGCAAGAAAAGAAAAGTTTCACTAACTAAAATCAAAAGGGAACGAAAGAAAAAAAATAACAAAGCAAAGAAAAAATTATATATGGTCTCCATTAACACAAGGAAAAAAAATGGCTGACGAATTTAAGAGTTCCGAGGTCACGTGGTACATTATTCAACATGGCTGCGTTTTATCACGTTGAACATGCTTGGCTTTAAAATTTGAAAAAAAAAAGTTTTCGTATTTTTTTGCTTCAGGTTGCTTACGGGGGTTTATGAAGAATGATAATATTGATAGTTTTCAAGTAATAACAATGAAAAGAAAAATAACTTTGGCTGCGATACGATTAAAATATTAAGAGTGAAATTAAAAAGTAGATATACAAAAAGAGGGTAGTGAAAAGAAGTAATAATAATATTATATATAATATTTAAAAGAACATAGCAAATAGTAATGACAACATGAGGAAATATATAATAATAATGATTATTTTTATTATTATGATAAGAAGAAAATTGAGATGTAGAAGATGCAAAGCGTCAAATAAACTCCAAATTATTATTATTATTATTAATAATAATAATAATAATAATAATAATAATAATAATAATAATAATAATAACAACATTGATCGCCAAGAAAAAGACGTAGAAGAAAATAATAATAATAATAATAACACTCATGATAACAATAAAAAAAAATTGAGATGTAGAAAATGGAAAACGGAAAGAATTAATAATAATACTATATATAATAATTAACAGAACATAGAAAATAGTTATGACAACATCAAAAAATATATAATAATAATAATAATAATAATAATAATAATAAAATAATAATAATTATTATTATTATTATTATAAGAAGAAGAAAAAGAAGAAAATCTGAGATGTAGAAGATGAAAAGCGTGAAATAAACTCCAAATTAATAATAATAATAATAATAATAATAATAATAATAATAATAATAATAATAATAATAATAATCCCCAAGAAAAAGACGTAGAAGAAAATAATAATAATAGCAATCATAATCATAATGCAGAGAAGAAAATTGAGATGTAAATGGAAGACGGGAAGACAACGACCTACATATTAATAATAATTTGACCCGCTTGTATGAGGTTGCACGGTATTGCATCCGCTAAATATAAACCCCAGTACGACAGAGTGGGCCAATATCTGCACTGGAAAATAAGTAACTTTCACAGGAAGGGAGTGCAAGAAATTGGTATGAACACCACTCAGATCCAGTTACAGCCATCGGACATGTAATAATTTTATGGGACTTTACAATACACACAGACAGAACAATCAAAGCTAATCGCCCAGAGATCGGGATGAGAGACCATAAAAATAGAATACGTTTTCTTACTGACACAGCTGTCCTTGCAAACTGTAATGTATTTTTGAAAACGTTCAGCAACTCTAAATACCAGCATCTTGAAATGGAAATAAAAAAAATATGGAATGTGAGGACATCAACAATTGTAGTTGGAGCCCTCGGTTTAATTGAAAAAGGTTCCGATACCGTCACTGAACGGACACCTGTTAGCCCATGCATTAAAGAAATAAAAAAATTGAATTCACAAGTACAGGTCAAAACTTACATAGGGCTTTATCTATGTAAAATGTGTGATCTAAAAACTTGAGTTGTAGACGAGGAAAATTGCCAAGAAAATACCTGCTCATTAATAATAATAATAATAAGATTCCAGTAGGCTGATTGAAAGGATCCCTGGAAGTCCATGCCCCAAAGAGATACAAAAAATTGTTCTGACAAGTACAGCCCACACTTTACGAAGGGCTTTATCTATGTAATTATTTTTATTTTTATTTTTTTTATTTTATTTTTTTGCAGTGGAAAGTGTCATGCTGCCATTTCTAAACTTAGGTCCCTGGGCAGGAACCAGAAAGAAATGTGTAAACGCCAGATATCAAAGAAAATAAAAATAATAATAATAATACAAAGTAAAACAGAAAGTGTTTAATCATGGATACAAATTTTTAACTCAACTATGACATGGGTGATATCAAACTCTTTGGAAACGACAACAATGAGATGAAGCGTATCCTCACTACAGTAAAATGTTTCAGTGGTGACACCTGTATGGATTTCAGATTAGAGAAATGTACAAAGGTAACATTCCAGTAAGACAGTATTACAGAATCAAACTCAGTAGATTTTGTCACAAATATTACGGAACTGGAACAAGAAGAAGCTTATAAATTTGCTCTCGATCCAACTCCCTGTAACCCCTTGCGTGCTAGTGGCTTCCCGCCTTGCTTGGGGTGAAACAATTCAGAAGAAAAAAAAATAGGGACTGGAACAAGAAGAAGCTTTTACATACCTAGGAATCAGATAAGGAAATAGAATACAGCATACGCAAATGAGGGTTAAATTAAGAAAAGACTACTACAGGTATGTGGGTCTGGTGTTAAGAACCAAATTGAATTCACGAAAGAGAATATCAGCCATAAATATTGTAGCTGCCCCTGTGGTGCAATATACAAGGTAACCAAAACATTTCTGCCCGTTTTTAAAGGAAAAAAAGAAAACGCTGCACAGTATGTGTAACTTATATTTAGTCTTCGAAGTAATCGCCATCGGCATCCAGCACCTTCTGCCAACGTGTCTCCAGCTGTTCAATGCCCTTGCGGTAGAACTCGGGGGGTTTGACGCAAAGAAGTCCGTGGGAGCTTTGTGCAAGTCTGCTTCATTGGTGAAGGATTTCCCACGAAGATGATTATCGAGGGAGTGGAAGAGGTGGTAATCGGATGGCGCAAGGTCAGGTGAATAAGGTGGATGGCACAAAGTCTCCCACCCAAGTTGCTGTATGGTATCCCTGACCACTCGCGCGACATGCGGCCTGGCGTTTTCATGGAGGAAAAGCACACCTTTTAGATTCACCAGTGCTGGCTCCTTCTGGCGCAATGCCTGTTGCACACGTTTCAATTGCTGCGAGTATAGGTCTCCAGTGACCGTTTGGCCCGTTGGTAGCAGTTCATAATGAACCACTTGACGACCTGTCCAAAAGACACAGAGCATAATCTTGCGTGGGTGCATAGGCAGTCTTGCGGTGTGAGGGACAGCATCCTGAGGAGACAACCAATGTCTGGAACGCTTGGGAGTTTCGTACAGAACCCACTTTTCATCACTGGTAAGCACTCGATTGAATAAGGATGCAGTACGGTGGCGAGAAAGCAGCGATACGCAGGCTGCCACTCGTTGTCCCTTGTGGACCTCCAACAGCGTTTGCGGAACCCACTTGCTCAGTTTATACGTCTTACCTAGGCGGTGCAAGTGAAGTCTAACTGTTTCATCGGAAACGTTGAACTGTCTTGCAAGTTCACCACACGTTAGACTACTGTCCTCTTCAATCGCCGCCCTTAAGACTCTGTCATTCAAGACGTATGGTCGTCCACTGCGAGGCTCATCATGGAGAGACAAATCTCCCGACTTGAATTTTCGAAACCAACGCCTTGCAGTACGTTCTTCCACAGCACTATCCCCAAACGCCTGACATATTCGGCGACTCGATACAGCTGCTGATAAGCCCACTTTGAAGTCGTAAATCAAACAGCCCCGAACGAAATCTCTAGACACTTCCATCCTTCTCACAACTGTTCGGCTTATAACTGATGACCGGGCACGGTTCGCGTGTTTTTTTAATAACGTCTGATGTTCCTAATTCCAACTGTCCGAATTTGAAAACAATTGCTACACGCATTTCGTATATATTTCTATTTCATTCAATGACTAATCAAAAAACGGTCAGAACTTTTTTTGTTACCTTGTAGTTTCATCACTCTAAACGAGTACCTAAACGATATTAATTGAATGGATGTTAAAACGAGAAAGCTTCTCATTTGTCACCGCGTGCGTCATCATAACGCTAATGTTAGTCGTCTGTGTGTGTCCAGATCCGAAGGAGGTAGATGTTTAGTTCAACTAGAACTATGTTACAAAACTACAAAAATCGATCTTCAAAAGATACATGGATGATAATCTGTGTCAAAGATCACGAAATAAATAACTTTATTCGGTAATAAAGGAAGCCAAGAAATTCAAAAACAGATTTCAAGAGGATGAAGAAATGCAAGTAAACAATAATACACCTATTGCAGCTGCAGAGAACCTAACAAAGAAAGTAAGCAAAAGCAAATGCAATGTACTAAATGCAGCAACGATGTCAAGATAAGTCCCTTCATGGCCAATACTCTGCCCGTACCTAAAAAGCTGATGTAGACAATGTTAGGTAATTTTGAGTACATTATGTACTAGTGAGCAAACCAAAATGAGCTGACTCATTTCATAGTACACCCATAGAAGGTTAACCAATCAGAAGACTAGAAATATTCGACCCGATGTGTATAAAGGCGGCCATTTTGTTTTCTTTTTCGGAAGATCTACTGCTAACCTGTCAGATGAGGAGACCTGCAAAAGTACGTTTTCCTATTCTTTCCAAATATCCACTGCCAACCTCTGATATGGAAGACCTTAAGAATTCCTGAATAGCTGCTACGAGACATTGGTGCTGTTACATTGGACAAATTACTTCCTACGTTGGATTGCTACATTCAAACTACATTAAACATGTATTACAGACAAACCCCGGAATCTCAGTGATTACGCAGAGCAGTATTAAAAGCTGAACCCCAAAGGTTTTATACTTGATGCACAGGATTTCTGCTTGCTAAATAGAAATTACCAAGTTCACATACTGAAAAATTGTGTTAACCGGAAATGCTGGTTCTATGATAAATATCTTGAAACAAATGACCGTCGTATCAGGTTGCCCACTGAATACAAAACCCCGCATGATACAGGGGTGGGTGGCAATATGTTTACGAGAAGGAAACTGCAAGAAAATTATTTGAACATCACCCAGACCCTGTCACAGAGATAAAAACCTGAAACAATTTTAAGGGACTTTACAATACACTCAGGCACAACAATCAAAGGATCCCTGGCCTTAGAGAAATGCAAATATTGTACTCACAAATATAGCTCACATTTTACGAAGAACTTTATCTATGAAAATACAAATGACGTTAGGTTGTTTTGTTGTCAAAACATGCTCAATATTTCCATGTTCTTTAAATCTTCGTCGTTGCTCACAGGTTCCGTCTATGGCATTCTCAGCATCTTTCTGTAGAACAACATTTCTGTTGCTTCAAGTCTCCTCTTACATTGGTGGGAGGACTGCCCATCATTCCCTGTCATAATTGACCGAACACGGGTCCTTAATGACCGTGAAGACAGTTGTTTGTGGAGCCTGGCTCAAAACACATCCGCATGCAACACGGGAGGTACCCGATAAGGACAGGGCAGTACAGCTTTCTTTAACTTCTCTAGAATATGGAAACAGAAGGCCGATATATTTACACTTTACATTATTCGTACTGTTGTTCTCACCTTTATTCCCATATTCTCGATGTTTCAGCCGTTACGAGCTTCAGCCTTCTTCAGACGATATGCGTTGGAATTTCCGTTTTATTTAGTCCACTGCTGTAGATTGGTCTTATTCCACGTGTCGTGTCTTTTTTGAATATATCAGTTTCAGTTAATTCGCTTTAGTAATTCAATACTCCAAGTTTTTGATCCCTCTGCTGTGGTCAGGTATTGAACTCCTGAATCGAATCAGTTTGCGGATTACTTCACCCGACGGTCTTATCCACTGGTCCATGAATCTGTCTCTTAAAAGATGCGTAGCGCGTTTTAATGGCTAGTCTTTGAACAGGCGATTGTGTTTCTCTTATTCTACTACTTCTATGTGCCGTGCCCTTAATCACGTTGTAGATCATAACTCTCCACAATTTACTCTCCTTTATGAGCTACTCATAATAATTGTTGTGTTTTTGCTATCTCTCTTAAAACCTGTTCTGCCATTCATTTACCAAAGCTCCTTCTTTTTCTGTATGTCCTTTGTTACTCATAATAATCAATGTGCCGTGTCCATTCTTCACGTTGGCGATCATAGCTCTCCATAATTTCCTCTACTTTGTAGCTCATAATAATTGTTGTGTTTTTGCTATCTTTCTTAAGCCTTGTTCTGCCAGCTAGTTACCCAAGTTCCTTTTTCTTTTATATATATACTTTATAGCTCATAATAATTTATGTACTGTGTCCCATCATCACGTTGGCGATCATATCTCTCCACAATTTCCTATACTTTGTAGCTCATAATAACTGTTGTGTTTTTGCTATCTCTCTTAAAACCTGTTCTGCCATCCATTTACCCGAGCTACTCCTTCTTCTATATGTCCTTTGTAGCTCATAATAATTTATGTGCTGTGTCCCATCATCACGTTGGCGATCATAGCTCTCCACAATTTCCTCTACTTTGTAGCTCATAATAATTGTTGTGTTTTAGCTATCTCTCTTAAAACCTGTTCTGCCATCCATTTACCCAAGCTCCTCCTTCTTCTATGTGCCGTGTCCCTTCATCACGTTGGCGATCATAGCTCTCCACAGTTTCCTGTCCTTTGTAACTCATAATAAATTGTCTTTTTATTAACTTGCCTAAATCCAATTGTGGCAATCCTTTACTCAAGCTCGTTTTTCTCCAATCTGCCGTCTCCCTTCATCACGTTGGAGATCATGATCAGCCACAACTTCCTGTTTTTTTAATTTTTTGTCGCTCTTAATAACTTTTGTCCGTTTGCCATCGCTCCCAAAATTTGTTCCATTTACTTAAGCTCGCTAGGTAAGTAATGCCTTGTTTTCCTCTATCCCTCTTACTTTCATTAAGTCCTGTGGGTATTAAATTCTCTAAACCCCAATATACACCCCATAAGTTTCAACTCTAATTCCCTGATATTAAGTATGAGAGAACTTTCTGTTTCTGTTTGCTTTAAAACTTCGTTATTGCTCACGTGTTCGATCCATGATATTATCATCATGCTCCTGTAGAACAACATTTCTGTTGTTCCAAGACTCTTCTTCATCTGTGGCTTGTTCGTTTTTATTTTGCGGCATAGCAACCCCCATGCGTTATTTAATGCCAAAATCTAAACATTTTGAGCACAATGTTATGTATTCAACTAAATATATTTCGCACACAATTGTATGCCATTAATCTAGAGATAAAATTTATTGTTGGTCATTTTACTATAAAAAATATTGTTGGTCATTTTGCTATAAAATGTATTGTTAATCATTTTACTAAAAAATCTATTGTAGGTCATTTTACTATTAAATGTGTTGTTGGTCATTTTACTATAAAAAGTATTGTTGGCCATTTTATTATAAAAATATATTGTCGGTCATTTTACTATAAAATGTATTGTTGGTCATTTTACTATAAAAAAATATTGTTGGTCATTTTGCTATAAAATGTATTGTTACTAATTTTACTATAAAATGCATTGTTAATCATTTTACTATAAAATCTATTGTTCATTTTACTATAAAATGTGTTGTTGGTCATTTTACTATAAAAATGTATTGTTGGCCATTTTACTATAAAATGTATTGTTGGTCATTTTGCTATAAAAAGTATTGTTGGTCATTTTATTATAAAAATATATTGTCGGTCATTTTACTATAAAATGTATTGTTGGTCATTTTACTATAAAAATGTATTGTTGGTCATTTTACTATAAAATGTATTGTTGGTCATTTTACTATAAAAATGTATTGTTGGTCATTTTACTATAAAAAATATTGTTGGTCATTTTGCTATAAAATGTATTGTTACTAATTTTACTATAAAATGCATTGTTAATCATTTTACTATAAAATCTATTGTTCATTTTACTATAAAATGTGTCGCTGGTTATTTTACTATAAAAATGTATTGTTGGCCATTTTACTATAAAATGTATTGTTGGTCATTTTAATTTAACAATGTATTGTTAATCATTTTACGATAAAATCTATTGTTGGTCATTTTACTATAAAATGTATTGTTGGTCATTTTACTATAAAATATATTGCTGGTCATTTTGCTTTCAAAATGTATTTTTGGTAATTTTGGTATAAATATGTATTGTTAGTAAATTTTACATACATAAATGTATTGATCGTGCCTCTACTACGACCTCTAATATATTTTTATAATTTCATAATATCTTGTTTTTGTTTGGGGGTCACTATAGGCTCATAACAATTTCTACCACACTGGGTTAGTGTGGATCTGAGAAACAACATCAGTTAAGAGGTGGTCTCAAGCTCCCGCAAACCTCCAATCTCCAAATTTCTGTCCTTACTGCTGGATGTAGTTTATCGTCATAACCAGGACCACATCTTTATCTGTGAGGAGATAACGGTCAGATAATAATAATTCAAGATTACAATTCTGAACATTGACAATGTGGCTCCCTATAAGGCTTTACGAATTTTAGGAAATTAAATATTTAAGAAATTTCGTTTTTTTAATTCTTTGATAAATCAATTAAATCAATAAATCAATACAATCTATATCAGATTGTATCGTGCAACGAAATTGTAATATAATAACAACACCTGTCTATATTTCTGAGATGAGGTATTATGTACACTATTTACATTATTCAGACTATTGTCCTCATCTTTATCGCCATATTTATTACAACGTTTCGGTCGTTGTACGCTTCGGCCTTCTTCAGGTGGTTGGAATGTCAAACTGAACCCTTTATTTCGCTCACCGAAGTAGACTGTTCTAGTTCAACGTGCCATGTTTAATGGATGTCAATTATCAGTTATCTCCTGTTAATTCCCCTCTCCAAGTTATCCACTGCCTTCACCGGGTATTGAACTCACACTCTTTGGATCCTATCACTGGATCTAACTAACGCCTTTATCCATTGTGCCATATGTCCTCGAGGATATCCATTAGACATGGCACGTGGAACTAGAACAGTCTACCCCAGCGAGCGAAATAAAAGTGTTCAGTTGGACATTTCAACCACCTGAAAAAGACCGGAGCGTAAAACGGCCGAAACGTTGTAATAAATATGGCAACAAAGGTGAGAACAATAGTCCGAATAATGTAAATGGTGTAGGTGCTTATGAAGTTTTATTACACTAATTCAGATTTAGCACTGAAAATTATATATTTATTGGAATGGATGGTTACAAGCGAGAGGTGGGTGCTTATTTTATTACGACCAAAATATTTTATCCAATAAAATTGTTTTAAATCTCACGTAATAATATGTTATATTACATGCTAATAGGAATATATACTTGAAAACACGGTGGATAAAATAAATAAAGATTTATTGTAAAAACCAGTACAATAAGAATAAAGGTAACATTTATGCACAAGGTCATCGCAAGTCAATCCAGTAGTGAGTGCTACTATTGGAAGGTTGGTAGTTCTCGCGTAAGTCTGAGTCGTACTCAACAGATCCCAGCTAGAAATATTTACCAAGCTCGCCACGGGGTAGGATGTGGCACAAGGCCGAATTTAATTTGGGGCTATCCGAGCCCGTAATCTCGACAAAAAAATTCCCCGTAACTCCGTATGAACGGGTTTGTGTCTGTCTACCTCGCCGAACGAGACTTTGCCCTTCGACATAGCCACGTCCGGGTTCCTCTCTGCCCGAAGCCAGAGACTTTGACAACAGCCAAGATCTGAGTAACAGATCCCAGCTAGACGATATTTACCAGCCTCTCCACGAGGTAGGATGTGGCACAAGTCTGAGTTTAATGTGGGGTAATCCGAGCCCGTAGACTCGGCTAACATTTCCCCGTAGACCCCGTATAAAACGGGGTCGCGTAGCTGTTTCCCGAGTTTTCCTTCGACACAGCCTCGTCTGGGGATCCTGTGGGCAGAGTGTTCGACCAGCACAGCTGGAAAAGTTTCCAGCTAGAATATTTACTAACCTCCCCACGCGATCATATGTGACAAAGGGCTGAATTTAATGTGGGGCATCTTAGCCGGTCGTCTCAGCCAAAAATTTCCCGTAGAACCCATATAAAATAGGGGTCGGGTAGCTGTTTCCGGAGACGATATTCTGCCCTTCGACATAGCCTCGGCTGGGGATCCTCTCTGTGAGTAGGCAAAGATTTTGATCAACACAGCTGGAAAAGATTCCAGCTAGACGATATTTACCAGCCTCCCTACGAAGGCCGAGTTTAATGTGGGGTATCCCAGCCCGTAGGCTCAGCCAAAAATTTCCCGTAGAATCCATATAAAACGGTGTCGGGTAGCTGTTTCCTGAGACGAACTCTACCCTTCGACATAGCCTCGTCTAGAGATCCCCCTCAGTCCGGAGGCAGAGAGTTTGACCAGCAAAGCTTGAATAGATTTCAACTAGACAGTATCTAGGAACTGACCCACGCAATCAGATGTGGCACAAGGTCTAGTTTAATGTGGGGTTCTCGAGCCCATACGCTCGGCCAAAATATCCCCGTCGACCCCGAATAAACTGGGTCGGGTCTCTCTACCTCCTCGGTGGAGACTCTGCCCTTCGGCATGACCTCGTCCCGGTTCCTCTGTGCCCGAAAGCAGAGAGTTCGACCAGCACAGCTGGAAAAGATCCCAGCTAGACTCTGTAGCCCGTTGACTTACAGATACTTTTTGGTAGTTACTACCTATAGTGTAGTCACTAATGGGGGTGACAGGTTATTCCATAATAATTCAATATTACACCTCGATTAATAACGCCCCTCTCTTTAAAGCTTTAAGCGTTTTAGACTTCTAAAGATTTAACAAATGCTTCGATATGTCCATCGAATATAGCCTTCATGAAAATGGAGTTGTACTTGGATTTCACAGATCGCGGTGTTTCTTGATTCTGGTGTTGGATAATGGATTTAAAAGAACTGTAGGAGAAAAAGAGGAGTGAAAAGGTGAAGGGAAAAGTGTAAGGGGAAAAAGAAGTAGTGCAGGAGGAAAAGAGGAAAGTAGATGGTAAAAATGAATAAAAAGGATGTGGGGAGGAGAAGGAAAAGAGGAATAAAAAGTAGGAGGGGGAAAGTAGGAGGTAAAGATTTAAACAAAGGAGGAGGGGCAAAATAGGAGGAAAAGAGGAATAAAAAGGAGGGGGGAAAGTAGGTCGTAAAGAGGAATAAAAAATAGGAGGGGGAAAGTAGGAGGTAAAGAGGAATAAAAAGGAGAGGGGAAAGTAGAAGGAAAAGAGGAATAAAAAGCAGGAGGGAGAAAGTAAGAAGTAAAGAGGAATAAAAAGGAGGAGGGGAAAGTAGGAATCTAAAGAGTAATAAAATGGAGGAGGGGGAAAGTAGGAAGTAAAGAGGAATTAAAAGGAGAAGGGGGAAGAGGGAGGTAAAGAGGAATAAAAAGGAAGAGGGGGAAGTAGGAGGAAAAGAGGAATAAAAAGGAGGGGGAAAGTAGGAAGTAAAGAGGAATAAAAAGGAGGGGAGGAAGTAGGAGGTAAAGAGGAATAAAAAGGAGGAGGGGGAAAGTAGGTGGTAAAGAGGAATAAAAAATAAGAGGGGGAAAGTAGGAGGTAAAGAGGAATAAAAAGCAGGAGGGAGAAAGTAAGAAGTAAAGCGGAATAAAAAGGAGGAGGGGAAAGTAGGAGGTAAAGAGTAATAAAATGGAGGAGGGGGAAAGTAGGAAGTAAAGAGGAATAGAAAGGAGGAGGGGGAAGAGGGAGGTAAAGAGGAATAAAAAGGTGGAGGGGAAAGTAGGAGGTAAAGAGGAATGAAAAGGAGGAGAAATTGAAAGTAGGAGGTAAAGAGGAATAAAAAGGAGGAGGGGAAAGTAGGAGGTAAAGAGGAATAAAAAGGAGGATGGGGAAAGTAGGAGGTAAAGAGGAATAAAATTAGGAGAAAGAAGTGTAGGAGAAAATGAGAAATAAAAAGAAGTAGAAAAAAATTAAAAAGATTAAAGAAGTGGAGGAGAACACGGAAATTGAAACGTAGAAAAGAAGAAGAAGAAGAAGAAGAAGAAGAAGAAAAAGAAGAAGAAGAAGAAGAAGAAGAAGAAGAAGAAGAAGAAGACGAGAAGGTGAGGAGAAACACCCCAAAACACCCCAAAACATAAACGTCGAAGTTGAAGTAAAGAACAAGGTAGAGTAGAAGGAAGATGTAGAAAAAAAAGAAGAAAAAGGTGGATGATGATACTACTACTACTAATAATATTAATAATAATAATAATAATAATAATAATATTAAGAAGAAGAAGAAGAAGAAGAAGAAGAAGAAGAAGAAGAAGAACAGATGCAGCAATAACAACAATAATCAGAAAAAAGGACGACGAAGAGACGAAGAAGACGGAAAATAGGAAGTAGAAAAAAATGGAGGAGAAAATGAAAGAAGGACGATGAGAAGAAGAAGAAGAAGAAGAAGAAGAAGAAGAAGAAGAAGAAGAAGAAGAAGAAGAAGAAGAAGAAAAGGAATGACTGTAAGAAATGTTAGATTTGAATATCAGGATAAAAGGAAAACAAGAAGACAACAATCTAAAAACAGCTGGAAGCATAAAAGAACATTGTGAAAGAGAAAATCGCTCTGAGAACACCATTCACAATGATCGAAGACTGGTCAAAATGAAATAGGCTACTGTGAACCCGTTTTTTATGACCGAAAATGAAATAAAAGAAAACCAAGATATAAAACAAAAATATAGTCCGAGCAAAATTTTACGCATTTCTTCGTAATATAACAAAGAAACTGAACACGACGTCTATGTGAACATATGTATCTTTCCTCCTGAGGCAATGTCCGGACACAACCAAGATGGCGTTTAAGGCAGCCATGTTTGCGTGATGGCCGGATATTCATCACTTTCTTTCCCGTCAGCAGTTCCCTTGTTCCTTCTTTCGCACAGTTCCTCCGCCAGCTGTCCCCGCTAGCAACAATTTTTTTCTTTCTCTCATTCTCTCTCTATCGATTCTGAAAGCATTTTTTCTTTGAAAAGCTATTTAGCGTTTTGTTTTCCCTTCATATTTACCCGTGAGACATATATTCTGTTTGTTGATTCGGAAGGTAAAATCGACTAGAGTAACATTAAACATTCACCAGCAATATTAGTCAGCATTATATTTAGTTGCGAGGAAATTGTTCTCAAATCAAGAATGTTTATGACACCTTGTCATGCGTAGGGTGTTTGATTCTGAAGTTGTGTAGGGACCATCAGGAGTATTGCTGCCACATCAAAAAATTTCGCAGGAGCGTCTTTGTTGTAGCATATCTACGGACGATAACGGGTATGTCCCCATTCACACAAATACAGTAGTAAATAATGTATGTTGTTCTGTAGTCGGATATTCGTCTGCAGCTGTGCTGGCCTCCTAGCAGATAGGATCCCCAGACGAGGCGATGTCGAGGGGCAGAGTCTCGTCTCGCAAAACAGCTACCCTTTTATACAGGTTTTACGGGGAAATTTTGGACGAGCCTACGTGCTCGGATACCCCACATTAAATCCGGCCCTGTGCCACATCTGATTGCATGGAGGTTTGTAAATATATTAGAATCTTTTCCAGCTGTGATGGTCGAACTCTCTGCCTTCGGGCTGAGAGGAACTCGGGCGAGGCTATGCCGAAGGGCAGAGTGTCGTCCGGGGTGGTAGACAGACCCGATCCCGTTTATGTGTGGTCTACGGGAATTTTGGGGCCTTGAGCTATATCTGACCGCGGGGTGTGGGCGGTTGGTAGATATCCTGCAATTGGAGACTCATTGTGGAATTCACTTGACTCACATCTAGCAGTTGACAGCAATTTCTACACACGGCTGGCGAATCTTATATGTGTTGTTCTTGTCGTAAGTATTATCGTTCATTACCAACCTTCGTGGGGTTATTCTATTCAGTAACCTTTCCTAGGTTAAAACAGTCTTTTCAAATTTTTGGAGTTCCATGTGACTACAGAACATTTCGCTTTTGTTTATCATAACTTGCATTGATGAAGTTAAAATGAAGAAACTCGTCGGCATGGACTAAGTACTATTTTCCGAGTGTCAGTCTTATTCAGTTCTGAGAACTTGAACATACACACACACACACACACACACACACACACACACACACACACATATATATATATATATATATATATATATATATATATATATATATATAAATATATATACATATATATATATATATATATATATATATATATATATATATATATATATATATACCATACCAATGGTTGGTCCAAACCTTGTTAGTGAAATTGAGTAGACGGAACACTAAGGGGACTGTCGGAGGCAGTGCTAGCACGAAGTCACAAGTCATCGTGACCGAGGGTTTGAGTGTGCTGGCCTTGTTCAGATTGTTGATCCCGCTAGATAACACACACTCTCACAAAAAATGCAACTAACGTCTGCTCAGCATAGTTGCAATATAAACCATAGTTGTGGCTGTTGAACAAACACAAATTTGCCTGTATATATTTACACATACACACACACACACACACATACACATTTGTCTGTATATATTTACACACAAACCCACACGCATATATATATATACGTACATATATATATATACTTAAACATATCTATGTGTATAAAGCAGGATGTCTGTGTGTCTGTCTGTCTGTGTGATACCTTTTCACTTGAGATCCAACCAATTTTGACAAAACTTACCACTTTCATTGTAGAATGTAAGTGATAGGTTCTTAGCGTAAAAAAATCGATAATTTAAAAAAAATCTAACTTTACACAACTGTAGTCAACAATAAATAGATTGCTTAACAGTCATTTAACTCGATAATTGAGTCCAGCCATATAGTGAAACCCGCATTACATAGCGAAAAATGGCGATTTTTAATGCTTTCTTTCTTATTTTTCGTGGATCTTTCAACCAATTTTAATCAAACTGAACCTTTGCTTTATAAATGTAACCTCTTTTACTTCCCTGGTAGCACACTGAGAAGTTGAATTTCCAAAAACTTCAAAATAATTGTGGTCTGAATTGGGTCTTCATGTTGCCTGTTTTACCACTTCATGTCCTCGGCTAACTTCGATTGAATAAATACAGACTGATTCTGTATATCAATAAGTGCATTAATTCAAAATGTTTTAATAAAAGTACTTAAAATTAATTGAAGAAGATAGACTCTGTTACATGTAAACATGATGCTGCTTTTGCTCCATTCTAATTTAACGCTTTTTCTGATCGACCAGCTGGATATAGCTGCGAATGTATATATGTATATATATATATATATATATATATATATATGTGTGTGTGTATGTGTGTGTGTGTGTATCATACATATATATATAAATATATTTATATGCATGTATATCATATATATATATATATATACTTATTTATACTTACATACAGTATATATATATATATATATATATATATATATATAATAGCAGGCCACTCGTATTCGAGGATACCGGTCTATTAGGGCGGCTAGCCAGTCCTTATTGCAGACTCGCTCAGGCGCATTTGTGTTTGATCAACACCCACAGAGCCAACCTGTGGTTTATACAGCAACTACAGTTTCTGAACTGGCCAGCACACTCAAACGCTCGGCCACGAATACTTGTGACTTCGTGTTAGCAAATCTGTCGACGGCCCCCAAGGGTTCCATCTAGCTAATTTCACTCACAAGGCTTGGGTCAACCCGTGGTATGGTTTTCATGCACTTTTCCAAAGGCACCGCACTCTGGGATCGCCCCCTACAGAGCGATAACATAAGGAAGTCTCCTTCCTGGCAAATCAACTGTGGTGAGATTCGAACCCGGTTCTCATATTCAGAAAGCGAACGTTCTAACCACTCGGCCAGACGCCCATAAAAAAAACCGGAATATGAAACTCAGTTTTCAGAACAATAGGTTAAATACAACAAATTTGACAGGCGAATTATGCAAAATAGAAAAATACACAATGGTAGGTTTTCCATCCAACCCATTTCTATTTAAACAACGTTGTATTGTGCGAGTACTTACGCTGTTACCATTTGTATTCAAACTTTTGGCGATGTCTTTCAAAACAACTAAAATTCTCCATGATTTTCTCTCGTACATTCATATCTGCTCGATGCGTATCCAAATGTAAACAAATGTCACACATTATGAAATGGACAAAGTCCGACAATTATTTTAAGACATTATATATATATATTATGATGATGGACTCTCCCGTCGTACTCGACGTATGAGGGCCAGACTGGTCAGTTCCCAGAAACTGAAAGCCCGACACCCACACAGGATTTGATTATAGTGGTGAAGGCTTTGTGCAGGGCCATCCACACTTTTTGGAGGGACGAATACAGGAACCTGGTGCAACGAATGCCACAAGGTCCCCAAACGACCCTCCGCAATTTTGAATTCAGAGTTGTCTTTCTCCTAGACCAGTTGCCATCCGAGGCTATAGAACCCAGTCTGTCCTGCTATTTACCCATAGTTGGGGGAAGAAGAAGAGGATTCACACCTTTCCCAAGGGTGTTAGCACGTAAGTGAATGTAATGGATTCCGTTGGAATTCGAACTTGGCTCTCCATAGGATATAGGAGGCACCGTGGAGTAATGGATAACGGCTTGGATTGAGGAATATATATATATATATATATATATATATATATATATATATATATATATATATATATATATATATAGTGTTTGGCCAGCAATCCCCCTTTTGTACAGGTTTTATTAAAGACGATAGACAAGGTAACGCAATTAGGTTTTTTACTAAATTTTTATTGTTTTCTTACGAGTGTTTCCACTTCAGGACACAAAATATGTAAAAAGGTTCTGCATATACGAGAATTTTCGGTTATTTTTCAGCCATTATGAAGGGCAACTTTCTTTCTTTTTTTTTAAATGAATTTTTGAATTTTTATGAATGTGTCTGAAATTTATTTTCTAAACACGGTCAGTATATTCTGACCGTGTTCCTAGTTAATGTGATTGCCTGTTAATGTTATTGGCTGAAGTTTGGTAGGTTTTACTACTTGAAGTTCGCTTGTACTATTCTTTATCTACCTGAGATTGTTCGTTTTTATTTATTTCATTAAACCGAAGATACCAATTGTAGTCTGTATTTTCGAAGTTCTCTCCCAAACGACCTTCTCACCAGAGCCTCGTTATCAATATTAGCTCACTTTTTTTTTTGTTACCAATTTCTCTTAATTTCTTTTGCTAACCTTTCATTCCTGTTCTTCCTGGATTGTCTATGATTATCATATTCCCTTTACTGTAAATTACACTCCCACTTTTTTTTTCTATTTATTGTATTTTTAAATATCTATTGCCTCATAAATTTGCCCCGATTATCAGTCCCGGAGGCGATACGATGTTCCAAATGACGGCATGAAAGCGTTGATTTAACAAATGTGTTTCCTTTTCTCTTGTTAACGTTCAACTCCTCTTTATTTTTTTGTTCACCGATTTCCAAACGGAATGGCGTACTTCGTTATTTTTTCGTTTTGCTTTCTGTCTTTGGTATTTCGACTAAGATTTTTTTCGCTTTCTTGCCAGATTTTTACTCGAATTCTTTCGGTTTTGTTCTCATGAATGTGAATAATTTGAGACTACGTTACCTTTTTTTTTTAATTCCTTCTTTTTATAGTCTTTTAATTTCGAATACACCTACAACTTAATTTTTCCCCTCTTATTATTCTGTCTTCATGAATGTCTTTCTTTCTTTTTTACTTTCTCTCTCAACTTTAAAAAGGATAATACGCTTTCTTCATTTCTTACTTTCTCTTTTTCTCTTTCTTCCTTTCTTTCTCAACCATAAACTGATAATAGACTTTCTTTATTTCTTTCTTTCCCTCTCTTTCTTTCTTTCTTTCTTTCCTTCCTTTTTTTCTTTTTTCTTTCTTTCTCAACCTTAAAACGCTAATATATTTTCTTTTTTCTTCCTTTCTTTTTTCGTTCTTTCAAACTCAACCTTAAATGGATAATACACTTTCTTTCTTTTCTTTTCTTTTCTTTTTTTTTAACTGTAAAAGGATAATACACTTTCTTTCTTTTTCCTTTCTTTCTTTTCTCTTAACTCTAAAAGGATAATACACTTTCTTTCTTTCTTTCTTTCTTTCTTAATTAATCTTAAAAGGATAATACACTTCCTTTATTTTTTCATCGTTTTTTTCTTTCTCTCTGGACTTTAAAAAATAATACCCATTCTTTGTTTCCTTTGTCTTTCTCAGCCTAAAATGATAATACATATTCGTTGATTCTTTCTTTCTTTCTTTCTCTCCCTCTCTTTCTTTCTTAAAATTAAAAGGATCCTACACTTTCTATCGTTCCCTCCCTTTCTTTCTTTCTCTCTCTTTCTTTCTTTCTTTCATTCTTTGTTTCTCAGTCTTAAAAGGTCAATACACTTTATTTAGTTCTTTCTTTCTCGACCTTAAAAGACTAATACACTTTCTTTCTTTCTTTCTTTCTTTCTCTCTCGACCTTAAAAGACTAATACACTTTCTTTCTTTCTTTCTTTCTCTCTCGACCTTAAAAGACTAATACACTTTCTTTCTTTCTTTCTCTCTCTCTCTCTCTTTCTTTCTTTCTTTCTTTCTCTCTCGACCTTAAAAGACTAATACACTTTCTTTCTTTCTTTCTTTCTTTCTTTCTTTGTTTCTCAGTCTTAAAAGGTCAATACACTTTATTTAGTTCTTTCTTTCTCGACCTTAAAAGACTAATACACTTTCTTTCTTTCTCTCTTTCTTTCTTTCTTTCTTTCTTTCTCGACCTTAAAAGACTAATACACTTTCTTTCTTTCTTTCTTTCTTTTTCTCTCGACCTTAAAAGACTAATACACTTTCTTTCTTTCTTTCTTTCTCTCTCTCTCGACCTTAAAAGACTAATACACTTTCTTTCTTTCTTTCTCTCTCTCTCTCTCTTTCTTTCTTTCTTTCTTTCTCTCTCGACCTTAAAAGACTAATACACTTTCTTTCTTTCTCTCTTTCTTTCTTTCTTTCTTTCTTTCTTTCTCGACCTTAAAAGACTAATACACTTTCTTTCTTTCTTTCTTTCTTTCTCTCTCGACCTTAAAAGACTAATACACTTTCTTTCTTTCTTTCTTTCTCTCTCGACCTTAAAAGACTAATACACTTTCTTTCTTTCTTTCTCTCTCTCTCTCTCTTTCTTTCTTTCTTTCTTTCTCTCTCGACCTTAAAAGACTAATACACTTTCTTTCTTTCTCTCTTTCTTTCTTTCTTTCTTTGTTTCTCAGTCTTAAAAGGTCAATATATTTTATTTAGTTCTTTCTTTCTCGACCTTAAAAGACTAATACACTTTCTTTCTTTCTTTCTTTCTTTCTTTTAAAAGGATAATTCACTTTCCTTCTGTACTTTCATATTTTAGCGTGAATATTTTTTGCGTTTCATTTTCTTTCTTTATCTCTTTGTCTCTCTATTTCTTTTTCACACTTTATATCTCGCTCTCTCTCTTCAGCGTGAATATTTTTCGTTTTTTCATTCTTTTTCTCTTTCTTTGTATCTTTCACTCTTTCTTTCTTTCACATTTTAGTGTGAATAATGTTTTCATTTCTTTTTCACCTTTTTTCTGTTTATTTTTTGTTTCTTTCTTTTCCACTTTTTCGTTTTTCTTTGTCCATTTTCTTTATTTTTTGTTTCTTTTTTTTTTCATTTTTCTTCATTTCTTCTTCGCTTGTTTTCTTTCTCTTTTTTAATTTTTTTTTCAGTTTCTTTATCTTTTTTTATATTATGAGACATCCTTTGCTTTTACCACGCATAAATGCAAGATGAAGAAAGAATGTCCCTCAAATAACAATTGCTTACGTAACAATGTAATATACCAAACCACTTTATAATCAGCTGTTTACGAAAATAAATATAAATAGGAATAACTGAAGGACTGTAGATATAGAGATACTATGCACAAAACAAAACTTTACAAATATTAAAAACGCGAACAGCAGAATGCTTTCTAGACATATAGGAAAATAAAAAACAAAATTACACGAAATATATAGTGGAAAATAACAGAAAATACTGTGTGGAGGAGAAAATAGATATAATTAACTTACCAAACAAATTACAAAATGCAAGCAAAAACTTTTTTTTACTACATTACTTACAAATATAAAATCAAAAACGAACATGAATAAATAAATAAATAGATAAAATAAAATATAAATAAGGAAAATAAAATAAATAAAATTACAAATCAATAAATAAATAAAAAATTAAGTATATAATAATACGAATGCAAATAATACACAACTAAATGTAATAATAAAAATAATAATAATAATAATAATGATAATCAACAAAAATATTTAAGTAATCAATACTAAACAATGAGAAAATTTAACAAACAACACTATAGAATAGCAACAGTTAACTGCATTCAGATCCACAATTATTTCTGCCCAACAGTCTCGAGAAATATTTGAATCATAACCGTTACGGTCTACCTAATAACCGTCAAGATAATACAGTAGTCATTCTACCATAATGCATCATTGTACAACATATATATAAATAGTCGAGCCAGCATATATAAATATAGACATTGTGTGTTTGTGTGTATAAAGTCAACTATGATTATAGCAACAAAGTTCGTAAATGTTTGTAGCAGTAAAGTTAAAGGCAAAAATACAAAATTAAAATATTATAAATGAAAATCTTTTTCCTTTTTTTAATTACCAATGTTACCTCCTTGGCATAACTGAGAGAAAAAAAATGAATTTGAAACGCCGTTAGCGGACAGTGAAATAATATTTTGAATATACGGAGCTACTGTATACACATCCAAAGATATTTTACGCCCACCGAAGATGGTCCCAGATGAGATTGAAAATACTTGGGTATTTAAGCATTTCACCCCAAACAAAATTTACCAATTTAACATGTTTCGGTTTTATTTAAGCTTCATCAAACGTTTTAGAGAGGAAATGAATTACGGAAGTTCCGGCACTTTTAGTTCTGGTTGGTTTGGTTTGGCTTGGTTTGGTTTGTTTTACGGCATATCAACCTCAATGGGTCATTTAATGCCGACAACGTTTTTTTTTCCTGGTAATATTGTTGTTTTGACAAAAATCTATTTTTCAAAAAAAAAAAAACCGTATATCTAGTAATATGATTTTTTCAAAAAGGTACAGCTGGAAACATTATTATTTAAAAATCGTATTATCAGAGGCCTTGCCTTGGACGTAGTTTATCGTCTTACCCAGGACGTGGATGTAGTTTGTCGTCTTAACCAGGACGTGGATGTAGTTTATCGTTTTACCCCGGACGCGGATGCAATTTATCGTCTTACCCAGGACGTGGATGTAGTTTATCGTCTTACACAGGACGCGGATGTAGTTTATCGTCTTACCCAGGTCGTGGATGTAGTTTATCGTTTTACCCAGGACGCGGATGCAATTTATCGTCTTACCCAGGACGTGGATGTAGTTTATCGTCTTACCCAGGACGCGGATGTAGTTTATCGTCATACCCAGGACGCGGAGTTTTAGTTCTGGGTTGTTATTTAATTGGCCATATCTCTGTGTGTGCGGCTGTGTGTTTGAACTCTGACGTGCATTTTTATACCTGCCTGGGTGATTTCGTGTTTATAATTTCTGAAGATGGTAGGGGGATGGTGTTCTATGTGTTCTTGTGCACTATATTTCTGATTGCTCTTTGAGGATTTGGGTAATAAGGTATGTGCGTGTGCATCTCGTGAACAATTTCTTTTCTGCCTGTTGGTTACGATATATTGGGGATAGTTTGTTGTGGAAGGGAGTAAAGACTGAGGTTACATCGGCAGTAGCTGATATATATATATATATATATATATATATATATATATATATATATATATATATATATATATATACGTGTGTGTGTATACATATGTGTTTTTGAACATCGAAATATAGGTCCTTGCTGGATTAGATAATCGTTATTTTTATATGTTTATATTAGATTTGTAACCTCTAGTCGAAATAAACTTTGTTAAATTTTCTTGATTACACAGCGGCCCTTTTATAAATGCCCTTCGGTTTAGTTCCAACACTCCATTTCCCCCACCCCTTTTTTCTTATTTCTTCCTCTCTCATCTTCTGAGCTTTAAGATTATATCGTCTATTGTGTGTGTATGTCACCACAAAATGTATACTCTTTTCTGGTGTATCTTTAATGTATTAGATATTTGAAAATATTCATATTTCTCTCACTTAAACCGTCTTTGACTCCCCTGTTTAAAACTTCTCTCTGTTAAATTTGAATCCCCCTTCATCTTTAGACCTTCCTGTCCTCTCGTCTGTTACCCCTCCCTATAGCTTTCATTTACTCTAGTATTCGTCCCACACTCTCATGCATACACTCTCACTAAATTTTATTTTTAAATTCCCGAAGTTGTTTCTTCTGTTTTCTTTTTGTTTTCTCACAGGTTTGGTTTGATTTTTGTTTTACTGTATATCAATTTCAATAGTTTATTTAATGTCGACAAGATTTTTAGGAACGGTTTGTATGAAGAGAATATATATTCATTGTAAGAAATCTGTTTGTAGGAGATTTGCTTTGATTTATTTTGTTTGACGGCATATCAACTTCAATAGGTTATTTAAGACCGACAACATTTTTAGGATAGATTCGTATGAATAGAATATGTCTTCTTTGGTTTAGATTGGTTTGGTTTAATTTGTTTTATGGCATCTCAACCTCAATGGGTTATTTAATGCCGACAAGATTTTTAGGATAGGTACGTATGATTGAAATATATATTCTTTGTAAAAAATTATGTTTTATTGACGGGCTTTTGTAAAGAGGGTTTTTTGTACAGAGGCTGGTGTTGTTTTAATTTGTTTTACGTCATATATGATCCTCAATAGGTCAATTAATTCTGACAAGATTTTTAGGATAGGTTTGTGTGAAGAGAATATGTATTCTTTGTAAAAAAAAGAGTTTGTTGATTAGGTTTCATTGATGTACTTTTGTAAAGAGGGTTTTTTGTAGAGAGGCTGATGTTGTTTTAAATTGTTTTACGGCATATATGATCCCCAATAGGTTATTTAATGTCGACAAGATTTTTAGGATAGCTTTGTTTGAATAGAGTATGTATTTTTGTAAGAAACCAGTTTGTAGATCAGGTTTCATTGACGTACTATTGTAAAGAGATTATTTTGTAGAGTGTAAAATGTATTGCTGGTATTTTTGCTATAAAAGATTATTTTTATACTTTCATAGTGTTTTGACTCTAGTTTTGGGGTTAACTATTTTCCCATAACTGGGATCCTAACAGGTGCTACAACCTCATCAGGTTGGATCTAGGAACAACAGCAATTAAGAGTGGTTCATGCTCTGCCAAACCTTCCGAGTATAGGCTTGCTGTCGGAATGTACCTAGTGGTCATTTAAGTCATCCCTACGTAATATACAATTTTCTATTTCAGATAGCTGACACGAACTCACACAGTTTGGAAGAGAGGGTTACGGTGACAAGACATTCGGACCACCTTGAAGTTTATCGTCATACCCAGGACGTAAGAAGACTGGTTAGGATCGATTAAATTGTTTGCTTTTTTTCACGAACATCGATATGTACAGCAGGAGCAGTATTTAATGCAAAGCTCGACTTATCTACGTTGATTCTATCAGAACCAATGTTGCAACGTGATATGGCCGTAAGCCTGAGAAAAAGAGTTAGTAGACCGAACAAGGAAAAACAAAGAAATATGAGATGATAAAGACCCAAAAGAACATATTTTTTATATAATAACAAGAATATAACAACAAAATATATATATATATATATATATATATATATATATATATATATATATATATATATATATATATATATTGGCGGGAGAAGGCCAAAAACCGAGGCGGGAACCCCAAAGAGCGGATAAAAGACGTAGCGGTCTTCCCTGCAAATTTAGTGATGACTGCATAATGGCCGCTAATTGGCGGGAAAGACATGGACCTTTGAAGTAACGTTTCACTTTTTCATTTATGTTTATCTTTTTCTATCACCCGAGTTTTTTATTCCGTTCGATTTTTTTTCCATTCCTTTTTCGAATTTTTTGTTCTTTCTCGTTCTTCTCGCTTCCCAACGCCAGATAATTCGCCTCCGATTAAATTCAAAGACGATATAAAATCTTTCGTCAGATCGAAAAGCGGTTGATTTTCGGCAATATTGCATCCCCGCCTCCCTCACAGCTCCCCACTCCGCAGTCTGTTTATCTCATTAGGGGAGACTATAGGGAGAGAAGCGAAGAAGGAAGGAAGGAAGTAAGGAAGGAAGGAAGGAAGGAAGGAGGAGGGAAAAATGAAGGAAGGAAGGAAGGAAGGAAGGGGGAGGGAGGAAGAAAGGAAAGGAAGGAAGGAAAGGGGGAGGGAAGCAGGAAAGGAAGGAAGGAAGGGAGGCAGGAAGGGAAGGGAGGAATGAAGGAAGGAAGTGGGAAGGAGGGAGGGAGGAAGGAAAGGAAGGTAGGAAGGAAGAGAGGAATGAAGGGAGGCAGGAAAGGAAGGAAGGAAGGGAGGCAGGAAGGGAGGAATGAAGGTAGGAAAAGAAGGTAGGAAGTAAGAGAGGAATGAAGGAAGGAAGGAATGAAGGAAGGAAAAAAAGAAGGAAGGGAAAGAAGGGAGGCAGGAAGGGAAGGAAGGGAGGGGGAGGGAGGAAGGAAGGAAAGAAACGAGGAATGTAAGAAAGAAGGGAGGAATTTAGGAAGGGGGAGAGGAAGGAAGGAAGGAAGGAAGGAAGGAAGGAAGGAAGGAAGGAAGGAAGGAAGGAAGGAGAAATTTAAATAAAATAAGGACAATGTAGTAAGTGGTAAATGGGGGAAAAGTAAAATTGATAAAAAAGCGAAAAGAGAGAAAAAAATTACCATATAATATTATGATAAAAAGTAGCTGGTACAAAAAGAAACAGAAAGAAAGAAAGAAAGTAAAGAAGAAAGAAAGAAAAAGGGAAATAAACAAGAATAAAAGGAGTATATATTAAAGGAAAGAAAAAAGAGAAAGAAATCAAATAAAGAAGGTGAAATAAAATTTGAAGCGAAGAATAAAAGCAAGTAAAGAAAGATAATAAAATAAAACTTCAAAGAATGACAAACAAAAATAAAACTAAAAATATTTATAGTTCACAAAGCAACAAAGAAAAAACTAAAAAGAAAAAAAGAATGAGAAAAGAACAAAGAAAAAAAGAACGAAAAAAGAAAAAAAATGATGAAAGTAAAAAAGAAAGTAAATTGAAAGAAAGACAAATAAAAATAGAAGGATTATATGAAAGAAAGAAAAGAGGAAACAAGGAATAAAAGAAAAAAACTAAAATAATGAAAAAAAGTCCAAAATTAAACAAGTGATGAATGTAAAATATAAATAAATCAGAATAAAATGATTATATATATAAAAGAAAAAAGAAAAGAAAGAAAAAAGAAAAGCGAATATAAAACAGTTAATAGAAAGAAAATAAAAAAGAAGAAAGTAATTATATATGAGAAGGAAAGAAAGAAAAATAAAAATAAAATAAATGAAAGAAAGGCGAAAGTAAAAGAAAAGAGGAAAGTGAAAGAAACAAAATAGAAAAGAAGATTAAAGTGAAAAGAAAGGAGGCCAAAGGAATAAAAGAAACTAAAAGTAAAAAGAAAGAAAATGATTCTATAAAAGAAGGAAAGAAAGCAAGAAATAAAAAAATGGAAAGTTAAAGAAAAAGGAAATAAAAAAACGATTAATGAGAAGAAAATGATGAAAGACATGTAAGAAAGATAAAAGAGAGAAATCAGATAAAGAATTTGAAAGAAAAAAAGAACGAAAGTAAGTCGGAAAGTCAAATAAAGAATAATAAAAGAAAATTATTATATATCTCTAGCAGCATGTCCCGGCGTTGCCCGTGGTTGATTAAAAAATCGTACGACTCATACAGCAATCGCTATCACTTGACTTAAAATATTTTTGCCCTTCCTTGCCTTTAAAGGAGTGCCCTTTGCCGTGCTGATGTTGCTACATGCCTTACTTCTTGCCTATCTCACACGGCGAATTTTTTCTAAGTTCTATACTAAACATTAAATCTGTTACGAAAAAAGAACTAAACAAAATTAACACAAAACGATCAGCTTTAAAAAAGGACTCGTAACTGGAAAAACCGAATGAAAAAAGAATGTTAACAACAAAAAACTTTTCACACCCAACCCAGTTCTGCGGAATCAGAATCATGCTAGTTAACATTCGTGTCAGTCAGCTGTTGGCTCTCACGCTGGCCAATAGAATCTTCCTGCCTATTCGTGGCAGCCAGCTATAAGCTCTCACTCTAGCCAGAAGAAAATGGCCGCAAACTACATGAAAACTGCCGTAGAAGCGCGAAAAAATCGATTATTTCAACTATCGATAGGAGTTGGGAAATGCAAAGTCGGTCTTGGCCTTCCCGCTAACTTGGAGCATGAGCATGTAAATCTTGGTGCAAATCCGTCGAAAATTGCGGCCGTGCATTCGTTACACGCACGCACACATCCTGTCTTTTATAGATAGAGATTTATTCCGCATTTCCCTCCCTTTTCCACTTGTTGTTCATAGTGAAATTCAAGGCAGAATCGTGTAAGCTTGCTCCTTGTTTGCAAACTCTCCAAAACCTTTTCGTTGCTCACACGTTTGGTCCATTCTCAGCCTCCTTCTGTAGAACCATACCTCCATTGCTTCGAGTCTCTTCTTCATCTTTGAGGAGACCGTCCAACATTCGCTTCTGTAAAGGAGAATAGATATCACGTAGCAGTTCAGTACTCTTTTCTTTGTTACCAAGAAAATCTTCCTGTTTCGTAATACTCTGCCTAGCTTTTTGGAAGTTCATCTTTGGTCATCGCAATAAACTTCTGCACCTGATTGATTTCATTATCCCCGAACCCGTAAATCGCATATCGGGCTCATCGTTCTACTGATGAGCATGCATTCTGTCTTCTCGTAATTTATGCTTAGTCCCTTCTTCGCTACCTTCTGTAGGGGGTTTTGTAATTTTCTTTCTTTCTCTGGAATCAGCACTGTGTCATCTGCGTATGTTATGTTGTTAAGATTGTGGCCGCCAATGCTGGATCCTGGTAGGATTTCCAATTCTCTCAGAATTGTCTCGCTCTATAGGTCCGGTGAGAAGACACACCCTTGCCTTATGCCCCTTTCTATATTCGTATATCGGCTGAACTCATTCTCTATCCGCATGCAGACCGTTTGCTGCCAGTATAGGTTCTTGATTATTCTAATATCTTTCCCAAATATACCAAGTTTACAGAGCAGTTCCAACAGATGTTTGTGGTGTAATTTGTCGAAAGCCCTTCCATAGTGCATAAAAAAGAGGTGCACGTTCTTCTGCATTTACAATGCTGTTCCTTGTTCCGGTGTCTTTAACGAACCCGCACTGGTCTTGTCCTATTTCTGACCTGATTCTACCTTGCGTCCTATTCATCAGAATACCGATGATAAGTTTTGTTATATCCCCTATTAGACTGATTGTTCGGTCTGGTTCAAATTTTTTTTTGCGCCTGGTTTCTCAGTCAGTGCTATGAAAATAGATCTGCTGAGATCTTCCGGTATATCACCACTGTTGTAGATTTCATTTATTATTTCTGTAATCTTGTCTATGCCAAAATCATCTAAGGCTGTCAGCATCTCTGTTACAATTCCGTTTGCGCCTGTCGCCTTGTTTCTGTTCAATTTCGCCAGTGCAGCTTCTAATTCGGTTTTTAGAATTTCAGGCCCGTCGGTAATTCTGTGTGTGGCCGGTTGTTCTATTTCGTGGTGGAAGACTTCTCCAATATATTCTTTCCAGCGCTGAAGATTTTTTTCTTCTTTAATATGAGCGTCCGATTCTTTAGATTTTATGCAACCTGTTAATGAGCATGTCTTCTGTCCTTTTAGTTCCCTTATTTGTGTATGCATATCTCCTTTGTTTGTCGTACTCAATCTCTCTATTTCTGCACATTTTTTTGTTTAGACACTCTTTTTTAGCTTGCCTGCATTTCCAAGACCTGTCAGTAAAATGGAAATGCTCCAACTAAAAATATCTGGCAACTTAAAGCTTTTTGATAAAATGCAACAGAAAAGATAAATTAACATTCAAAAATAATTTTCTCTATATCAAAAACAATTTTCAGTGTGTGCGTTCTGAGGATAGGTATCGAAGGGCTTTTTTGATTTGTTTTGTTTAATGGCATATGAACACCTTACGTGTCATGTAATGGTGAAATTTAAATTTGCGGGGTAAAATTTGAAGTAACAAAAATATGATATATGTTATTTTGCATTTCATTTTTATTACTATTTATTGTTATTTTGACAGCCTGTGCAAGAACTTTATGCAAGACACCATTGAATATGGATCTAGGAGAAGACGCCAACCCCAAAACTGGTTGAACAATGTTAAACAGTAGACAGGTATAACTAGATCAGAATTGCTGATGGCTGCCGTTGATAGACCGTTGTGGGGTAGATTCAATATGGCTTCTGCATTCGGATCCGCCCTACGATTAGAAAAGTCAGGGGGATGATGATGATGATGATGATGATGATGATGATGATGATGATGATGATGATGATGATGATGATGACAACGATGAAATACTCTAAATTTACTGTATAATTGTTCAGTTCTAAAGCCTTTACATATTTAATTTTAGACTTATCAAATATTTCCTTACGTGATTAGAATGTCTACTCTAAGGATCTACGGGTCTCAAGGCGTAGCGTTTGAATCGTACGCATTGCTGCAATGTACAACGTTATTCTCTATTACTCTGTTATCAATTGATGTCTCATGTGTGATTAAACACTGGACAGGTATGACTAGACCAGAATTGAAGATGGCTGCCGTTGATAGACCGTTGTGGAGGAGATTCAATATGGCTCCTGCATTCGGATCCGCCCTTACGATTACAAAAAATCAAGGGGATAATTATGATGATGATGATGTTTACGTTTTCGCAATTGAATACATGGTAGATGTTACATAGCTTTTGAGTATATATATATATTTATGTGGACATAATTCCTAGAGGCGATGTGTTTTCTGTTGTAATTTTGTTGAAGTTATATTTTGGAATACAGCTTCATTACAAAAGTCAAGAGGATGATGATGATGGCGATGAAATACTCTAAATTTACTGTATAATTGTTCAGTTCTAAAGCCTGCATTAAAGTCGCAGAGAAAATAATGCCATAATCAAGATGCTGACGTTCCACACTACTTCACACTAAAGTCTAGGTAGGAAACCCCTTCATCTATACCAGAAAGGGCAATAACGATTAATGGACTTGAGAAAAGTCTTCTCCTGATACTTTCAAGGGAAAGATTTTATAAATTTCAACCGAGAGTAGCATTTGCTCTTCGGTTAATGAATGGTAAATCTTTCCTTATAAGGAAACGGTTAATATTAACATTAACATTAGAAATTAGGAGAACAGTTACTTCACTTTGATCCCGAATCGATGGCCAGGGAACGAAGAAAAGCATAGTAGTTCTGGCTGTTCAGAGAATGAATGCCGAATGTTTCCTCATAAAGAGACGGCTAATATTAATATTATCATTAGAAATTAGGAGAACAGTTACTTCACCTTGATCCCGAATCGATGGCTAGGGAACGAAGAAAAGCATAGTAGTTCTGGCTGTTCAGAGAATGAATGCCAAATGTTTCCTTATAAAGAGACGGCTAATATTAATATTATCATTAGAAATTAGGAGAACAGTTACTTCACTTTGATCCCGAATCGATGGCCAGGGAACGAAGAAAAGCATAGTAGTTCTGGCTGTTCAGAGAATGAATGCCGAATGTTTCCTTATTTATTTTAGACTTATCAAATATTTCCTTATATGATTAGGACGTCTACTCTAAGGATCTACGGGTCTCAAGGCGTAGCGTTTGAATCGTACGCATTGCTGCAATGTACAACATTATTCTCTATTACTCTGTGATTGTTTCATGTCTCATTTGTTATTAAACAATGAACAGGTATGACTAGACCAGAATTGAAGATGGCTGCCGTTGTGGAGGATATTGAGCGTGGCTTCTGCGACTTACATGTGTTATGCGTTTCAGTTGTTGAAATTCCCCAAGTGATATGGTTTTTGTTGTTTGGCGCCCTTCTGTGATTTGTGATTCTGTCGTGGCTCAAAGAATGATGAGCACCAGTATGACCTAGAGAGTTCATTTGCTAGAAGACATTTTTTTTAATCATTAATCTGAGAAAGCGGTTATATACAGCGGACAGTTTAGATATATCTGAATGTCCAAGACCACCATGCAAGGCACCGTTGAAG
>OZ038510.1:70958527-70963527 GCA_964036315.1 Acanthosepion esculentum
CCGAGCTGCGAGAAGATTAATGCATTGTCTGCGTCTCCCTCTCGAAAATTTACTAAAGATGGAGGACGTTGCTCAGTTAGTTACAACGTCTCGACTAACTATTTTAATAACTTCAACACGATTGTGTTCTTTTCTATTTTTTCCTTGGCGCAACAGGTTCTTTTTTTTAAATTTTTGCGCTAGTTGTCCTTGTTTCGTACACTCCCCACACTCACACATATACGCTTACGGTCAAATCCCTGATATATATATATATATATATATATATATATATATATATATATATATATATATATATATATATATATATATATATATATGTAAGCAAATATGTGGATGTAGATCCGACGGTATGATGAAAATGTGGAAAAGACAAAGCAAAATCCGAATATGTGAGTTTACTGTTTTTTATTTTATTTTTTGTTTTTGTTATTCTGTCGGACTATGTCCAATTCAAAAATATATGACTTCATTTGTTTACATTTGATACGCTAGAGCGGATATGAATAGAAGAGATTCATGGAAGATTTAAGTTTAAAGATAGTAAAATCGACCTTGCTAACCAGACGCTGCTCTGTGGCCGAACGGTTAAGGCACATCACGCGAAATGATGGTTCCGTATAGGATACAGGTTCGATTCCTGTCGAGAAGCGAAAATTTTCAGGCGGGTAAATGTTATTTAATACTGTTTATTATAAAACAGAGCATTTGCTTAAATACTTGTATCTATGAAAAAGAACGTTAAACATAATATATATAAATGTCTTTATATATATATATATATATATATATATATATATATATATATATAGAGAGAGAGAGAGAGAGAGAGAGAGAGAGAGAGAGAGAGAGAGAGAGAGAGAGAGAACTAGGTATTGTACGCGAAAATATATTTCGACAATAAATAACGGCAAAAGGTTAATAAAGAGAAAAAAAAAATCAATCTGTCATATACAAGGGTGGGCTGAAAAATTCATAGGCTGACTATAAAGAAATGATGAGAGAACTGTGAAACCTTGCATGCATTGATTTCAACTCATATTAATTGCTGGATTCTTTCCTTCCAGGTACGCGGGTAGGCTGAAAAGTTCGTAGGCTGACTATGAAGGTGTGACGCTAGACTTGTGAAATTTTGCGTGCATTAATTTCAACTCTTCTTGTTACTGTGTTGTTTCTGTCCGGGTAAACTGACATTTGAATGTTCAAATATGACTTCAAATGTAGCTTCTAGCGACATCTCTTGAAAATGGTCAAAATCTGGCTTCAGTGAAAGGGCTTTAACACCCAAGAACATTCATGGTTGCACTAGAGTAGACTTAAGAGAAACTATGCTAAAATTAAAATCCATTTTTCGCTGGAAGGATTTGTAGGCACTAAGTAATGAAAAGAATGCTAAATTTGAAAGCTGGTGTAAGGGATTGCGATTGCATTTCTAGGCTTAATTTTTAAAGTTCCAGGTACTAAATGCTATGAGATATTGTTTGGGTGATACACAATTTTTTTAAAATTCTTGATTTACAGACAGTTGTAGATTTTCCGGTGTTAATGCTGTTGTTTGAAACACAGTGCTACTGAATTGTGGTCACATTCAGGGGATTTCGATCTATAAGTGAGCGAAACTTGCATCTGAGCTCTTCAGGCCTTTAAATGTACAACAGCGTTTAACAAAGCCGAATGAGACAAGTCTACATTAACTGATATGAAATGTCTTCTAATTCTTGAAATTTTCCTAGGAGGAAGAGATTATGTTGTTTTTGTAATCGTTTCATCCCACTGCAAGTCGATAAAGCTCCTAAAACGCAAGGTATTAATGAGGGTGAAAGAAAATGATAAAAAAATGTTATAGAAAGAGAAAGGACAATAAAGCAACATGTTTCAGGAAAACATAATATGGCGATTGCTGTTGCATTTAAATCTTTGAAGATCGTCAGTGACAGAGAAGCAAGAAGCCAGAAGAGAATTCTTCAAGAGAGACGCTCGATAAAAGAAGCTATTAGAATAGATCTCATGCGGTCAATGTACCAAAGATTAAAGCGATATTTATTCTGTATAAATTACAGAAATGTGGCACAAGGCCGAAGTGGGGATTGGGGAAAGGACGGTCTTCTTCTGTCTTAACTATAACTTAGCTAGCCGCAAACACTGACCCAATCGTACGAACAATATTCCTTACACCAAAACACCACATTCATACGTACCTTTCTTACTACAACCACCATAATTCCTCACTGTCTCCATGTAAATACAAACTAGTCCCCATATGTACAATTCAGTGTCTGTGGGGGGAGGGGAATAAAATAACAATTCTAAAAACTAACCCCTATGTGTATTTATAAAATGAATACAAAATATTTACAAGAAACTAAAGAAAAATATTATTAGTAATAAAAACCCCCACAATCACTAAGTGTGGCAGAAATACCAGTTCACAGGCCGAAATCAATGCGGGACTAAAATAGTATAAATCATTCATTCATCCCAAGCACACACCCTGACACGCACTCATTCAAACACAACAACAAATACGAAAAACACTCACGCGAAACGAAAGGCGCCCCGCATCCACCTGCGAACTGACATCACTAACCACCTAACGAGGGAGGGGACGGGGAATTAAACTTAAAGAAAAATAGGGACAGAAATAAAAGGGGCCAAATGAGCATGCATACACCCTAGCTAAGTTAACTGGAAACCAAAGATTAAAGCTCATCAGAACAATTTTCAGGAAAACTGTTATGGAAATGACAGAAGAATGCAAGGTCAGTTCAGTGCGAAAGTGAATGACGTCGAGATTCAGGTCAGCACTAAGAACATTACACAGATTTCTGTTGAGTTTTTCAAATACTCTTGAGCTATATAGCAGAGGAACCAGACCAGATATATCAGTAATATACAATGAAATGGTAGATTTCTAAACGTGCAAGATTGGCACTACCCAGCGGACAAACTTTCTAAGCTAACGACTTAGCAATTGCTTCAATATTATCATTCTATTTGCATTATTCGGGCGGTTATCCTCATCTTAATTGAATATTCACGACGTTTCGCCCGTTGTACGCCCCGGCCTTCTTCAGGTGATTGGAATTTCGAACCGCGCCCTTTATTTCGTCACCCCCCCCCCGGGGTAAATTGTTCTAGTTCCACGTGTCATGCTGCCTCTTCCGGATGTCTCAGTTTTTCGCCTTTATCTCAACTCTCCGATTTTTGTCTCACCACTGCTGTGACCTGGTTTTGAACTCACAACTCTTTGCATCTAGTCACTGGATCTAACCAACGTCTTTATCCACTGGGACTTTATTCTCAGGAAGACATGGCCCGGTGAATAAAGACGTTGATTAGATCCAGTGACTAGACTCTCGAGAAAAGAAACTATTAGTATAGAACCCATGCGATCCAGGCCGGTACTAACAGCACTGCAAACATTTCTGTTGGGTTTTGGTCAAGAATCTTGACCTATAGAGCAGAGGAACCAGAACTGATATGGCAGTAATATTCAATGAAATGGTAGATTTCTAAACGTGCAAGATGGATTCTTTCGCGGAGGTTGGCACTAAACAGGCGACAAACTTTCTAAGCTAACGACCACCGTGGACGTGGGTTTTTTTTGTCTCGTAAGGGTTTTATATTGCCTTGCGCAGATGTGGCAACGTTGGAGGTCTTTTACGGTAGTTGTTACGTAAATGCCACATGATATGCAATGAAAGACTTCTCTCTGTGACATCTTTGAAGACATTTTAGGTCTGCCGTACTTAGACATATCAGACCACACTCATACATATATTCATAGATGGGTGACCACCTCTAAGACTCATAACCGGCAAAGGATATTTTAGAAGTGATTTGTAAATGGCCTACGTACCATTCCATAGGCAAGACTTCCGACAGAAACCTTATTACCTTGATGTTTAGTGTTATGAACCTGAAGGAGAGAGGAATACTATTTTTGCGAGGAGATGATGGCTGCTGTTGATATATTTTAGGTCAGACCAGCAAGGGCTGCATATAAGACGTAAGCCTTTGGTCGCAGTCATCATCTCATTATGTATGTATGTATGTATGTATGTCTTCTTGTAGTTTATTCTTAGTTTTAATTTTTGTTTATTTATATACTTCTTTTTTTGTTTTTTGGATGGAAAAAACGAGAACATTTGGAATAAATAGAACAACAATGACATTTAAAAATAGGCTATTTTCATTTATTATTTGGTGTTATTGTTTTTTTTTGTTTTGGTTTTTTTTTTGTTTTTCCCGCGTCCTGCTAACATGAAGGAACAAAAGAAAATAAATAAATAACGCACTTCTCTCTGTGGCAAATTTGATGACATTTTAAGTCAGTACTACTTAGACAAAACAGGCCACACGCATACATACATACATACATACATACATACATAAATGGTAGAAGTCGACCCCTGGCCACGTCTAAGATGCATAACTCCCAAAGGAACATTTTGGGGATGACTTTGTAAATGACCTACATACCATTTCCAAGCGAGACTTCCGACAGCAACCTCATCATCCGGATATTCAGTTTTATGCACCCGAGTGAGTCGACTGACTGCCCGATACACTTGTTCACAAATACTGCACGAAAAGTCTGTCTGGGTATCATATTGGTGTATGTATCCACGTTTTATAGCCGAGGTGTCCGGCTCTCAGGAAGACAACACGGTCACATTCATCACACGAGACTGTCTCCTCTGTGTTAAAATCTTCTATATACCTACCATCTCGTTTCAGCTCAGCGTGAACAAATCTGTTGTGCTCAAATTCTAAAATGCCAACACAACAAAAGTCAAATTTCCCCACGCCTCTTTTTCTTCATTGTCATGTTACCTTATACATTCTCTTTTCCTTCTTTTTCTCTGTTCTCTCTTTTTCTTTCTTTCTTTCACTCTCTCTCTCTCTCTCTCTCTCTCTCTCTCTATATATATATATATATATATATATATATATATATATATATATATATATATATATATATATATATATAAAAGGCA
>OZ038510.1:70968527-70983527 GCA_964036315.1 Acanthosepion esculentum
TAAATGCTTTCTGGCTCAACTATAAATTCACAATGCTTCAATAAGTTATGTGCCACCGAATCGAGAAAGAGCTTTCGATATGTTAAACTCAGGAATTTAATTTAAATCGAATTTGGGGTCTGCCATTGTCCGTCAGTAGCTTCTGTGGAGTGAATACCAGACAAGACCAACACATTGATTACACAAAACAGGATATATGCCTTAAAATCTAATAGGGCTTAAACATCCTTAATTGAACCGTAGCTGACATTTAGCGAATGAATGCCAACACGAAAACGCGTCTCATTGCCACCGCATGCATCATCCTAAGAGTGATTCTCGTCGTCTTTATGGCCACAGGTACGAAGCAGGCAGAGGATTAGTTTAACTAGAACTGACGTACAAAGACACAACAATCGGCTTTCAAAGATACCTGGAAACTACAAAAGACAAGGTGATGGTGTGCATTAAAAAATGAATGAAACAAGAAACCTTATTCAGTAATAAAGGAAGCCAACAAATTCAAAAGGGGACTTCAAGTAGGTAAAGAGGTGCAAATAAACCATTATACACCTACTACAACGGCTAAGAACCTAAAAATGAAAGCATAAGAAAATGAAAAGTACTAAATTCACAAACGATGCTAAGATACCTCTATTCATGGTCAATACTCTGCCCGTACCAAACAAACTGAAGTAGACAAACCCTTCACCCACGAGTGGTTACGTTATGCAGGGTTAAAAACTGAAACCAAAGTTTTTATTCTTGCTGCTCATGACCAATATTTGCTGACTAGAAGTTACCAAGCACACATACTGAAAAAAATGTGTGGACCTCCAAATGCAGATTCTGGGATAAATATCCGGAAACAATTGCCCAACTTGTATCAGGTTGCACAGTGTTAGCAACAACGGAATGTAAAATTCGGCATGGCAGACTGGACCAATATCTGCACTGAAACATATGTAACTTTCACGGTAAGGAAGCTACAAGTAACTGGTATGAATATCACACAGACCCGCGTACAGAGATAGACTGACATGGCAGTTCGTGTAGATTGTAATGTATCTTTGAAGATCTTCAAAAAACTATCAAAATACAACGATCTTGACGTGTAAATCTTAAACATATGGCAAATAAGAACAGCAATAATTCCAAAATACGTATGCAGCAGCGGCGAAGAACCTAAATCAGAAAACAAAAGCAAATGCAATGTATCAAATGATGGCGCGATAAGCCTCTTCACAGTCAATACTCTGCTCTTACCAAACAAAGTGATGTAGACAAACCCTGTACCCATCAGTGGTTATGTAGCCCAGGGTTAAAAAGCTGAAACCGAAGGTTTTTATTCTTGCTGCACGGGACCAATGCTTGCTAACTTGAAATGACCAAGAACCCATACTGCAAAAATTGTGTTGACGACCAAATGCGGATACTGTGATAAATATCCAGAAACAATTGATCATCTCTTGTCAGATTGCACAATGTTAGGACCAACTGAATATAAAACCCGGCATGATAGAGTGGCCAATATCTGCTCTAAAAAATATCCAACTTTTAGGGGAAGGAAACTGAAAGAAAATGGTATGAAAATCATTAAGACCGGGTTACAGATATAGGATAGAAAAGTATCGAGAAATTGTCCAAATACAAGGACCTGGAGATCGAGATTAACAGGATGTGCAGAATGAAGACTGAGACTGTGCCAATAGTAATCGGAACACTGGGCTTCGTAAGAAAAGGAATGGGCAATTTTATTAACAGTATACGAGGTAACATCAACATACAAGTTGTCCAGAAGATCGCTCTTCTACGAACATCCCATATACTAAGGAAAGTTCTATCAATTAAATGATAATTCTCCTAGAGGGCCTAAGGACCATAGTTTGGACCCGGCTCTGCAGGATACAAAGCAGGAAGCATAACATACACAAATAATAATAATAATAATAATAATAATAATAATAATAATAATAATAATAATCTAGACATCGTGATCAGAGACCACAAACACAAAATGTTCTTTCTTAATGACATGACAATTCCTGCAGATTGTAATATATTCTTGAAGATCTTCAAAAAACTAACAAAATACAAGGATCTTCAAGTGTAAATCTTAAAAATATGGCAAATGAGAACAACAATAATTCCAAAATACGCCTACAGCAACGGGGAAGAACCAAAATCAGAAAACAAAAGCAAATGCAATGTATCAAATGATGGCGCCATAAGCCTCTTCACGGTCAATACTCTGCTCTTACCAAACAAAGTGATGTAGACAAACCCTGTACCCATCAGTGGTTATGTAGCCCAGGGTTAAAATCTAAAAAAGCAAAAGCAAATGCAATGTACTAAATTCAGAAATGATAGCAAGAAAAACCGCTTCACGGCCAATAATCTCTCCGTACTAAACAAGATGAAGTAGACAAACCCCTTACCCATCAGCGCTTACGTAGTACAGGGTTAAAAGCTGAAACCGAAGGATTTATTATTGCTACAAGGGACCAGTGCTTGATAACTAGAAATTAACTGACATTTAGTGAATAGATGTCAGAAAGAAAAAAGCTTCTCATTTGCCACCGCAATCATCATCCTAAGACTGAGGTTCATCGTCTGTATGGCCCCAGCACCGAAGGAGGTAGAGGATTAGTTCAACCAGAACTGTCTTACAAAACCACAACAATTGGGGAAACTACAAAAGACAGGGTGATGATCTGTGCCAAAGTATATGAAAGAAGGAAGACAAATTATGCAGTAATAAAGGAAGCTAACAAATTCAAAAGGTTGTATCATATAGGTGAAGAAATAAATCATAATACACCTGCTACAGCGGCAACAAACCCTAAAAAAAGCGAAAGCAAATGCAATGAACTAAATGCAGAAATATGGCAAGATAA
Organism: Acanthosepion esculentum; assembly: GCA_964036315.1. Lineage (NCBI taxonomy): Eukaryota > Metazoa > Mollusca > Cephalopoda > Sepiida > Sepiidae > Acanthosepion > Acanthosepion esculentum. The sequence continues at coordinate 70,971,404 of OZ038510.1, forward strand.
ACCAATTCACGGCCAATACTCTGTCCGTACTAAATAAGATGATGTAGACAAACCCTGTACCCATCAGTGCTTACGTAGTACAGGGTTAAAAGCTGAAACCGAAGGATTTATTTTTGCTGCACAGGACGAATGGATGCTAGCTAGAAATTACCAAGCACACATACTGAAAAAATGTGTTAACCGGAAATGCAGATTTTGTGAAAAATATCCAGAAACAATTGGCCATCTTGTATAAGGTTACACAGTGATAGCACCTACTGAATAACTCAGCATGGTGGAGTCGGTCAATACCTGCACTGGAAAATATGCAACTTTTAACTTTACTTTTTCTTACAACAGCAGGAAACTTGTAAGAATATCCCCAAGACTCGATTACAGAGATACGACCGGTAACAATTTTATGGGTTTTGCAAGACACACAGAGAGAACAATCAAAGCTAATCTTCCAGGCATCATGATGAAAGAATGCAACAACCGAATGTGATTTCTTATTTACATGCCAGTCTTTGCAGATTGTAATGTATCTTTGAAGATCTTTAAAAAAAAACTATGAAAATACAAGTATCTTTAAGTAGAAATCTAAAAAACGTGCCACGCGAGGACACCAATAATTCCAGCTTTAATTGGAGCCCTCGGTTAGATTGGAAAAGGTTCCGATAGAGACATTGAAGGGAGCAACTGTAGCATATGCCTTAAATATATTAAAAAAAATGTACTCACAAGTACAGCTCACACCAAGCGAATAGCTTTATCTATGTAAAATATGTGTGGTCTTAGGTTGACACATTTTTTTCACAAACATACAAAAATTAACACTATTTACATTATTCGGACTATTGTCCTCATCTTTGTCGCCATATTTATTACGTTCCGGCCGTTGTAAGCTCCAGCATTCTTCATGTGGTTGGAATATCGAACTGAACCCTTTATTTTGCTCACTGGGGTAGACTGTTTTAGTTCCACGTGCCATGTGTTAGAGCTTTTGGGTACACTGGTATACTAGTGAGCCAGCCAAAATGAGCTGACTCATTTTATAGTTCACCAATAGAAGTTTACCACCAGAAGGCTCAAAATATTTAATGCGACGTGTATATAGGCGGCCATGTTTTTCCGAATATGTACTGCCGAATATGCACTGCCAGCCTTTGATATCGAAGACTGAAGAACAGCTGGTGGTGGTATTGGCGATATAGTCAGATTCAGAAGAGTGTCTGTCTCGTGAGTGTTAATCATTAACGTTGTTGTATTGAACAGATTACGTACTGCGCTGCATTCTATAATCATAGACTATGGTGAACATGGTCAACACCATGTTTAATGGATGTCAGTTATCAGTTATCTCCTGTTAATTACTCTCTCCAAGTTATTCATTGCCTTAACTGGGTACTGTGTGGCAGATCCATCCTCATTTCCCGTTTCTTGATATCAATCTCAATTGGCACTTCCCTTGTGGATTACACTCAAGTGCCTGCCTGGTGACATTAGAAGCAAGGCTTTCGGAGTGTGTGGCCGATCCATCCTCATTTCCCGTTTCTTGATATCAATCTCGCTTAGGGCTTGTCTGGTCCTGTCCCGTTATTGGTCGCTGGAGATGACTTCCTTTGTGTATTACAGTCAAGTGCCTGTCTGGTGACACTAGGAGCAGGCTGACGGAGTGTGTGGCCGATCCATCCTCATTTCCCGTTTCTTGATATCAATCTCGATTGGGGCTTGTCTGGTCCTGTCCCACAGTTGGTCGCTGGAGATGACTTCGCTTGTCCATTACAGTCAAGTGCCTGCCTGGTGACACTAGAAGGCTTGATGAATGTGTGGCCGACAATTCACATTTTCCGTATCATGATATCAATCTCGATTGGGGATTGTCTGGTCCTGTCCCACAGTTGGTCGCTGGAGATGACTTCCCTTGTGGATTACAGTCGAGTGCCTGTCTGGTGACACTAGAAGAGGGCTTTCGGAGTGTATGGCCGATCCATCCTCATTTCCCGTTCCTTGATATCAATCTCGCTTAGGGCTTGTCTGGTCCTGTCCCGTTGTTGGTCGCTGGAGATGACTTCCCTTGTGTATTACAGTCAAGTGCCTGTCTGGTGACACTAGGAGCAGGCTGACGGAGTGTGTGGCCGATCCATCCTCTTTTCCCGTTTCTTGATTTCCATCTCGATTGGGGCTTGTCTGGTCCTGTCCCACAGTTGGTCGTTGGAGACGATTTCCGGCCACCTGATATTAAGGATGTTCCTGAGACATCGGTTGGTAAATGTCTGAAGTTTGTGGGCGGTGCTTTTGGATATCCGACACATTGTTGGTGTTGGTCTTGGTTTCTGAGTCGCAACATAGGACCGACTTTACGATAGTGATGAAGATTGGATCTTGTTGAAAAGTGAGACAGCTGTTGATCTCCAGATTGGCCGCAGAGTGTTGAAAGCGTGTCAGGCTTATAAAAACTGGAAATAACCGTGATAATTTCACGGTTTTCCTATTTTTCATTTTCGGATTAAGCACAATTCTTAGGTTAATGATTGTATAAGTTCATTGCGAGTTCTACAACAATAAAATATCGTTGGAAATTTCTCCTGTCGCTTCGATTAATATTTGAACTTAATAACTTTAACAAAATACATTGGAACTTCGGTTCTCGAATGTCTCACATGTCGAACAAAATGCTTCGGTTATCGAACAAAATTTTGGGTCTCGAACAACATTGCCGAACCGAGTGAACCCAAACTAAATAATTTCTCAGACGACCACCGTGTTCTATATATTCGTGTGTTGTGGCGTGCTTTTCTTTTCCAATTATATTATACTGTGGCTTTTTTTTACGACATAGACTCCTATTGCAAAAATATTTTCGGTTTGCGAAGGTTTCGGGTTGCGAACAACCTTAGGGAACGAATTAAATTCGTGAACCGAGGTTCCACTCTATTGCAATAACAATCATAAATATGAATGCTGGGCGTTATTTTAAGAAGTAAGGGGGTACAAATGAAAAGATTTGAAATTGACAACCTTTTTCCATTTCACTGACACAATCTACCTTCTATCTTCATTTCTTTCTCTTCTTTTTTCTTTCTTTTCTTTTTTGTCCGTTTCTTTCTTTTTTCTCTCTTTCTTTCTTTGTCTATTTCTTTTTTCTCTTTCTTTCTTTCTTTCTGTCTATTTTCTGTTAATGTTTCTATCACAAACTCAAAGCGAAAAATTACGGGTTTGCAAAGTGGGCAATAATTGTACTGATTCCCATTTAATATATGCCCCACCCAATGTCGCAAACAGGACTTGTTTTATGTGTGTTGAACAACGGAAAATTAAATAAAAAAATTCAATGGCCACAGTTTTGATGCCAGCATAATGTGACATCAACGGGGCTTGTCGAACATTTTACCACAAACGACTCTGATTTCGATAAATATCTTAATTCTGAAAAAAATGCTCACAATCTACCGGCCTTGCGACACTTAAAACAGACGAGGAGCGGTGCGTATGCAAACTACGACCTTCACTGCTCACGGGCAATGAACAGAATGCCAGGAGAGTTCCATAAGATTCAGCCTAAGCTGTTTTGTTGTTTGCTCTTAGTAACTAATCAACTACCAGAAAATTCTAGAATGAACAAGATCGCCATCATATTAAGCAAGTTTCAGTTTCATAACTTCACGCTGGCGGCGTTTCATTCATTTTGACGCGTTCATTGCCAGTTCGGTCGTTTTTTTTTCATTACAAGAAAAGCAACATTTCTACAAAGGTTTATAATTTTTCTAGATTAATATATTTTTATAATTGAAAATTTTTTAAAATGTTACTTGAAGACAGACATTCTGTTGAAATATTGTTTAACATTGTCAAATACTGTGTTTTTTTGTTATTTCTTTATTTTCTTAAATAGCAGTTCTGTTGAGAAATATTGGAACTGTTACATTAATCATTTTGTTTAATAATAATAATAATAATAATAATAATGATGATGATGATGATGATAATAATAATAATAATAACAATAATAATAATAATAATAATGTACTAATAATAACTCCAAGAAAAAGGAGGTAACAAAATATGCAAGAGGAAATCTGTATCGATGAATATATGTATATATATATATGTATATATGTATATATATAAATATATATATGTATATATAAATAAAAAGGAAAGAACAGTAAGATATAAAATCCGGTGTTCTTATAGATATTTTTATTTTTACACAATAGTGCTCTATGTAAATTTAAATTTACAGAGCATTAATATTATAAATTAATAGATTTAAAATATGGTTTTACCGCTACACAGTGATGACCATGTTTCAGAAATGGAAGCTAAAGCCCCTGAATTTAATTTTGTTATTAAACCAAAGACATTAGTTCCATTTCCTCATCAAGCGAATTTTGGAGTAACTTACTTTTTAAAATTTACGGTTGTTAACGGCACAGGAAAGATTCATAGTTTGAGGGTTTCCAAGGTTACCGATAAATCCATTCATCTAGACAAGGGGTGGTAGAGGGTTCAATTTTTAATTTTCGTTGTCTCAGTTAATAGTTACATTTGAAAGCGGGGTTATGTTTAGGGATGGGTAGGGATGTATCTTTTAACAAATTCTGACATCCGCTAAATTCATGTCATCTGGGTTTATTTCTAACGGCAAAAATTCTTATGGTATTATTTCTATTTGTATATTTAAAGATTTTGAGGGACTGTTTAGGTTAGAATATGTTTTATCCACCTTTCTAAAAAGTTATTTTTAATATTTGATATACTATACTTCTAGTTAAAAACCAAGTAAATGTATTAGGATTACTTACAGTATTTAAAATTATTTATTCTTATCGAGTATAAGTAAATATTATTTTATTTTATTTTATTTTATGTAAACTTTATGACAATGACGGCAAAGGTGGTTAAATTATTTCACTAATTCAATAAACTTAGTATTATAAATGTATATATGTATGTATAAAGGACATTTAATGTTCAATATTATATTCTAACTTATTAATTTCACATGACTTTCGGTGTTCACTTGGATTCTTTCCAGTGTTTGAATTGCTTTGAGAGAGGTGTTATGGTTAGAGTACGTTTTATTTAATTACAATTTTAAAAGATATTTAGGTTAGAATCTGTTTTATTTAATTTCAATTTTAAAACATTTTTAAAAATCTACTTTCAAATTTAACTTTTTAATTTTAATCGGCTATATTTCTTTATAAACCAAGTAAATGTAATATAATTATCTACATTATTTAAAATTATTTATACCCATCAAATATGAGTATGTATAATAATCAGGTAATTTTTTTTTTTTTTTTTTTTTTTTATAGATTATTTAAAGATTATTTAAAGAAAACTTTTGGCAATGACGACAAAAAATAGCTATTTCATTTCTCTGATTCAGTAAATTTTTATTTTTTGTAAACTTAGTAATATATAGTTTCTCATGTATGCATCAAGGACATGGGTCATTTAATGACCTACATATTCTAGCTCTTCTTATTAACTTCCATTTCACTGTAGGTGTTTTATTGGATTCTTTTAGGTGCCAAAAGTACTTCGAAAGAGATGTCTGATTTTTATACTTATTTATCCTAAACGAGGATTGATGTTGGTAGAACCTCTTTTTGAACTCATGGCTAGTGCAACCTATATAAATTTTTATGTTTTCAGGATTTTCAACAGAAGATATATTACATTGGTATACTACTGATTCTATGCAACATTTATTTTGTAAAGGACAGTTTTGAGGGTTTCTACAATTACATAATTTTTGTTCACCCTCATTAGTTGTTGTTTGTATTTTTCCCTTGTCTACAATTTTTTGGTTCTGGTATGAGTGTTTATTTAAGATATTAGTATTATGTTTCTTAATTATCTTTTCTAGGTTATCAGTACAGCTATAACTTAATTTTAGTGTATTTCTATTGAAAATGGTACTAAGTTTACTTCCACCGGGAAAATGCTTGAGTATTAATTCAAGGAATTTTTGTCCCAATTTGTTTTTTACCATTTGGTTGTATGGGGGTGTATACCAAATTATTTTCCTGCTTCTGTTTTTCCTATGTTTACCGTTTTCATTTTTAATATAAGTTAGTTTTAGGTTTTTGTAGCCACTATCTTTTAGAGCTTTATTATAGAAATTAATATGTTCGTCGAAAATCTTGTCATTTGCTGAATTTGTACTAATTCTTTTTCGGATAGATAAAGGTATATGTTTAATTATAGATGAGGGGTGATTTGATTTAGGGTGTATATATACAGGATTCGTATTGAGTTTTTTATAAGGTGTGTATGTATTGTTCTTTAAATCTAATGTTATATCAAGGAAGTTAACTTTTTTAATTTTAGTGCTAACGGTAATTTTTAAACCCATGCTTTTAAATTCTTTATATAATGCCTTTCTAATTTTGTCTATTCTGAAGTTAGTAGAATTCCTAATAACCATGAGACCATCGTCCCTGTATAGACCAATGTCAGTTGAATCAATATCACGATGCGCTGTTAGGTTGTATAAAATAAAAAGACCAATGAGATCAGAAGACTCAGCTGAGTCTAGTGATCCCATTGTGATGTCAAAATGGTCATATGAATTTTTTACCCATTGCTCACCATTATGGATCAGTACCGATTTCTTCGCATTTAATATAATGTTCTTTTCATCCTCAGTAATATCCGTGTACTGGGTGGCAAAGTCCAACGCATTCAAGAACAGTTCTTTAGATATTGATGGGTAATAATTTTCAATATCGAACTGCATTAGTGTACAGTTGTTTTTTGCTTTTATACAGGTGAACCAGTTTATCACGTCTTCGGTATTTATCCAAAGTTTGAGGCCTATTTTATCTTTGATTTGTTTATTTATCCTTTCAAGGATCATTTTACTAATTTTTCCTATATCTGGTCTTGTAGGATTAATTATCCTTGTAGTTGGATTAGCCTCGAAATCTGGTTTATGGTCTTTTAAGGTTATGTAGCTCTCTTTTTCAGATAATTTACCTACTCTGTCACTGATCTTCAGTTTATCAGTGATTTTTTTACTACTATTATTGATATTCTGGACCATATTTAGGTTACTATTATTTGCTTTTTTGTAGTTCTTATGTAAGTCCTTATTGAATAGATCATAATAGTCTTTCGTGGTTGCCTTATAAAAGTTTCCAGTTTTGTCTGACTTTATTAAAATTTTATCAGAAGTGTTTATTACTTTCACTATTCTATCTAGGTGTTTCTGGAAGTGGCATTTTTTCTCCCTGAAGTTTATGCTGTTTATCATATCCAAAAGGTTATTTTCAAAAGCCGACAAACTATGAACAAATGGTGCTGCTTTCTTGCTTTTAAAACCGTAAACCTCCTTGTTTTTATTTTGTAAATCATTCCGTTGAAGGAAGAAGTAGGCCTTCCATCTCATCCTTCGTATGAGTTCCTCCGTCTTTTGCATTAATGCAACGAAATATTCCTTTTTGTTTGTATTAGGAATGTTTTTCAGAGAAATTCCGAAATTTATTTTCTCCATATTTTCCTGATAAAAATAAAGATTTAAAGTGCTCGACTTTGATTAGGAGCCAATGTATGTATATATAAATAAAAAGGAAAGAACAGTAAGATATAAAATCCGGTGTTCTTATAGATATTTTTATTTTTACACAATAGTGCTCTATGTAAATTTAAATTTACAGAGCATTAATATTATAAATTAATAGATTTAAAATATGGTTTTACCGCTACACAGTGATGACCATGTTTCAGAAATGGAAGCTAAAGCCCCTGAATTTAATTTTGTTATTAAACCAAAGACATTAGTTCCATTTCCTCATCAAGCGAATTTTGGAGTAACTTACTTTTTAAAATTTACGGTTGTTAACGGCACAGGAAAGATTCATAGTTTGAGGGTTTCCAAGGTTACCGATAAATCCATTCATCTAGACAAGGGGTGGTAGAGGGTTCAATTTTTAATTTTCGTTGTCTCAGTTAATAGTTACATTTGAAAGCGGGGTTATGTTTAGGGATGGGTAGGGATGTATCTTTTAACAAATTCTGACATCCGCTAAATTCATGTCATCTGGGTTTATTTCTAACGGCAAAAATTCTTATGGTATTATTTCTATTTGTATATTTAAAGATTTTGAGGGACTGTTTAGGTTAGAATATGTTTTATCCACCTTTCTAAAAAGTTATTTTTAATATTTGATATACTATACTTCTAGTTAAAAACCAAGTAAATGTATTAGGATTACTTACAGTATTTAAAATTATTTATTCTTATCGAGTATAAGTAAATATTATTTTATTTTATTTTATTTTATGTAAACTTTATGACAATGACGGCAAAGGTGGTTAAATTATTTCACTATTTCAATAAACTTAGTATTATAAATGTATATATGTATGTATAAAGGACATTTAATGTTCAATATTATATTCTAACTTATTAATTTCACATGACTTTCGGTGTTCACTTGGATTCTTTCCAGTGTTTGAATTGCTTTGAGAGAGGTGTTATGGTTAGAGTACGTTTTATTTAATTACAATTTTAAAAGATATTTAGGTTAGAATCTGTTTTATTTAATTTCAATTTTAAAACATTTTTAAAAATCTACTTTCAAATTTAACTTTTTAATTTTAATCGGCTATATTTCTTTATAAACCAAGTAAATGTAATATAATTATCTACATTATTTAAAATTATTTATACCCATCAAATATGAGTATGTATAATAATCAGGTAATTTTTTTTTTTTTTTTTTTTTTATAGATTATTTAAAGATTATTTAAAGAAAACTTTTGGCAATGACGACAAAAAATAGCTATTTCATTTCTCTGATTCAGTAAATTTTTATTTTTTATAAACTTAGTAATATATAGTTTCTCATGTATGCATAAAGGACATGGGTCATTTAATGACCTACATATTCTAGCTCTTCTTATTAACTTCCATTTCACTGTAGGTGTTTTATTGGATTCTTTTAGGTGCCAAAAGTACTTCGAAAGAGATGTCTGATTTTTATACTTATTTATCCTAAACGAGGATTGATGTTGGTAGAACCTCTTTTTGAACTCATGGCTAGTGCAACCTATATAAATTTTTATGTTTTCAGGATTTTCAACAGAAGATATATTACATTGGTATACTACTGATTCTATGCAACATTTATTTTGTAAAGGACAGTTTTGAGGGTTTCTACAATTACATAATTTTTGTTCACCCTCATTAGTTGTTGTTTGTATTTTTCCCTTGTCTACAATTTTTTGGTTCTGGTATGAGTGTTTATTTAAGATATTAGTATTATGTTTCTTAATTATCTTTTCTAGGTTATCAGTACAGCTATAACTTAATTTTAGTGTATTTCTATTGAAAATGGTACTAAGTTTACTTCCACCGGGAAAATGCTTGAGTATTAATTCAAGGAATTTTTGTCCCAATTTGTTTTTTACCATTTGGTTGTATGGGGGTGTATACCAAATTATTTTCCTGCTTCTGTTTTTCCTATGTTTGGTTTAATAACAAAATTAAATTCAGGGGCTTTAGCTTCCATTTCTGAAACATGGTCATCACTGTGTAGCGGTAAAACCATATTTTAAATCTATTAATTTATAATATAAATATATATATATATGTATATATATATATATGTATATATATATAATATATATATATATGCATATATGTGTGTGTATATATGTATATATATATATATATATCATTGACTATATAGACATGCATATATGTATGTATATATTAATAAATTACTATATATATATATATATCATTGACTATATAGACATGCATATATGCATGTTTATATTAATAAATTAATATATATATATATATATATATATATATATATATATATATATATATATATATATATATATATACATACATTTTGTATGTTTTTATCTGTGAGTGTGTTTGTGGATTGGTGTCGGGCTCTTTGCAAATGTCATTATTTTCCCATGCCCCCCCCAAAAAAAACTGGAAGAAATATTGAAATATTATCCGACAACACCGAAAAAATCCTGCCGTAATATTCTCATAGTTGAAAATTCATTACTTCTCTCTCTCTCTCTCTCTCTCTCTCTCTCTCTCTCTCACACAGACACACACACACACACACACACAGAAACACACATACACACCCACCCACACACACACACACATATATATATATATATATAAATATATATATAAAGATAGATCGATAGATATGCCTGCTTCGACATGTCTTACATGTTTTTCCATTGTTTGCTTTCCTTTTCTTTTAAGTGAAAAGAAATTTAATACCATTGAGCAAACAGACGAAAATAATACACAATGATATTTTGTATACCTATGACATTTCCTTCCTGTAGCCTGCACCTCTTATAAACACACACGCACGCACATACACACACACGTGTCTGTAGGTCAATAATAGTGGACGCTTGTCGTCGAATACGCATTTTGAAAAACATTCACCAAATTTGTAATTTGCTTTATACATAATAAACCTTTACGCGTTTCATTTGAAAAGCGTTTAAAAAATGCTTAAATATAAATTCACGGCTAATTGTAGTAGAAAAAAATTATTCGATGTTTACGTTCCATCCAATTACAGTGGAAGCTCACCTATAACTGCAAATTCACATCTGTCTCTGTCGCGATCTTCACAACTTTCTTTTTAAAGATTTATTTACTTAAAACTGTTTTGTAACTTATTGTTGAAACCTAGGAAAAGTTACTGAATAGAATAATCAAACGAAGGTTGGTAATGAACGATAATACTTAGGACAAGAACAACACATATAAGATTCGCCAGCGGCGCAATGAAGTAGTTGTCAAATGATAGAAATGAGTCAAGTAAATTCCACAACGAATCTCCAACGGCAGTATAACTACCAACCGCCCCACGCGGTCAGATGTGGCACAAGGCCGAATTTAATATGGGCTGTCCAAGCCTGTAGACTCGGCCAAAATTTCCCCGTAGATCCCGTATAAAACGGGGTCGTCTAGCTGTTTCCCAAGACGAGACTCTGCCCTTTGATATAGCCCCATCTGGAGATCCTCTCTGCCCGGAGGCAGAAAGTTTGACCAGCACAGCTGGAGACGAGTCTCCAAATGTAGACCAACATACAGTATTTACTACTGTATTTATGTGAATGGAGACATACTCATTATTGTCCCTAGTTATATATCGGAAAAGTGAAATACAAAATATTACAGCGGCCAATGTTTTTAATTATATTACAATTTTGAAAATAGAAAAAACTTATAGTTTTAAAAAATGATATAGTCCTACCCATATTTATTTTTCCCGAAGAAATTCGTAACATGATACGTTGATGTTTTTTTTTTTATCAATTTCATCTTAATCAAGGCAATCAAGCCACTAAGATGCAAGGGGATTTTCAAGGTAAAAGAAACAGTGGGGACAATGTAAGATTGTTTGATTGATTTGTTTACTTGATTTTTTTACAGCTTTTCAAACTTTTACAGTTGCAGAAAATATTTTAGAGCGTAAGAATCATTTTGGAAATGATAATTATACAAGTTCTACGATTTAAGCTATATCTAGGGGAAGAATAGCTTTCCACATTGGTATTCTCGCATAAATGAATAAAACGGACCCAACTTGAATTGGAACTCGGTTGTCCGATTTCAAATTCTGCGCCATTTTCCATTATACGACTTGCACATTCAAGCTTAGAGCTCATAGTATTCCCAAGGGGTCACGTACTGGCCTGGTTCTTCGTTGCTTAACTTCGATGGTCGTACGAAAACCGATGTTAGACCGTGATATGCCCGTAAAACAAGACAATAAAAAACAGAATTGTATGAATCAGAATATAGCGATTGTCGTTTCAATTAAATTTTCGAAGATCATAGTTCCAAAGGCGAGAAGTTAGAGGCAAGAAACAATTCAAATAGATCTTACGGTTACAGCTACAAATTGTGAGACCTAGCTGACAATCTAGTACCGCGCTTAAGTTCGTGGAGTATAGGTACCAAAGAGTGAAGCAATATTTATTTTGAGTATACAAAAATGTGACACAAGGCAAAAAGGGGGACAGGCAAAGGCTGCTCTTCAGTCTTTCTTATCTTAAAGCTATATAGCCACGATTACTGATTCAAACAAACTACAGTATTCCTTACACCAAAACGATACAATCT
>OZ038510.1:70988527-70993527 GCA_964036315.1 Acanthosepion esculentum
AGGAACTCGGTCAGCTCTGGTCAGTCCCGCCTGTGGTAGTGCGTCGCAGTGTATCTGCTGCCCCCAAAGCAAAGATAACAAGGAAACTCAGTAAAGCCGCCTTGAAGACCCACCAGGAAATGCAGTGGAGGAAACAATACTTTCTGGGGGTCCATCAGAGGCTCCCGTTTGACTTTGTTACTCTCCTCACTGAACCCATTCAGCTCTGGTCAGTCCCGCCTGGGGTAGTGCGTCGCAGTGTATCTGCTGCCCCCAAAGCAAAGATAACAAGGAAACTCAGTAAAGCCGCCTTGAAGACCCACCAGGAAATGCAGTGGAGGAAACAATACTTTCTGGGGGTCCATCAGAGGCTCCCGTTTGACTTTGTTACTCTCCTCACTGAACACATTCAGCTCTGGTCAGTCCCGCCTGTGGTAGTGCGTCGCAGTGTATCTGCTGCCCCCAAAGCAAAGATAACAAGGAAACTCAGTAAAGCCGCCTTGAAGACCCACCAGGAAATGCAGTGGAGGAAACAATACTTTCTGGGGGTCCATCAGAGGCTCCCGTTTGACTTTGTTACTCTCCTCACTGAACCCATTCAGCTCTGGTCAGTCCCTCCTGTGGTAGTGCGTCGCAGTGTATCTGCTGCCCCCAAAGCAAAGATAACAAGGAAACTCAGTAAAGCCGCCTTGAAGACCCACCAGGAAATGCAGTGGAGGAAACAATACTTTCTGGGGGTCCATCAGAGGCTCCCGTTTGACTTTGTTACTCTCCTCACTGAACACATTCAGCTCTGGTCAGTCCCGCCTGTGGTAGTGCGTCGCAGTGTATCTGCTGCCCCCAAAGCAAAGATAACAAGGAAACTCAGTAAAGCCGCCTTGAAGACCCACCAGGAAATGCAGTGGAGGAAACAATACTTTCTGGGGGTCTATCAGAGGCTCCCGTTTGACTTTGTTACTCTCCTCACTGAACACATTCAGCTCTGGTCAGTCCCGCCTGTGGTAGTGCGTTGCAGTGTATCTGCTGCCCCCAAAGCAAAGATAACAAGGAAACTCAGTAAAGCCGCCTTGAAGAGACACCAGGAGGCAGCCCAAAGAAACTTAAAGCCCTAACTGCCTTTTTCCAACAGTGAAGCATGGAGGTTGATCAGTGAAAGTTTGGGCAGCGTTATCATGGAAATGTCTCGGTCCAATAGTTGCCCTGCATAGAAGAATCAACAACAAAGATTACCTGAACATTTTGGGAGATCATGTTCATCCAATGGCCCAGACCTTATTCCCTGATGGTGACTGCATCTTCCAAGACGATAATGCTCCAATACATACCGCTCGAGTGGTTAAGAATTGGTATGAAAAGCATAGAAGTGAGCTAGAACACATGGAGCTTCCTCCCCAATCTCAGTTGAGTTCTCAAGCAAACGTCATGCCAACTGTTCCAATTAGAGTTTCAATTCTCTGTAGTTGATGCGCACTGCTGATATATATGAATATAGGACGAAACGGCCGTCCAGTGCTTCCTTCATTCTGTTGAGGTTTCTTTCAGATTCAATGAATTACTTAATTACACACACACACACACACACATATATATATATATATATATATATATATATATATATATATATATATATATATATATATGTAAAGTTCATTTTTTCTAACAATCAGAATTTTTCTCCCGATGATGGCCATACTAGTCGATGAATCTAATTGAAACAACAAAATGAAAGATATTAACCCAGTGTGTCTGAAAATTTGAATTTTTTAAATATTTTTTACAGTTCAAAACGTAGATATAGGGAGTACCAAAGAAACTGTTACAAAATGTTAGGCACGGGTTTCTGATACCAAAACAGGGACAAAAGCCCATATGTCCAAAACGCCATCGTTGAACCTCAACACAGCACGCATAGACCCGTCGGATCATTGACTGGTGGAACCTTTCAGATACTCCCACACTCTATTGAATGCTTTCTCAGGACCCCGTGAGACACTGATGAAGCGTCCCTGAATGATTAATGCCTACTGCATAAAACAAATAATTTAGTTGGTCCTACAGATAAAAATCCGAAGGATTAAGTTCGACGGAACATGCTGGCCATGTAACCAGTCCCACTCTACCTATCTTTCGTGGTAGATGTCAAATTAAAATGTGCTAATGTATAAACCGCGTGTATCTTCGTATTAGCAAGGGTACACCTTCTGGTAAGTCTGCAACTGTGTATGAAATATAGTCTGTAGACAACGCATGTAAGACATACTGAGAGAACATATGTACCTACCAAACTGTTACCTACAATACCATTTAACTTAAACTGATGCTGGTGTTTAGCCTCTATTGTATCATGGGGATTTAGATCCACCCACAAATATTGATTGTTTAAATATGTTATTTCATCTCTTCCACATGTTGCTTTATCCGTGAACAAGAGTGAATAGAAAAAGAACTGTCCGACATTTTATTCAATAAATCAGTTGATGAGTGAACAGAGGGCGAAAGACCATACACAATTTGCAAATAATAGTAATACAGAAGCTGCTCTTAAAATAGCCTCCATGCAGGAGTATGTGATGCACAACATGCTAGGGCCACTTGACGTATGCTTATACCTAGATCAACTCTGACAGCATATAGAATGTTCTTCGTGGTCAGGCGTACGTGCAGATCTCAGTCTTTCTCGATCCATAGTTTTCAGTGCAATGCGATGATAAACAGCATCAAATCTTGGATGACTCGGCTGGAAAACACAGACTCGAGTCAATTACAATTGTCGCAGCCATATGTAAAAATCCTATCTGCCTAATCACGATATGAATAGCTTGACATTGTTAAACGGAACACTTCTCAATTATCTCACTACTACACACGTTAAATTTTGAAAAGAGACTTGCCGCAAATATACACGAATGACAAATGTAACCTAGTCTAAATGTCAAAACAGCATCATCTTCCGTAAACATTCGTTTAATAATTTTAAATTTAACGACTCCGAAACGAAGGATTTATGGACATATATTTATATGGTCTTTTGCTGTGATGAACCAATCCCCAATGTTTTTTAAAGGATTTGTGATGAGCCATATATATATATATATATATATATATATATATATATATATATATATATATATAAGTATATTAGTAGCTCTGTTATATTAAATTGAGCACTCTTTTATTAACACCAGAACTATATGTGCGATATATATATATATATATATATATATATATATATATATATATATATATATATATATATATTATATATATATATATATATATATTATATATATATATATATATCTGTCTATATTTCTGAGATGAGGTATTATGTACACTATTTACATTATTCGAACTATTGTCCTCAACTTTGCCGCCATTTTTCAGTTCGACATTCCAACCGACTGAAGAAGGCCGGAGCGTACAACTGCCGAAACGTTATAATAAAAATGGCGACAAAGGTGAGGACAATGTCCGAATAATGTAAATAGTGTATATATATATATATATATATATATATATATATATATATATATATATATATAAAGTCGCCTGCGGATACCGTGTAGCTGAAACTAAGGTACCACATTCAACTGAACTCCTAATTTTTAAAATTAAAAGGTCTATATGTTATTTTTATTTTTTTCACACCTGTATTGAGCACCTTTTAATAGTAGTTTCCTGCTCTGGGTCGAATTTGACCATAAAATGTGTAAAAACTCTTCAAATGTTTTGTATATCGGAGCACTTTTGGCTATTAGCTGTTATGAAAGGTTTCTTTTAGTTTTTTTTTTTCTTTTACTGAATATGTAGATTTGTATAAATGTGTATCTATAGTGAGGTGTTTTTCTGAACACTGCCAGCACGTTGTGGCCGTGTTCATAATAAAGCAGAGAAAAGAATGGGTTTGTTCTGACAAGCAAGCGACCTACAGGACTAAGGCAGACCTGCATCCACGCAAGCGAATGATAACTGTAAGTTAAATAATGAACAGACTCAAAGAATCAATTCAGCTGATACGACTTGACCGGCAATACAATGTGGTCATTGAACATGGCAAGGCTCGCCCCATGTAGCTAACCTGATTAAACATGCAATTAAAGAGCTCGGTTGGGAAGTTCTACCACAGATGCCATATTCTCCTGATTTAGCCCCTTCGCACTACCACCGTTTTCGGTTCCTTTCTAACAGTTTGAGGGGTGTTTCGTTCAACAACGATTTGGAGCTTAAAACGTGGCGTGATGGATTTCTCAAGTCAAAACCTAGTGTTTTCTATCGTCGAGACATTGAAAAGTTAGTGAATCTTTGGCAGAATGTCGTAACCAATTAAGGGGAATACAGTGTTGAATGATTCATCAGAAATCTTAATAAATCATAAGCATTAATAAATTATAACAGTAAAGAAAGAATTTATGTAACAAGCTGATATATATATATATATATATATATATATATATATATATATATATATATATATATATATTTTAAGCATATCACCCCAAGCAAGGCTGGAAGCCACGAGTACGCAGGGGGTTACAGAAGGTTTGGAGGAAGAGCAGATTGGAGTGGTAAAGAAGAGGATATGGAGAAAGATAGTGGATCGATCAAGGCTAGGGGGTTACAGAAGATTTGGAGCGAGAGCAGATGGGAAGGAAAGGTGATATATATATATATATATATATATATATATATATATATATATATATATATATATACGAGGGTCATTCAATAAATATGGTGAACGTTTCGGTATAAGGACTTCTAATACAGATAGAAGCTTCCTTTTTTATTTTTCAACGTAGTCTCCCAGCACTGCCACACACATTTCCCATCTGTGCACAAGCTTCCGTATTTCCTCAGCGTAAAAATCTTTGGACTGATGTCTCAGCCAGTCGCTCACAACACTTTTGACTTCGTGCCTCTCGTGAACGTCACTTTTAAACTTCGTGCCTCTCGTGAACGCTTTCAAGGGACCAAACAGGTGAAAGTCTGAAGGGGCAAGGTTTGGGCTGTAAGCGGGATGA
>OZ038510.1:71003527-71041027 GCA_964036315.1 Acanthosepion esculentum
ACAAAAGATAATATAATTGAAAAATTACTAAATAGATTTTGTTTTTATATAACATTATAGTTAATTGAAGAAACAGTAATTAGTGGAGAAAGAAAGAAAGAAAGAAAGAAAGAAAGGAAGGAAGGAAGGAAGGAAGGAAGAAAGAAAGAAAGAAAGAAAGAGGAAAAACGTAAAAACTAAGAAATAACAAATGATATAAAAGGAAAGAAAGAAGAATTGAGAACGAATGTGAAAAAGGGAAAAAGAAATACGTGGACCAAGAGATTACAATGTCAAAAAGAAAACAAAAACAGAAAATAGAAAGAAAAAAGGGGCAAAAGAAGTGCAGGGTCCAAGGGATTAAGAAAGAAAGAAAGAAAGAAAGAAAGAAAGAAAGAAAGAAAGAAAGAAAGAAAGAAAGAAAATACGTAAATGACCAAGAAATTAAAAATGTCAAGAAGAAAGAAAGAAAGAAAGAAAGAAAGAATGAAAGAAAGAAAGAAAACGAAATACAGAAAGAAACAGAAAAAAGAAAGAAAGAAATAAGAAAACAAAGAAAAAAGTAAAAGAAAGAAAGAAAGAAAGAAAGAAAATACGTAAATGACCAAGAAATTAAAAATGTCAAGAAGAAAGAAAGAAAGAAAGAAAGAAAGAAAATACGTAAATGACCAAGAAATTAAAAATGTCAAGAAGAAAGAAAGAAAGGAAGAAAGAAAGAAAGAAAGAAAGAAAGAAAGAAATAAAGAAAGAAAGAAAGAAAGAAAGAAAATACGTAAATGACCAAGAAATTAAAAATGTCAAGAAGAAAGAAAGAAAGGAAGAAAGAAAGAAAGAAAGAAAGAAAGAAAATACGTAAATGACCAAGAAATTAAAAATGTCAAGAAGAAAGAAAGAAAGAAAGAAAGAAAGAAAGGAAGAAAGAAAGAAAGAAAGAAAGAAAGAAAATACGTAAATGACCAAGAAATTAAAAATGTCAAGAAGAAAGAAAGAAAGAAAGAAAGGAACAAAGAAAGGAACAAAGAAAGAAAGAAAGAAAGAAAGAAAGAAAGAAAGAAAGAAGGTGAAAAAGGGAAAAAGAAGAACAGGGACCAAGATATAAACATTAAGCACTGACATGCTTAAATGCTTAATTTTTGTCCAGAGCCTGACGGCGAATAAAGACGCTAAAATTCGCGCCCGAATTCTAGCAAGACGTGAGCAAGACACTTACTTAAGCTTCAAGAAAGTAGCTGACGAATGTAACAGAATAGAAAATCTCACACACGATACTCAAATAATTGAAGACAGAGACAACTTCCAGATTCACGCAGTACAGCAGGAAACAAATAAGAAAAGAGGGAGACATTTTGAAAAATCTAACACTTGTGGTAGAACAGACAAGAACACTTTTGTTAAGCCAAATCCCTGTTATATGGAAAATTATATTTTTAAAAAAGACTGTTTATATAACTACAAACATCGTTTTAAGTGTGTGTGTGTGTGTGTGTGTGTGTGTGTGTGTGTGTGCGTGTGTGTGTATGTGTGTGTATGTGTGTGTGTGTGTAGATAATTGCAAGCAATCAATGCGGGTTCAATCCGCGGCACAAATGAACATGAAAGGAAATATGTTAATATTGAAATTAATGGAAAACTTGTCAAGTTTTAACTCGATCCCGGCTCGGATTTGACAATATGAACATCCCATATATTAAGTGCTATCAATTAAATGACAAATCACCTATAGGGCCTTAGTTTGAACCCGACTCTACAGGATATGAAGCAGGAGACGTAACATATACAAATAACAACAACAACAACAATAATAAAAATAATAATAGCAATAATAATTTAGAGACCGCAAACAAAAAAAAGTGACTGCTTATTGATATGGCAGTATCTGTAGACTGCAATGTACCTTTGAAGATATTTAAAAAGCTGTCAAAATACAACGACCCTGAAATAAAAATCTCAAAAATGTGGTACATGGAAACATCAACAATCCCTGTTGTAGTTGGAGCCTTCGGATTGGTTGGAGAAGATTCCACTAGAGTAATTGAAAGGATTCCTGAAAGTCCATGCCTTAAAGAAATACAAAAATTGTTCTCACGAGTACAGCCCGCACTTTACGAAGGGCTTTGTCTATGTAATTTTTTTTTTCCAGCGGAAAATGTCATGATTCCATTTCTAATCTTAGGCCCCTGGGCGGGACCCAGAAAGAAATGTGTACACATCAGAAATCAAAAGAAATAAAATAATAATAAGAATAATTTAGAGACCGCAAAGAAAAAAAAGTGCCTACTTATTGATATGGCAGTATCTGTAGACTGCAATGTATCTTTGAAGATATTCAAAAAGCTGTCAATATACAAGGACCTTGAAATAAAAATCTCAAAAATGTGGCACATGGGAACATCAGCAATCCCTGTTGTAGTTGGAGCCCACGGATTGGTTGGAAAAGTTTCCAGTAAACAAATTGAAGGGATTCCTGGAAGCCCATGCCTCAAAGAAATACGAAAATTTGTTCTCAGAAGTACAGCCCACACTTTACCAAGGGTTTTATCTATGTAATTTTTTTTTTTTTTTGTCAGTGGAAAGTGTCATGATGCCATTTCTAACCTTAGGTTTCTGGGCGGGACCCGGAAAGAACTATGTACACGTCGAAAATCAAAGGAAATAATAATAATAATAATAATAACAATAATAATAATAATAATAATAATAACAATAATAATAATAATAATAATAACAATAACAATAATAACAATAATAATAATAATAATAACAATAACAATAATAATAATAATAATAATAATAATAACAATAATAATAATAATAATAATAATAATAATAATAATAATAATAATAATAATAACAATAACAATAATAATAATAATAATAATAATAATAATAACAATAATAAAGCTTCGTGGCGAATTTTAAAATCAAATTAGATATGAAGAATATTTTTGGGGCGAGATTATCTTTAACGCTAGTTGCTACGGAGGCCTCTACGGATCAAAATAATATTACTGATCATTCCCACCCAAAAAGCGTTTTGCTTTTTTAATAAATATAAGTACAGCGATAAAACAATAAAGTATTTAATTGATTTCTTTACAAAACGAAGTTTTTAGGCAATTTCTTTTTCCCATTGTTCCAGTTTTGCAATAGATCTTCGCTTTATTTCTGTTTTAAACTGCAAATGTTTGACAGCGCCGTACGTTTTATAACCTGTGGCGTTATTCAGGATTGAGCTGATGATCCTCCACTTGAAAATCATTATGCTGTATGTCGCAGTACCAGGAGGCTGGTTCTTGAGAATAGTTCAGAAGTTTACCTGTGTCTTGTTTTAAATACGACGCTGGTGTTGGGGCGGGGGGAATAGAGAAAAGATAATATAATTGAAAAAATACTAAATAGATTTTGTTTTTATATAACATTATAGTTAATTGAAGAAAGAGTAATAAGTGGAGAAAGAAAGGAAGAAAGGAAGAAAGAAAGAAAGAAAGAAAGAGGAAAAACGTAAAAACTAAGAAATAACAAATGATATAAAAGGAAATAAAGAAGAATTGAGAACGAAGTTGAAAAGGGGAAAAAGAAATACATGGACCAAGAGATTACAATATCAAAAAAAACCCCCAGAAAATAGAAAGAAAAAGGGGGCAAAAGAAGTGCAGGGTCCAAGAGATTAAGAAAGAAAGAAAGAAAGAAAGAAAGAAAGAAAGAAAGAAGGGTAAAAAGAACAGGGACCAAGATATTATGATTGTAAGAAAGAAAGAAAGAAAGAAAGATAGAAAGAAAGAAAGAAAGAAAACAAAAGGAAAATACGTAAAAGACCAATAATGTCAAAAAGAAAGAAAGAAAGAAAGAAAGAAAGAAAGAAAGAAAGAATGAAAGACAGAAAGAAAGAAAGAAAGAAAGAAAGAAAGAAAGAAAGAAAGAAAGAAAGAAGGTGAAAAGGGGAAAAAGAAGAACAGGGACCAAGATATTATGATTGTTAGAAAGAAAGAAAGAAAGAAAGAAAGAAAGAAAGAAAGAAAGAAAGAAAGAAAGCAAGCAAGCAAAAGGAAAATACGTAAAAGACCAATGTCAAAAAGAAAGAAAGAACGAAAGAAGGAAAGAAAAAAGAAAAAAAAAGAAAAAAAAAAGAAAGAAAGAAAGAAAGAAAGAAAAGAACGTCGTAAAATAGTATATAGTAAGTCCCTGGAATGCGACCGTCCTGACGACGATTCGTGATTACGACGCAATCTCCATTAATCTTATTTGGACATATATCACTTGCCTCGAACATACGACGCAAACATTTCGGCGGAAGAATACGCTTGTTGTTCTTTTTTGCCCAGGTTTGTTGCTCTTTCCGAGTACTGCAACGTAGGCGAGATCTAACGCTTCGTGGTATCTTCTACTGAGAGCAAATAACATTAATTAATGGCAATAAATATACAAGCAGCTTAAAACCATTTCCTTTCAATATAAGTATTATTTTCATTCATTTCATTATATTTTATGTCCTTAATTGTTTCTTTTAGTCCTAATTATGTTAAAATACAGAAATGCGTTGTTAGGTTCTAGATTATTGCCTTACTCTTGAGTGACGTAAGGGGCTTATTCAGGAAAAATCGCGCGTCCGTTACGACCTACGCGGAATATCGCTTTAGGATGCATCGTAGAAACGGAACTGTGCCGTAAGTCGAGGAATTGCAGTAATAATAAACGAAGATGAAAATAAAAATGGATTGCTCTGAAAGATAGAAGTAAAATGAACTACTCTAGAAGACAGAAGTAAAATGAACTGATCTGGAAGATAGAAGCAAAATGAAGTGTTCTGGAAGATAAATGAAAAATGAACTGCTTTTGAAGATAGAAGTAAAGTAAACTACTCTGGAAGATAGAAGCAAAATAAACCCCCCTGGAAGATAAAACGAAAGCAAACTGCTCTGGATGATAATAGCAAAATGAACTGTTCTGTAAGTTAAAAAGAAAGTAAACACTACTCCGGAAGATAGAAGCAAAATGAACTGCTCTTGCATATAGAAGCAAAATAAACTGCTCTAGAAGATAAAACGAAAGGAAATTGCTCTGGATGATAGAAGCAAAATGAAATGCTCTGTAAGATAAAAAGAAAGAGAAATGCGCTAGAAGATAGAAGCAAAATTAACTGCTCTTTAATATAGAAGCAAAATAAACTCCTCTGGAAGATAAAACTAAAGTAAACTGCTACGGATGATAGAAGCAAAATGAACTGCTCTGTATGATAAAAGGAAAGTGAACTGCCCTGGAAGATAGAAATAAGATGTATATTTAAATTAATACAATTACAAGTGTGTGTGTGGGGGGGGATATAAAAATGCATCCCAATGAGATGATAAATATTATTTACAATTTATATATACAATTCGGATGAATGATCATGAAAGGGGAGGGGTGGACCCAAAACAAACTAAATATCAAAACAAAGCAAAATTAAACATAACTGATGTTAGCAGGACCCGTTCAACCCTTAGAAAAAGAGAAGTCGCTGTATTCTGCCCTTAGACAAAATCAAGAGTCTATCTCGCTAAGGGAGAGGGAAAAGGAGAAAAAATTTATATATACGTGCATGGGAAATAAATAATATATAAGTAAAATATATATGTACAGTTGCGGCCAAAATGTTCAAAACGGCATTGTTTTCGTCAAAAAAGTAGGTATAAGTTTTATCAAAGTTGTTTTATATTCTATAATTTTCACAGACAATAAATACGATAGTATTTGTTATTGTCTGAGATTTTGCAATGATGTTCTTTGTCTATCATTTTAACCTGATCCCACAGAGGGCGGTGGTCTCCCTTTTCTCTCCATATGTGGTCAGCCACGCCTAATTTTTCCACTTCCCCACGTATTACAGCTTTCTGGTGTTCTTGAAGCCTTACCTTAAGGGGGTGGCCAGACCCCGCTTTATATTTCTTTCTAACAAACATTTCCTGTGTCGTAATTCTTTGCTTAGTTTCCGGAAGATATCTTTAGCGATTCTCATGTACTTCCGTATTTATGATACTCACTTTCGGTCGTTTGATACTATAGTACACTGTTAATTCACTGCAGGCTTTTGACGGTCACAGAGGGGGCATTGCCAGACGCCAATATATATATATATATATATATATATATATATATATATATATATATATATATATATATATATATATATTACGTTGGACTTTTATCCGGTTCTTTATTTCTCTGTTGGATCATGTTATTTAAGTCATGGTAATTATGTGTGAAAAATAATATCGCCCAAATGTCGGCCAAGGCTTCGGTGGCACACCTCCACTCGATGGTCAAAATTTTTGATGACGTCTCTGCATAGTTTCTCCTCGATCTCACCAATATGCTTTATTATCTCATCCTTGAGCTGTTGAATTGTGGTTGGCTTGTTGGCATAGACCTTACTTTTGAGATGTCCCCAAATGATGAAATCTAAAGGCGTCTAGTCTTTGACTTCGCTGTATTGAGAGATGATGCGACCTGGGAACTTCTCATTCAAATTCTGTTTGAACGTCCATTTTCGTAATAGGCTTCGATAACTTTAACACATTGTTTGATTGTTAGTCTTTCCATGGTTGAAATTGCCAAAGACTTAAGTTATTAAATCTGAGAGTAAAAGGAAAAAGTCATTAGACGCTTAAACTTAATTGACATTTAAAATCAGTTCAAGTTATTGGAACCCCCCTCTCTCTCCTTATACATATATATATATATATATATATATATATATATATATATATATATATATATATATATATAGGGAGAGAGAGAGGGAGGGTTCCAATAACTTGAACTGATTTTAAATGTGAATTAAGTTTAAGCGTCTAATATATATATATATATATATATATATATATATATATATATATATATATATATATATATATATATATATATATATATATATATATATATATATATATATATATATATACATATATATATATATATATATTGACTTACTATAATAATGAAATATTTATTTCTTGTGTGGTGTGATGGGATCGTTAATACATTCCTTTTTATTTCTTTGTTTCATATTGGCTTTCTTTGGATAATTTTTGCTTTTAATGATTCAAAAAAAAAAAAAGAAGGGAAATTCTTACATATGACAATAGAGTTAATTTTAGAGATTAAAATCTTAAACTGACCCTCTTGAAATGATAACCATTCCAATTACAAAATTAGTTAAATACAGGCACAATTTTTGTCGATGCGGCTGGTGTTGATTTTGCTTGTATATTTTTACTTTTAATGATTCAAAAAGGCAGGAATCTTTCTCACACGTGACAACAGAGTCCATTGTGTAGATAAAAATGATAGATTACTTAGGCACACGATACAACAAGAGTAATTTTAAAATTACTTAAATACAGCCATCATTATTGATAATACGGATCGCGCTAATTTATCATTTGGATATTTTTATTTATTTATTTTTAATGATTTAAAATGCAGAATTATTCCTTGCATGTAACAATAGAATTAATTTTATAGATAAAATCCTATGTGACTCACTCAGAAAATATATGGACATTAAGCGGAATTAAAATTGTCAGGTGAAAGCAAATTAATGTATGTGTGTATGTCTGAGGGTCCGCGAGTGTGTGCGTGTATATGTGTGCGTGCGCACCTGTGCGCGCGAACGTATGTAATAATAATAAATAAATTGATGATGATTCATGTGAATCGAAAACTTACTATTGCACTACATGAAGTTTCTCCATCCACAAAACGTCATTTGCAAAAGGATACACTATATTATTATTATTATTATATTATTTTTTTTTTTCCTTTGATATCTGGCGTTTACACATTTCTTTCCGGGTCCCGCCCAGGGACCTAAGGTTAGAAATGGTAAAAAAAAAATATATATATAAAATAAATAAATAAAAATAATTGCATAGATAAAGCCGTTCGTAAAGTGTGGGCTGTAATTGTCAGAACAATGTTGTGTATCTCTTTGAGGCATGGACTTCCAGGGATCACTTCAATCAGCCTACTAGAATCTTTTCCAACCAGTCCAAGGGCTCCAACTACAACAGGGATTTTTGATGTTCCCATGTGCCACATTTTTGAGATTTCTATTTCAAGGTCCTTGTATTTTGACAGTTTTTCGAATATCTTCAAAGATACATTGCAGTCTGCAGGGACTGCCATATCAATAAGGAGGCACTTATTTTGTTTGTGGTCTTTAATAACAATGTCTGGGCGGTTGGCTTTGATTGTTCTGTCAGTGTGTATTGTACAGTACCCTTGGAATTGTAACAGGTCCTATCTCCGTAACCGGGTCAGGGTGGTGTTCGTACCAGTTTCTTTCAGTTTCCTTCCCGTAAAAGTTGCATATTTTCCAGTCCAGATATTGGCTCACTCTGTCATGCCGGGTTTTATTATTATTTTATTTTATCATTATTATTATTATTATTATTATTATTATTATTATTATTTCATTTGATTTCTGGTATATACTCATTTCTTTCCGGGCTCCAACCAGTGACCTAGGGTCAGAAATGGCATCATGACATTTTCCACTGAGAATTAAAAATAAAAAGTCCACCAAAATAACTAAGATCACACACATTTTACATAGATAAAGCACCGCGTAAAGTTTGAGCTTTACTTGCGAGCACAATTCTTTGTATTTATTTAAGGTTTGGACTATCTGGACCCTTTCAAATCAAACCGAGGGCTCCAACTACAACTGGAATTATAGATGTCCTCATGTGCCACAGTTCTGAGATTTCGATTTCAAGGTTCTTATATGTTGGTAGATTTTTGAAGATCTAAGATACATTACAGTCTGCTGGGACTGCCATGTCAATAATAAAGCACATTCTTTTCTTGTGGTCTTTGATTACGATGCCTGGGCAATTAGCTTTGATTGTGTCTGCGTGTACTGTAAAGTCCCATGAAATCGTTACAGGTCCTATCTCCGTAACCGGGTCTGGGTGATGTTCATACCAGTTTCTTTCCGTAAAAGTTGCATATCTTCCATTGAATATATACCGGATTTTATATTCAGTGGGTGCCAATGCCGTACAACCTGATACAAGATGGTCAACTGTAAGGCAGTTCTCTCGTCCTGGGGACATACATCAGCTTTGGGATGATGCATGCGGTGGCAAGTGAGAAGCTTTCTCGTTCTGGCGTCCATTCTCTTAATGCTAGCTGTGGTCCAGTAAAGGATGGCGAAATTGTATTGCAACACAGGGATAGCCAAAACAATTATGGCTGATATTATTGTTTTTAAGCATTTCACCCCAAGCAAGGCGGGATGCCACTAAGACGCAAGGGGTTACAGGGAGTGGTAGCAAAAGTAAAGAGGGCGTGATAGGGGAAAGGATGAAAAGAAGGGCGGGGAATTAGATCAAGGCAGCATAAGATATCGACTAACATTGGGTTTGAATATTTGAAGATTATAGCCCCCAGGGAAGCAAGTAAGAGGAAGGGAGTTCCACAGACATGAAGTGCAAGACGTGAAGCTATTGAAGTAGAAGAGACGACTACATTTAGCCCTTTCGACAGTGAAAGGGTGGGACCGAGATGCCAGTCTAATAGCACGCTTAAATTCATGCAGTTTGGCAACAAGCGAAAGAAGCTCGGCGGAGCTGTTACCGTGAAAATATTTGTAGAAAAGACAGAGGGAAGCAACGGCACGTCTGTGAGAGATCGACTGTAGACGAGATGCCAGATCAGGGCCAGTCACATTGCATATCCTTCTCTAGATCTCGTCGAGGACCTTAAGACGAACAGCGGGGTCACCAGGCCATATATGGCAGCAGTATTCGATGCAAGGGCGAATGGTTGATTTATAGATTTGAAGGATGGACTCGGGTGGGAAAAGCTTTCTGACGCTACACAGAGAACTAACTTTCCTTGCGGTGGATGAAGCTATCGATTCAATGTATTTGTTCCATCTCAGGTCAGCGAACAGTGTGAAACCAAGCAGTCGCAGAGAAGTGCTCTCGTGGTGTTGAGCATCAGACATTCTTATGGGAGGCCGGAAGGGTTCTTCGTGGTGGGTAAAAGAGAGTAGTTTTGCTTTTGAAGCACTAAAGTTAACCAGCCATTTCTTGCCCCAGTTAACAACAGATTGGAGGTCCTTTTCGAGACCACTGGCCAGGTTAGTTTTTGTCAGCGATGCCGGATTTGCAATTGAGGCAGGGTTAATAGTGTCGTCCTCATAGATGCCTACTTGGGAACTGGTGACATCAAGAAGATCGTTAATGATGATCTGAATCAGTGTAATTCAACTCTGTATTCAATACCATACGTACACGCCTGTAGTATCCATATATTACTTTCTCCTACATTTGGGTACGCTCCATTCCATCGGCTTCGCTAATTGCTAGGTACCTATAAGCGAGAGCCGAGTTCGAATTCCAGTCGAATCCATCACATTCACTTCCTTGCTTATACCATTCGGAAAGGTATTAATTCTCTTCTCCCTCCAGCTAGGGGTAAATAGCAGGACATACCGGGTTCTATAACAATGGATGGTAACTGGACTACAGCAGAAAGAAATGGCAACCTACACCGGGAAAAAAAATCTGTCATGTATCGAAAAACACGTAATCGCATAAGCGCGTATCACGCATGGCACATAAGTGACTGATTGACCTATAGGCACCTTTTTGTTCCAATTCCCTCACCTTTGTAACACAATCTAAATCTATCGAGTGTGTTTCTGTAATTCTTCCTTTCTTGAATGTTACTTTTGCACATTTATCTAATCCGAAATCCATATGTCGTCACTGAAACATTTTACAGTATTCAGAAGTCCCTTTCAACTCATTGGCATCTTTTGCAAAGTGTCTGAGATTATCCATGCAAAGCTGATTATTAAGTACTTTCTAGTTTACAATAGCTATTATTGGTGAATTCATGTGAAAGAGGGATTAATGATAGATAAAAAAGAAGTGGGTGACAGGGAGTCTCTTTGAAAGATTCCTTGTCGGATATTCTGGCGGTAGGAAGTGGCAGTGCCTCTGGTGTGATTGAGGCATTTTGTGGTTTTTCACATCCCCATGCTGTGTTCTTTGAATTCAGATCGGTATTCAGTACTAGGCTCACATGACTGTAGTACTCCTTTCTTACCTTCTCCTTCATTTAGGTATGCTGTATTCCATATCCCTCGCTAATTCCTAGGTACCTATAGGCTTCTTCTTCTTCCAGTTGTTTAATCACTGTGACAAAATCTAAATCTATCGAGTGTGTTTCTGTAATTCTCCCTTTCTTGAATGTTACTTTTGCACATTTATCTAATCCGAAATCCATACCTATATAGCCAGTGAAACATTTTGCAGTATTGAGGAGATACTTCAACTCATTGTCTTCTTTGGCTGAGTTTAAGATAATCCATATACAGTAGGCGGTTAAATACTTTCTTGTTTAGTTTGTAACCTTAGCTATTATTGTTAAGTTCATGCGTCAGAGGGGGATTAAGGAGAGACGAAAATGAAGGGGGTGGCAAGGAAGCTCGTTGAAAGAAAACTTGTCGGATATTCAGGCGGTTGGAGATGGCAGTGCCTCATATGTGATTTAGGTGTAATGTGGTTTTTCACATTCCCATGAAGCTTTTAAGAAAATTTACTACCATAGAGACTTTGTCCATTTCCAAAGATTTAAGGATCCATCATTATTATTATTATTGTCCTTATTCCTCATCTTCTTGACAACCTTCATTTTTACTTTCTAAGTTTTCTTATCCTTCTCATAATAATAATAATAATAATGAAAATAATAATAATAATAATAATAATAATAATTGTTATTATTATTATTATTTTTATTTCCTTTGATATCTGGCGTTTACACATTTCTTTCCGGGTCCCGCCCAGGGACCTAAGGTTAGAAATGGCATCATGACACTTTCCACTGCAAAAAAAAAATAAAAAAATAATTACATAGATCAAGCCCTTCGTAAAGTGTGGGCTGTACTTGTCAGAACAATTTTTTGTATCTCTTTGAGGCTTGGACTTCCAGGGATCCTTTCAATCAGCCTACTGGAATCTTTTCCAACCAGTCCAAGGGCTCCAACTACAACAGGAATTGTTGATGTTCCCATGTGCCACATTTTTGAGATTTCTATTTCAAGGTCCTTGTATTTTGACAGTTTTTCGAATATCTTCAAAGATACATTGCAGTCTGCAGGGACTGCCATATCAATAAGGAGGCACTTATTTTGTTTGTGGTCTTTAATAACAATGCCTGGGCGGTTGGCTTTGATTGTTCTGTCAGTTTATTATTATTATTATTATTATTATTATTATTATTATTATTATTATTATTATTATTATCGTCTTTCTTCGCCGTCTTCTTCTTGGCTACTTTCGTCTTCTCCTTCTGCATCTCTTTTTTCTTCTCACTATTATTATTATTATTATTATTATTATTATTATTATTATTATTATTATTATTCAACCTCTTTCTACAATTCTTTCTTCTTCTATTATTATTATTATTATTACAGTTTTCTCAATTATTTCTCCTCCTTCTTCTATCCTGTCTTCTTCTTCTTCTTCTTCTTCTTCTTCTTCTTCTTCTTCTTCTTCTTCTATTATTATTATCATTATTATTATTATTATTATTATTATTATTATTGCTGATATTCTGTTTTTGAATTCAGCTCGTTATTCAATACCAGACGCACACGCCTGTAGATCTCCTTTCTTAACTCCCCCTTCATCTGGGTATGCTGTATTCCATGTCCTTCAGTAATTCCTATGTACCTATCGACACCTTTGTGTTCCAGTTCCTTAATCTTTGTGACTATTGGGTGTGTTTCTGTAATTCTCCCTTTTTTGAATGTTACTTTTGAACATTTATCTAATGCGAAATCCTTGCCTATATCGTCACTGGATCCGAAAAGTTATAGGTCAATAACAAGTCTGCCCAGTAATGAGGTGAGGCTTAATCTCATTGTTGTCTTTAGTAAATAGTTTGAGATCATCTATGCAGATTAAATGGTTAAATACATTCTTGTTTACTTTGTATCCGTTGGTATTACTGTTTAGTTCATGCGAAATGGGAAGTAAAGCCCGGCAGACCAAAAGTAGTGACAGGGACATTCTTTAAAGGATTTACCGTCGGATATTCAGGTGGATTGGAAGTGGTAGCACCTTTTGTGTGATTTAGGTATAATGCGGTTTACCACAGTCCCATTTTAGATTTAAGGAAATTTACTCTCACCGAGGAGACTTTGTACATTTCCAAAGCCTTAAGGACTGTGGCAAACTAAAGAAGTGTGGCACACTATCAAAGGCTTTACGGTAATCTATCCATGCTGTACTGAGATTAAGGATTATTTTGTTTATCAATAGTTGATATTTACAACAATATAAACCTCTTCGACATCCTTCTTTTATTGTTTTCATCGAGAAAAACAGGAAGTACAGTTCGTCAGGACAGACGTGATCAATTTATATGTGGTGGGCAGACTTGTTATTGACCTATAACTTTTCGGATCACATGTTTCATCTTCTTTTCTTTTTTGGTAGGAGATTTAGAGATCCACTCTGGGATTTTATTGGGATTATTAACACTGACGGAGTTTGCGCAAGGGTTTTATGGAAAGACGTAAATAAATAAATGAACGCTCCTATTAATATTCAAAACAACACAAAAAAACACATCTTAAACAGTTACACATGAAGTGACATTAACAACAGTTAAAACAAAGCCTTGGAAAATCGCTAAAGAAGTGGTCGAAAACGCTGGCAACAGTGGACAATACGGACAATTTTTAAAAGCCCTTGTTCACACCAAACAGAAAAAAGTAACAATTTCCTATGTCTGTCATATATATAATTAAGTAATTCGTTGAGTCTGAAAGAAACCTCAACAAAAACCACTGGACGGCCGTTTCGTACTATATTTTGGGACTCATCAGCAGTGCTCATCCACAACCAAGAATTGAAAACCTGACAGATGAGTTATCAAGCAAGCGTCATACCAACTGCTCCAACGTGCCGCCGGTGACGAAGAGGTAGCAAATCAGACTCAATATAGCGCCGCTCGCTCACATATTCCGTGGTGGAACTCAACTGAAATTCTCTGTAACCATAGGATTGTGGTCCCTGGAGCCACGACTACTATCACCAAGCCGCTCAAACTGAAGCATTCGAAGCGCCTCCTAACAATTTTATAAGATATATATATATATATATATATATATATATATATATATATATATATATATATATATATATATATATATATAATTAGGAACACCAAAATTCAAGCCAAAACGCTACCCAGGTTTCGACCGGTTGGTTCCCTCAGGCAGGTAGGATGAAAGATTTTAATTGACTCCAACACCTTACTATCTGCTCCGAATTATATTTTGCTCTACAACGCAATTTTTTAGGATTTGTACTGAGAGCTGATTTATGTTTACAGCCTCTTTTAGCAGTATACTATTTTATATGGTATTTTAAATTTATTTATATATATATATATATATATATATATATATATATATATATATATATATATAAACCACAGGTGGGCTCTGTGGGTGTTGAGAAAACAAAAATGTGCCTGAGCGAGCGTCTGCAGTATACGGGTAATCTCGAATACGAGAGGCCAGCAATTATATATATATATATATATATATATATATATATATATATATATATATATATAAATATATATATATATATATATATATAAAAGTGGACATGGAAGTCAGCACTTAGAGGCGACAGTCGGTTTCATGCTAGTGCAATCGTCAGGCATCAGGCCTGACGATTGCATGCACAAGAATGAAACAGACTGTCGCCTCTAAGTGTTGACTTCTATGTTCACTTTTATATTTACACACGCTCTATATCTGATATTGAGCACTTTATCCCATAAATATAGCTCAATTTCAGACTATATTTCTTCATATATATATATATATATATATATATATATATATATATATATATATATATATATATATATATATTGGTAAATGTAGTAAATCTGTTGTAAAGGATAAGTATAAAAATAAATAGATATAATATGTCTATATTAATCAATAAAACATGTTTATATATATATATATATATTTATATATATATATATATATATATATATATATGTGTGTGTGTGTGTGTGTGTGTGTGTAGTACAGGTAATAAATCCGTTGGCATCTAATCCAAGTGGATCCTACCAATATGAAATATTAAATCTGATCCATAAAAAGATCTGAATATATTTATTATTACAGAGCAAAAATCCAGAGAGATTATAATCCCAGATAACCTCAAATCGGGAATGACCTTACTTCAACCAATGAAATATACAGAATATTCGTCTTATTCAACCCCGTTATAGATTGACTTCATGTTGGAACTACAAATTTAACTACGAAAGCTAAAAAATAAAGTCGAAAAACTAATACAGAATTTATCCATTATATTTTTTCAGTCAGACGAAAGACACAAGATAGTGGTTAGGGTCATATATATATATATATTTTGTGGCCCCCTTACCTTGATCGACCCACTGTCTTTCTCTTTCTCCACATCCCCTCCCTTGCCACTCCTATCTGCTCTTCCTCCAACCCTTCTGTAACCTCTTGCGTGATAGTGGCCTCCGGCCTTGCTTGGGGTGATATGATTAAAAAATATATATATATATATATATATATTTCGGTTGAGCTCTCTGTGGAGGATGTGTGGGTTTGTAAACAGTGACTATTACGGGTAATAATGCAAGACTCTTCGGTAAATCGAATTGAGTTCTCTCAGTCACTGTGTGTTTATCTAAATAGAAATACGCTTAAATTCGCCTTTTTCTCTGCCGTGCGCCAACGGCTTCAGGGTAAAATTTCCGACTGACGCGAATTCAGCCGGTTTTCGATTCTAGCCAGAGGCAACCGGTCGTCTAGCCAGACTGATGAGCTGTGATACAGCGAAACAGTCTGTCTGTGGATGACAATATATATATATATATATATATAGTTAAACCTGGAGAGCCAGACAGACCTACCAAGGTTTCACCTAAGTGGATCGTTAGGGAAGCCAGCCTTCCCTGACGATCCGCTTAGGTGAAAGCTTGGTAGGTTTGTCTGGCTCTCTCTAGATTTAACTAGGTCTGCTCTACTTATTGTATTGAGAACTTTGTTTAGTTATTTTGTGTACTCGTGTCGGGGTTTTTTTCTTTGGGTCTTGGACTTGCATGTTGGACGATTATTTTCGGCTAACCTACATGTTCTTGGTTCTTTCTTTTTTATACCGTTTTTTCCCTTTGGAATTGGTTTGATTATTTGCAAATCAAGACAACGAAGGTTTTCCGAACGTGTATAATTTCTTATACTTATAAGATTACTACTACTACTACTGCTACTACTACTACTAATAATATATATATATATATATATATATATATATATATATATATATATATATGAAAATATTTTTTAATTATTATATGTCTTCACGTCACATCTAGCGAAGTGTCTTTCTGATTCTGGAATGTTCTATCTTATATGATATTGTAGAGTGATTATGATATACAAAAAAAAAAATGAAAAATTTAAAAAATAGTCACATTTTCATATGTAATTTAACTGAAATTGTCAGTTTTCTAGCGGACAAAAAGATCGTATTTGTCCCTATTTTTTTTATTTTTTTCATAATTTCATGTTCATTTATCAATATTTTTTTTGCATGCGAGATGAACTTATTAGGAAATAATACCGACTTTAGTGAAACTGGTGCAAGATGCAAGTTCTTTCGACTGCTATCAAAAAGAAAAAAGAATGAAAGAAAAGAAAAAGAACAAAGTTTGGCACTTGGATAAAATAACCCCGGATAGTTATCGTTCTTGGAAATACAACAAGGGACTAACTCTGCGTACTTTTGTGTCGTTCCTTGATGGAATATAGAGATGAATTGATAATGGCCAAACGAGAGGCAGATAGCAGAAGCGGAAAGCGAAAAACGCATCTGTAGATTTTTAAAAAATATAAAAAAATAATAAAAAAAGAATTTTAGTCACGCCACTGAAAATATCCAATTCACAAATGATTCATGAACCAAACAGTAACTCCGAACACAAAAATCACACGCATCTCTCTCTTTCTGTATATATATATATATATATATATATATATATATATATATATATATATATATATATATATGTATGTGTGTGTGTGTGTTTGTGTGTGTGTGTGTGTGTGGGTGTATTTCTGTATGTGTGTGTTTGTAAGTGTGTAGATATAGCAGTTTATCAATGAGAATTTTGATAAATTGTTTGGACTATTTTGACTATATATGTATATATATATGTGTGTGTGTATTAGTTTTAAGTATTATTTTAAATATATATACATATATGTGTGTGTGTGTGTATGTATATATATATATATATATATATATATATATATATATATATATATATATATATATATATATATATACACCCCCCACACACACATATATATATATATATATATGTATATATATATATATATATATATATATATATATATGTGTGTGTGTGTATATATATATATATATGTGTGTGTGTATATATATATATATATATACACACACACACATACATATATATATATATATATATTTATATATATATATATATATATGTGTGTGTGTGTGTGTGTGTGTGTAAATATAGTAATTTAGCAAGGACAATTTGGATAAGTCGTTGGTATTATTTGAATATATATATATATATATATATATATATATATATATATATATATATATATATATATATATATATATATATATATACCCATTTTGGAAAATGATATGCTCAAGTGCTGAAATGTTCTCGACCCCAGTATCACCTCCACAGCTTCCTGTCCTGTCCTTTTTTGCTCTCAGTAAGAGTTGGCCTTTTGCTATCCCTCTTAACCTCTGTTCTATCGTCCGATTGACACTTCTCACCAGATTCTTGAACAGGAGTAAAGCGGTATCCATTGTTTCCTGTTTGAGTTTCCGGTTGTTTTCTAATGTTTATTTCCATTCTTTCCTTCTCGGGTTGCAGACTAAATTCCGGAATCTTGGTCCCTCATTAAACCTTGACTGCTTCAAGCTAAGCCCTTATCCTTTCTGCAAAGACTTCACTTCTTACACTTTTCATAAATAAAGAACGAAAGAAGGGACGAATTAAAGAGAGGGGGAAAAAACTAGAGGACATTAAAGAAAAATTGAACAGATATTTATTTTGGGAAAAATCTGAACGTGTGAACGTGTTTTGAAGGAAAATAGAACCTTTCTTGATTGTGAAACTCTTCGAAGCCGAGCGATCAAACCACACCGGAGAAGACGGTGATTTCACTTGCAAAGGGAAGGGTTAATTGTTAGAATCCCGTGCGGGGTGGGGTATATATTCGTTAATAAGTATTTTCGAGCATGAAGACTGGATTACAAAATAATATACGGTTTCAAATAGACGGGACTTCAGGTTATAGCTAAAGATAACGTTTGAAATAATAAAAATATATTTTTTATTATTTACCTGGTGTAACAGCAAAATTGTCCAAATCGTGTAACATCAAAATTGTCTAATTGCTTGATGAAGCTTTGAACCGTTGTATCTTAGAAATGATTAAAGATATCTTACTGGAATTCTCTGCGGTTTCTGTAACACCGTTGGACTCTACTTTGAGCAATAAGAATGTGTAATGACTCCCCAATCTTAATAGAAGAATTTTGATGGAATCGATCATATACGAAAACGAATTCGTCATCATTAATTAATCATAGCTAAGGATCGGAAGATCATGAAGTAGTGAAATAAAATTCATATGTCTGTGAAGACTTAACCTACGTGAAAGTGTTGAAGTCGTGTGTCCAACATAGACATTATTTTTATCGTTGGAGATGCAGTCTCCCAGAGGACATTTGAATTTATAAACGTTGTTGGTTTTTGGCAACACGCAATATTTCTGAAACAAAACTAAAGAAAGTGTTTCCTGTGTGGAAGTGAATGAGTAGATGTGAAAGAGAAACTATGTAACAGTAAGAGAAAGAAGAGAGAGAACGAGAGAAAGAGAGAGAGGGATATGGGAGAGTGAGGGGGAGGGGGGGAATAGATAGGGAGAGAAAGAGGGGGAAAGAGAGAGGGAGAGAGAGATAGTGGGGATACATGTATATATATATATATATATATAATGTGTCTATTATTTAGCTGCTGTAACATCAAAATTGTCTAATTGTTTGCTGAAGCTTTGAACCGTTGTATCTTAGAAATGATTAAAGATATCCTACTGGAATTCTCCGTGGTTTCTATAACACCGTTGGACTCTACTTTGAGCAATAAGAATGTATAATGACTCCCCAATCTTAATAGAAGAATTTTGATGGAATCGAACATAAACGAATTCTTCATCATTAATTAATCATAGCTAAGGATTGGAATATCATAAAGTAGTGAAATAAAGTTCATATGTGTGTGTGTGTGTGTGTGTGTGTGTGTGTGTGTGTGTCTGTATACATATATATATATATATATATATATATATATATATATATATATATATATATATATATATATATATATTCAGACAGATTTCGTTGAATAATTTAGACACAATGTCTTCTTATTTTCGATAAGAACCTTTCACATTTGCGAATAAGTTTTTTTTGTGCGGTTGTTAAAAGACAAGAGGAAAACACAGTATTGGTTCATACTGTATTTATTCCGAGAACTTTCGACATAGCCTCATGTCATCATAAGGGTATTGTTAAATTTAAAGTAAGTATTTAGTGTTCATGGTTGTGAAGGATAAAAAATTGTTGTGGTCATCCGATGATTACCATTTTTATATGTGGTGCCACGAACGCTGTGTCATGGCTGGTTGACAGACACCGTTTTTAAGGGGAGGTAACTAGGTTTGCTCTAGAAAAGTTCCGGGCTTGAGTAGTTGCTAGATAAAGGAAAAACTATTAATGACAAGCGCTGACATTTTAAAACTGTTGTACACATTTTAAAATGTTTGTGGAGTTATCGTAATTAATTTTATTGAGATTTGGATTCAATTTTTTTTATATATAAATAGCTTTGGAATTGGTTTTTTGTTCATGACTCATTTTCGAATTTTCAGTGGCGTAGCTGAAATAGAACTTACAGTTACATCTAGCCAGCTCAACTGGAAACTGATAAGATCTTGACGGTAGTCTAGTACTGCGCTTAAATTTTAAAAATCGGTAAATTTGCTTTTTAAAATCCGCGCTAAATAACACTTAAAATTTTCCCAAATTGTCATAATCCCGCACTGATTTAGAGAATCTTTATGGCAGTAATGGCGGACGAATGACCAACAAGAAGTCCGATGTTTTCTTGTCGATAACTCAAAAAAAACGGTAGGTTTCTTCATAATTTAATTGTTAATTCGAGTTCAGCATGTAAAATTACACGGAATTATGACGATTTGGGAAAATGTTAACAGATATTTAGCGCGGGCGTTTAAAGCAAATTTACCAAAAAATCTAGGTATAGTAGCGAAGAGCTCGCTAGTATAATTACCGTAATATTACATTGGTATAATGGTTAACAAGCTTGTCTTGCGAGGTCAATTACGAATTAGCAATGAGTTCGATATTTGCTGAGTGCCCCTCACTTTCGACATTGTGCCACATCTAAGCTACGCTTAGAAAATCATTTTAGAGCACATAGATGTTATGCAGTCGTAAGCTTGTCTTGCTAGATCTATTGCGACTGGGTCGTGAGTTCGATCCTTACTGCGTAAGATGTTCCTTACATTCGGCTTTTGAACACATTAAAACCAAGGACAGAAAATAATTTGGAGCACTCTGACGTGTCGTCATGCTTACCAAGCTTCTCTCGCTAAATCTATTAAAACTGAGTAGTGAGTTCGATCCTCTATTTAGTGAACAATTTAGTTCATGCCACATTGACTGAAAAAAAAACCTACCTCTACAAAAGATTTCTCATATTACTATATTAGTACAAAAACGCACAATTTAAAATTTAAAAAAAATCTCAACCTCAGCGTTGCGACCGTACGCTCCAAAATTTCTCACAGTTAACAATAACACATTTCTAAAAAACATATTTTTATTTTTTATAGTAGATAATTAATTTGATTTTTTTATTCGGGTCAATTGGGGTAGTGTATTTCTTTATAATGTGTCTTAGTGAGGATTCATTTAAAAAAGATTTAGACAGCTAACCTTATCCTCAAAAATAACAACACACCAGCTAAGTCAAAATTACAAAGAACGAACATTATCTATGAGTTCAAATGCCCCTTAAGGAACTGCGTTCCTAACGAAACCGGACTCATAAATAATTACATCGGTTACACAACTACATGCTTATCCAGAAGTCTTACGTTACACCTATCTGACTACAGCTACATTAGAACGCATTTAAACATGCACACAAATTTACCGGTCTCTATTAGAAACATACTAGTAGAAAACACAAATATATTAACTGCATCTACCTGCAAAAAAGATTACAAATAATGGAGGCTCTAATAATAAAAAAGAAAAAGACATCTCTTAACAATATTAACTACGAACAAAGTCACAATATGCTAACCTTATTCGGAAATTAAAAACATCCCTACTACACACTAAGACACACATAATGCACACACTCAATTAAGCTGAAAAATCGAATCATCCTTGATAATGGCTAAAGGTATAGCCGAAAGCGCTCGGAAACATAGAACATTTGGACAGTTCTTACACACCCTTTGTCCTGTAAAGAAAGCTCTTGTTCGAACACAAGAAAAATTAAATAAAAAGCTACCTTGTCTGTAGTTTTTAATGAAACATGCATAAACGAAGGATTGCTGTCTAAATATACAATATATATATATATATATATATATATATATATATATATATATGTTAGAGCAAAAAAAACGAAAATTACCTCAACATCGGAAGAGACTATTGCAAACCGTTCCTCAACAGCTTTCATTAGGTTCTAAGTACTTTTCTCGGAGCACTGTTTTTTTTTATTTTTCGCTAAGATAAAACCCACTCCCATTAACAAGGCACCTACCAGAGACTGGCTTTTTAAAAAATAAATAAATAAGTACTTTGAGAAAAGTACTTAAAGGTTGACGAAATCCGTCAAGTGACGGTTTGAAATAGTATATTTCGATATTGATATAATTTTTGTTTTTTTGCTGTAAAAATACATATGCTCTGTTAAACTAAAATTTAAAAAAACAACATCGAGATCTCTGTGGATAGTGTTTAATAATTAATATTACTAGGATGCACTCAGAATATATACCAAGGGATCGATTACCCGTAGTATTATATATATATATATATATATATATATATATATATATATATATATATATATATATTTCTATTCATGTTTAATTATCTGTTTCTTTTTATTCGTATCTATTGAGATTTTTATAAACATAGCTTAGATGTGACACAAGGCCAAAAATATCGGGTGACGTGTGTTTCAAACTAACCAATCAGTCCTAGTTGACGAAACAACCCTGCTTTTATCTGTATCAATCACTTAGTATTTATTTTTATACCAATCCATCTCAGTCTCTTCCTTCCTATCTATCTATCTATCGATCAGTTTTAATAATTAATATTGCTAGGATCCACCCAGATTATATACCAACGGATCGGTTACCTGCAGTATATATATATATATATATATATATATATATATATATATATATATATATATATATATATATATATATATATATATATATATATATATATATATGGGCGCGTGACCGAGTGGTTAAAAGGTTCGCTTTCTGACCACAAAATAAATGATCATGAATCACGTGTTCGAATCTCACCATGGGCGATTTTCAGAAAGCAGACTTCCTGATATTATCGGACT
This sequence comes from Acanthosepion esculentum, assembly GCA_964036315.1. Taxonomy (NCBI): domain Eukaryota; kingdom Metazoa; phylum Mollusca; class Cephalopoda; order Sepiida; family Sepiidae; genus Acanthosepion; species Acanthosepion esculentum. Next base: position 71,026,346 of record OZ038510.1, read on the forward strand.
GGAGCGGGCTTGATACCAGCGTGCGTCATCTTTGGAAATTGCCATCTCCATCTCCATCTGAGTGAAATTGGGCAGACAGAACTATTGGGGGCCGTCGATAGGTGTGCTAGCTCAAAACCACAATTCATTGTGGCCGACGTCTTGAGCGTGCTGGCCTTGTTCAAATTGTTGATCATCCTAGATAACTGTAACTAAGGTCTGCTCAGCATAGCTGCAGTATAAACCACAGCTGGGCCCTTTGGGTGTTGAGCAAACACAAATATATATATCTGTGTGTGTGTGTGTGTGTGTATGTGTGTGTGTGTGTGTGCAATTCATTGACTAATATATATACATATATATATATATATATATATATATATACACACACATATATATATATATATATATATATATATGAAGAAATATAGTCTTAAAGTGTGCTATATTTATGGGATAAAGTGCTCAATATCAGAGATAGAGCGTGTGTAAATATAAAAGTGAACATGGAAGTCAGCACTTAGAGGCGACAGTCTGTTTCATGCTAGTGCAATCGTCAGGCAACTAGTGCTGTTATTTTTCTCGGCTATTTATAAATAAGTGTCAGTGGTGCATTATGGGTAGTTTATTTTGGCGGTTACTTTTAGCGGAAGTCGCTTATTTGTTTATTTATTTATGTCAAATTATTTTGCTTGTTTTTTTTTGTTGTTTTTTTTGTTTTTTTATCTTATATATTTATTTATTTATTTTTTTTTTGATCGGTGTTTTTTATTAACGTAGTAAAAATTTGTTTATATAGCTTATTGTTGGTAGTCTATTATGGCGGTCATTTACCGGAAGTCGGTTGTTTGCTTATTTATTTAGGTCAAATTGTTTTGCTTGTTTTTATTTATTTTCATTTTTATTTTTATCTTATATATTTGTTTATTTGTCATTGTTTACATCTATTTGTTGAATTTTGGGGTGGGATGTTGTGGTTTGTTCTTACTATTATTTTGGTCGGAACAGTTTTTAATTTATCTATTTGGGTTGATTATCTTTGTTTTTTTCTAAACGGCTAGTTTATCGTTATTGGTTGTTAGTTTATTTATATATTTGGATGTATTTAGATCAATTTATTATACTTGTTGTTATTTATTTGTTACACTGTATATTTTCTCTTTTTGGCTTTCGATTTTTAACTAACGTAGTATATTATGTTATATATATATTATACATATATATATATATATATATATATATATATATATATATATATATATATATATTGTGTCTACTTAATTTTATACTGATCCTTTCCTGTTGTCTAATCAATGTTTTGATGTTAAGATGAAATTTATCAAGGAAGGCGCCGTATATTGTTTTCTTAACCCAAGTACTTTAGATCTTTTCCAAGATCATCTTCGGGGATAATTTACAAAGACAAACTTATTATAACTGGAAAAATTGTGCCGCTGATGTTTTAAAACGGGCACGAACGCACTAAATAATTATTTTAATTTTTAAAAAATTATCCGTTGTAGCTGTGGAATTCTTTGCACGAGGGAGATGACCGTAAAGTGGCATTGAATGTGTTATGAATGTTATATACTATATTCGTAATAAATTTTGTTGGATATCTGTTTGTTGATTTTGATATACAGGGCTTACAGAATTTGTAAGTTTTGTTTATTATTCTCGTGGTGTAGTATATTGGTTTAGTCAACAATTATTTTCTTGTATTGTGAAGGTGGACAGAAATGTGTTTTTAGATAATGATACTTTGTTTAGTTTTGGTTTTAGTTTGGTTTGATATACGGCATATCAACCTCAATGGTTTATTTAATGCTGACAAAATTTTAATTATTGGTAATATTTTTCTTTCCAAAAAAATTCTGGCAATATATTTTCTTTAAAAATCTATTTCTGGTAATAATATTCTTTCGTTTGTAATTTTTTTAAAAATGTGTAGCTGGTAATAGGATTTTTTTTTTCAAGAATATATTGCTGGTAATAATTTAAAAAAAAAATATTTCTGGTATTAAAACCTATTTTTACACTTTCATAGTGTTTGACCCCCGTTTGGGGGTTAACTATTTGCCCATTGCTTGGACTCTAACAGGTACTACCACCCCGGGTCAAGGTGTACCTGGGAACACCAGCAATTAAAAGGTGGTTTGGTGCTCCTTAAAACCTTCGGATCAGAGGCCTTGCTGTAGGATGTAGTTTATCGTCTTACGCATGACGACATAATGTTGCATCGCATTTAAAACAAATGCGTCTTTGTAATTACTCAATGAATAAAGACATTGCCTAAACACACATACACACAAATACACACACACATATATATGGGTGTGCATATATATATATATATATATATATATATATATATATATATATATATATATATATATATATATATATATATATAAAGAAAGAACAGTAAGATATATAATCCGGTGTTCTTATTCATATTTTTTATTTTTACAAAACAGTGCTCAATGTAAATTTACAGAGCATAAATATTATAATGATCTGATTTAAAATATGTTTTTTTTTTGCTACACAGTAATAACGAAGTTTCAAAAACTGAAGCTAAAAACTTCAAATTTAATTATATGATTAAATTAAAAGCATTAGTTCCGTTTCATCTTCAAGAGAATTGCACTAACTTATTTTTAAATTTACTGAGTTTTAAACGCCCTTATAAATTCATAATTTCCTGTTTCCAAGGATACAGAGAAATCCAACCATTCAGACAAGGGGCGGTAGCGTGTTCATTTTTATTAACTATTGTTGTATCAATTATGAGTTACGTTCGAAAAAGAGGCTAAGTTTAGGGAGGGTAGGGGTTTATTTTTCAACGAATTCTGACATCCGTTAAATGTATGTCGTCTGTTTTTTTTGTTTTTTTTATTAACGGCAAAAATGTTTTCGGCATTTTTTTCGTACTTGTATACTTAAAGATTCTTTCTAGGAGTGTTTGGGTTAGAATACGTTTTATTTAAATACAATTTTAAAATATTTTTACTCTTAATTACTAATAGATTATATTTCTTTTTAAACAAGTAAATGTAATAGAATTACTTAAATTATTTAAAATTATTTTTCATATCAAATATAAGTATGTATATTACCAGCTCCCATTTTTTCATTTTATTTTTAAATATTATTTAATGAAAATATTTAGACAATGACGACAAAAAATAGCTATTTCATTTCTCTGATTCAGTAAATGTTTATTTTTTATAAACTTAGTAATATATAGTTTCACATGTATGCACAAAGAACATGGGTCATTTAATGAAATTTATATTCTAGTTGTTTTTATTAATTTTCATTTTGCTGTAGATGATTTATTGGATTCTTTTAAGTGCCAGAAATACTTTGAAAGGGATGTCTGATTTCTGTACTTATTTATCGTAAATGAAGTTTGATGTTGATTGAACCTCGTTTTGAATTTATGGCTTTTATGTTTTCGGGATTCTCAATACATGAGATATTGCATTGGTATACAAATGATTCCATGCAACATTTATTTTGTAGAGGACAGTTATGAGGGTTTCTACAGTTACATAATTTTTGTTTATCTTCATCTGTTTTTATTTTTATTTTTATATTGTCTAAATTTCTTTAGTTTTGGTCTAATTATTTACTGAAGATATTAGTATTATGTTTCTTAATTATTTTTTCTAAGTTTTTAGTACAGCTGTAACCTAATTTTAGTGTATTTTTATTGAAAATAGTACTTAGTTTACTTTCTCTAGGAAAGTGCTTAAAAATTAATGCAAGGATTTTTTTTCCTAATTTGTTCTTTACCATTTGGTTGTATGGGGGTGCATACCAAATTATTTTTCTACATCTGTTTTTTCTATGCTTTCCATTTTCCATTTTTTATAAGTAAGTTTTGGGCTTTTGTAGGTAATATCTTTTAGAGCTTTATTATAGAAATTAATATGTTCATAGAAAATATTCTCGTTTGGTGAATTTGTACTTATTCTTTTTTCGATAGATAAAGGTATATGCTTAATTATAGATGGAGGATGATTTGATTTAGGGTGTATATATAAAGGATTGGTATTGTTTTATTTATACGTTATGTATACATTTTTATTATTTATCCAATGTTATAAATTATAACCAGGGAATAATAGTGTTTGAGCCTTTTATATTGTATTATATTCTTTCTCTGCCCTGGACATTGAGCTCTACCTGGATTCTATCCACTTGGAAATTCATATATATATATATATATATATATATATATATATATATATATATATATATATATATATATATATATATATATATATATATATATATAAATATATATATATATATATATATATATATATAAAGGTCACTAATATTATCAATCTCTTTCTCTCTCTCTCTCTCTCTCTATATATATATATATATATATATATATATATATATATGTGTGTGTGTGAAAGACTAATATGATAAAGAGCTACGGATATTATTATGGATTTAACATAAAGTAATGTTCTGTAGTTATTAAGTAATAAAATGTTCATATATTAATTACCAGCTTTTAATATAGTTCGAGTGAAAATATATATTTCATGACTCATATCTTTACGAGTTACAAAAATAATTGTAATGAACTGCTAAATTAGTTATAACATATTAATATAAAAATAAAAGTTATATATATATATATATATATATATATATATATATATATATATATATATATATATATATATATATATATATAAGATTTGCATGTTAAGAACAGATAATGGCAAGGAATCATAAAATATGTTTATATTTCGATAACATTTGCAAAATAATGCTAGACACACACACATACACACACATACACTTATATATACATACAAATATATACAGAAGGAGATAGATAGATAGATAGATAGATAGATAGATAGATAGATGAAGAGAGAGTAATATATATAGCTATATAGATAAAAACAGAATGATGGATTTTTAGATAAAAACAGTGATAGGTAAATAAATAGATAGAAGACAAAGAGTAATAGATAGATAGATAGATAGATAGATAGATAGATAGATAGATAGATAGATAGATAGATAGATAGATATGAACAGACTGGGATAGATAGATAGATAGATAGATAGATAGATAGATAGATAGATAGATAGATAGATAGATAGATATGAACAGACTGGGATAGATAGATAGATATATATGAACAGACTGGGATAGATAGATAGATAGATAGATAGATAGATAGATAGATAGATAGAGATAGCTAAAACATTGGTTGATAGAAACAGATGATAGATTGATAGAGAGAAATGAAAATTGAGTTTTAATTATATAGGAAATAGTAAAAACATTCACAAATAGAAACAGAAATGATAGATAGATTGATAGATAGATTGATAGATAGATATTAACAGACTGAAATAGATAGATAGATAGATAGATAGATAGATAGATAAAAACAGAGTTAGAGATAGATCAGACTACATAGTTGTTTTCAGTTTTTATTTTTCGCTCATAAATAATGCAAATTTGATTTTACACGCGTATCATTTTCGGAACTGATTTTCACATCGACGAAAGGTGTTCCAATTTGTAGCCAGCTATGAACATATCTCTCGTGTAAACTTAGTGTGAAATTACACATGTATATTAGCCGTGTATAGAGGTATGTAATAAGGTCATAAACAACAAGAAAAATCATAGAAAATTAAACCCAAAAAGGCAATAGCAAATATTCATCATCGCTGTCCTTTGACCGCCAGCGAAAGAAAAACTAACAAAAAAAAAAAAATGCGAGAACCTAATCATAACTGAATATTTTATGAATTTGCAAATCTCTTCTGCGCATTATTAATCATAATTTTATTATGTAAAAGCTGTCGACCATTTTTTTTTTTAAACCGTGTTGATTTTTTGGCCCCGCCAAAGGAAACAGAAAGAGGGGGGAGGCGGTTCTGTGTATCTAAGCCTATGCAATAAATGGACTCTTCTTTGTTGGTGTGTTCGCTGGAGTTAGGCATCTACTGCTTGTAATATCTTTCGTGATGTCAACGAACACCCGTTGCCACTTTTGTGTTGTCACGGAATACTCGTTTCACTTTCGTAACGCTCGTTGTAGTAGAGACTTTGTAATCGCAGATGCAAATATAGTAACGCCGTTGAACAATGCCGGTATCAGACGCCTTCGAATATCTCTCGCAATAATAGTACTTGCTCGATAATATTCGCTCGAATATTAATCCGTATAGCGACCCGTATTGAGAAATAGTATAGTGAATAAAGTAGAGAATAGCTGTCCGTATAGTAGAGACGATAGACTAGAAATACTGATCCGTATAGAGGATAGATAAGAAATGCGATCAATTAGACGTCACACTACCTTCCATATACGTCCTTAAAGACACATAGCAAAGGTGGATAAAGGCGTTAGTTAGATCCAGTGACAGTGTGAGTTCAATATCTGGTTAAGACTGGAGAACTTGGAGAAGTGGATTAACAGGTGATCACAGATGACTGATATCCATTAGACATGGCAAATGGAACTAGAACAATCTACCCCAGCGAGCGAAATAAAGGGTTCAGTTGAGAAGGCCGGGGCGTACAACGGCCGAAACGTTGTGATAAATATGGCAACAAATACGTGGACAATAGTACGAATAATGCAAATAGTGACCACTATCGTACACCGCTGAAAAATGCTGCTGGTCAGACGACTTTTGTGATGTCAGTGAACACTCGTTGCCACTTTTGTGATGTCAACGAATACTCGTCGTCACATTCGTAATGCTCGTTTCTAGTGGAGACTTTGTAATCGCAGATACAACTATAGTAACGCCGTTGAACAATACTGGTGTCAGACGCCTTCGAATATCACTCGCATTAATCGTAATTGCTCGATAATACTCGATCGAACAGTAATGCGTATAGTGATTTGAATAGAGAAATAGTATAGAGAACAGAGGCGAGAATAACGGTCCGTATAGTAATAGAGGATAGATAAGAAATGGTGATCCGTATAGTAATAGAGGATAGACTAGAAATAGAGATCAGTCAGAAACAGGCTACCTCCCATATATACGTTTCCTCTATGATCACGTGGTCTACTTAATTCAATAATGGCGATCTCCTCTGTTTGCTCATGGCGATCTATGTTCAAACTCAAGTGTCGGCAGCGATATGATGATAGTAACGATGCTGTTTCTCTTTTGTTGCTGTATTTTTCTAATTATTTTTTTAAATAATGAATATTTATATAAAACCGTAATAAAAATAAATCTCTTATGTCGTTTGGGTTTATTCGTTAATCTTTGCCTTACATAAAAAAAAATCAACTCTAGAGCCTGGGATAATCTAGGTGTGTCTGCACTAGAATACAGCGTTTCTCACGAACATCCCCAAATTTGTGTAATCGTAACTATCTATGCATAGGGAAAAATATAATATCTTTAATCATTTGACACTGGGCAAGGCAATAAATCCACTAAGACGCAAGGAGTTACTGAGTGTGAAAGAATATGAGAAAAAGAAAAACATTATTAAGGAGAGAGATATATAAAAGAAGAGGAATTAAGAAGACAGAAGATAACGATTGACATTGCATTTAATCATTTCATCCCAAGTAAGGCAATAAATCTACTAAGACGCAAGGAGTTACTGAGTGTGAAAGAATATGAGAAAAAGAAAAACATTATTAAGGAGAGAGAACAATAAAAGAAGAGGAATTAAGAAGACAGAAGATAACGTTTGACATTGCATTTAATCATTTCATCCCAAGCAAGGCAATAAATCCACTAAGACGCAAGGAGTTACAGAGTGTGAAAGAATATGAGAAAAAGAAAAACACTTTTAAGGAGAGCGAACAATATAAGAAGATGATTTAAGAAGACAGAAGATAACGATTGACATTGCATTTAATCATTTCATCCCAAGCAAGGCAATAAATCTACTAAGACGCAAGGAGTTACTGAGTGTGAAAGAATATGAGAAAAAGAAAAACACTATTAAGGTGAGAGAACAATAGTAGACGAGGAATTAAGAAGACAGAAAATAACGATTGATATTGAATTTAATCTTTTCATCCCCATCAAGGCAATAAATCCACTAAGACGTAAGGTGCTACTGAGTCTTAGAGAATAGGGGGAATAATCCTGTAAAAGAGAGAGAACAATAAAAGAATAAAAGTTAAGAAGACATAAGATTGACATTAAATTAAAATTAATTGATGCATGACCCACACTAGATTAAATACATAAAACAGAAATATTTAGTAAAATCGGATTTAAAAAAGTAAAAAATTACGTTTATTTTTAAAGTTTAAAAGTTAAATTAAATTAAAATTGCAAAGCCTATTGAGGCGCAAACATGATGAAACAGAAATGAAGATGAAAGAATTGTAGACGGCCAGATTTTTCAGGGAGGGCAACTCTTAAAACACGTGATGGATTCCCTTACTTACGAAAATGGGAAGGTTTCTGCACTAAAAATAAACTGGAAATTATTTTAAAAACCTAAAAATAAACTGAAAATTATTTTAAAAATCTAAAAATAATCTAAAAATTATTTAAAAATCTAAAAATGAACTGAAAATTATTTTAAAAATCTTGGTGCAAAACGACATTTATTAAAGTTTTCAATTTTTGATTCGTAAATATAGTTTTCACTTAATATCACCTAATCGGATAAGTAATGCATAATTTTAAACGATTTAAATTAATATAATTAAACTTTTAAAAAAATGAAAATAATTCTTGTAAAAATTCATTATTCATCTAAATTTTGTCCTCAATAAATTTGATTTATAAAAGCAATTAACAGATTTTATAATTAAATACAGCCAAAGTTTTCTTGCAATTTTAAATTTTTACGACTCTAAGTCGATTTTTAAGAAATGTGTAGCAGTTTGAAAAACAATGATGATTTACATTCTCCTGCTTTTAACTAACGAAAACAATTTTGAAATTTAATTTCACGAAATTAAGTAAGTAGGGCGAAGTTGACATGCGTCAAAAATATTTTTTACTGAGATTTCCTAAAAAGAACATTTCAAAAATAATTTAATTCATTTTTGAATAAGTTCTATAAGTTTCATTAAAATCCGACAATTATTTGATTTTTGCAAGAATTATATATATATATATAGATATATATATATATATAAATATATACATATATATATATTTAAACAAATTTCGAACGGGCTGGATATATATATATATATATATATATATATATATATATATATATATATAATATAATATAATATAAAAATATATATAATCTCTCACTCTCTCTCTCTCTCTCTCTCTCTCTCTCTCTCTCTATATATATATATATATATATATATATATATATATATATATATAAACAAATTTCGAACGGGCTGGAAATTATTAAAACATTTAATAATATAATTGAAAATTACTTCGCCCTTTCCTCTTAATAATAACGTAAGTATTTTGACGATAAAACTTTGTTTTTATTAAATTTGGGGCCTTTTTTCATCCGGCTATGCTTTTTTTTTTTCAGCGACAAAATGGAGGTGCTCAGTTTTAACGTATCGATATGTTGTTATGGTTAATTAAAAGGGGCTAGAGAATATAATCAGCCGCCACTGTACTTAACTCTAACCCCTAGGAACTGATATTCTGTTCAGGTGCGAGATTTGTGCGAGATTGTTGTGGCCGGCCAGGTATCAAGTATTTGTTAAGCTTAAAGAACGATACAGATACGGCGAGATGGGCGCCATATCTAGAAACGTGGTAAGATCGTCAACTGAAGACCGGCTGGACTGACCGCGTTAATTGGCCTCAAGGTGTGTAGCTGACTGGTCCTCATCCAAAAGGTTATGCGCTATATTTATCCAAATCTGGGATCATGTGGCGTACATTTGACTATGATGCATGAGCAAGATATACACGTATCAGACAGAGGGTCATGATGGGTATATAGAGATTCGTACATTTTACCCCAGGCTCAAATTTTTGTGGTACAGCGCTCTCCCTTTCCCCATCTCTCTATCTCAAAAATAATAATAAATAAATAAATAAATAATAATATTTATAGTAGTGGTGAGAAGAAAATATGCATAAGCAGAAGCAGAAGAAGAAGCAGAAGAAGAAGCAGAAGAAGAAGAAGAAGAAGAAGAAGAAGAAGAAGAAGAGGAGGAGGAGGAAGACCTTGTTCGATAAGAAAGTAGTAAAAAGTCCATAATAATGTTAATAGCAGCAATAATAATAATAATAATAACAGGGAGTCGAAAAATATGTCCAACAGTATTATGAAGGTAGCTAAGAATAATCATAATAATAATAATAATAATAATAATAATAATAATAATAAGAAGAAGAAGAAGAAGAAGAAGAAGAAGAAGAAGAAGAAGAAACACACGAAGACGAATGTAGTCAAGAAGACGCTTAATAATAATAATAATAATAATAATAATAAGACGAAGAAGAAGAAGAAGAGGAAGAAGAGAAGAAGAAGAAATAGGTGATATAGAAGGAGAAATCGAAAGCAGGCAAAACGACGGCAATAATAATAATAATAGTAAAAGCGGTGATATTAAGAAGAAAAACAGAACACGGAGATGGACAAGAAGGCGAAAAAGAAGTATAATAATAATAATAATAATAATAATAATAATAATAATAATAAGAAGAAGAAGAAGAAGAAGAAGAAGAAGAAGGAGAGGATGAAGAAGAGGAGGAGGAGGAAGACCTTGTTCGATAAGAAAGTAGTAAAAAGTCCATAATAATGTTAATAGCAGCAATAATAATAATAATAATAACAGGGAGTCGAAAAATATGTCCAACAGTATTATGAAGGTAGCTAAGAATAATCATAATAATAATAATAATAAGAAGAAGAAGAAGAAGAAGAAGAAGAAGAAGAAGAAGAAGAGGAAGAAGAAGTAAAAGGATATTCAAAAGGATAACATGAAGATAATGAAGATGTCGAATAATAATAATAATTATAATTATAATAATCACTTGTGCCTTCTCCGAAAATGTAAGAAATGGTAAAAGTTGTAACATTTTTTTTTTCAACTATACTTTTCCTGTATTTCTTCTGTACTCTGATTGCAAATCCCTTTGACCCAATTGAACTTTAATTCTTTCATTTGGATTTCCCTTTTCTCTTTCCTTTTTCTTACCCCCTTTTTTATATAACTCTATATACTACAATCTGATACTCCCCCTGGGAGCTGTCAATCCGACTTATACTAAGTTAAAACTTAGTATAGTCTACCCCACTGAATACAATACACTTTTATGAACTATTCCCCCTCCGATATATCATGTTGGGCGTGATTTTGCGCCTTTTTCCAGAGTCGTCCTAAAGCTGGTAACTTGAACAGAATTACCCCTTGGCGGTCAAGGTTAAAACGCAAATCTCTACCTATTTCAATGAATACGAATGAAATTTCATACCGGATCGGTCGTCACCCGGGTCAACAAGGGCGGCGTCCCTCAGAGAGGAACCAGTGTGAGGACGAAAAATCTGTCACTGGAACAAACTCTTCCGCAAACGAAGAGACACTAGGTCACCAAAACCGGATTATTGCCAACCTTGGACCAAGTGACTCAATACCAAATCGACTAATAAAAAGAAAACGAACGAAATGGACCTGCGAAGAGTATCGACAAGTTATGACATCTTTCTTCACTGCACTCGAAAACCCAGCAAAGAACACCACCAATCAAACATACAAAATATGGAGAAGTATGGTGGGAAATGATATATGACCTAACCTCAATCCAAACATGCTTGCTAATGTCCGTAGGGACATTATGCGAAACAACAGACTCTGAAAGACAGAAATAGATAGGATAAAATTAGATATAAGACAAAATACTATGACCCATCACTCAAACTGTAATGAGATGAATGTTGAAATAAGTAATGTGACAGACGATGAGGTAACAACTAAAACAAATGAAATGCGAAATAACCTCCCAGGAAATAAAATCAAAGACTCTATCCTAAACATAACCTGCAGTTCTGTCACTGAGGATGATTCCAGGTACATTAAGTTAGAATTCCTTGAAAACCACAAATCTGAAATCACCGAAGCGAAAAACCACGTCATCCAAGTAATCAGCAGAGTAACTTTCATACAATTGTCAGAAAGAGACCAGCTCCCCCAAATCTATATGACGAATTCCAACAAGCACATTGTGAAAATATACAACGCTGCTCTGGAAACACTGTTAACAGATAAACCACCGGGAAACATCACAGAAGTTAACAACGTCATATAAGCAACAGCTTTAGCAGCGACTCGGAAGCTTGGGATCAAGACAATAAATAAAGTTAACAGACATAGAGAGCCAGCTTGGAAAGCAAAACTGTTACGAGAAATAAAACAAATCCGATGTGAGCTTTCTATATTAGATGAGCTCACCAGAAACCCTAATATTTCCACACACAAGTGCAAAAAGGTCAAGAGGAAATAAAAAAATTAAATCACTACTTGACATTCCATCAGCCACGGAAATGCTGAAGCAGAAACTTCAGCTAAAAGCACAGAGAACAAGACGATACGAAAAACGTTGTAGGTTCTATCGCCAAAATAAAATATTCCAAACGGGAAATTGGAAAAAAAAACTATACATGTCGAAAGGCCACTACCGATTGATCATGTACAGACATTTTGGGAAAATATTTGGAGCAGCCCAAAGGAATATAACCCAAATGCAGAATGGATCCGACGTGAAGAAGAACGAATGCTGGATACACCTCTGCAAGAATGGGAAAATATATCCACAGATGATGTTAGGCAAGCTCTAACGAAATCCCAAATATGGAAATCACCGGGAAATGACAAGGTTCCCAGTTTCTGGCTTTATCATCTCTCATCTATCCACAAAATACATGGGAAAACATTATCAAAGCTGGTAAATAATCCCAATAAAATCCCGGAATGGATTACTGAAGGTATTACATAATTCATACCAAAAATAAATGAAACAGACGACCCGAAAAATTATCGACCGATAACGTCTCTCCACAACGTACAAGTTGATCACGTCTGTCCTGACGAACCGTGCTTACTCATTTTTCGAAACAAACAGCATTCGTCCGCTGGAACAGAAGGGATGCAGGAGTGGTTCATATGGCTGCAAAGATCAACTACTGATAAATAAAATGATCCTGGAAAATTGCAGAAGACGTAGAAATTTTAGCGCAGCATGGATTGATTATCGTAAAGCCTTTGATAGTGTTCCATATTCTTGGATCCTTAAGACTTTGGAAATGTACAAAGTCTCCCCTGTGGCATTAAATTTCCTTAAGCACAGCATGGAAATGCGGAACACCAAACTATACCTTAGTCACACCAGGGGCACTGCCATATCCAACCGACTAAATATCTGACGTGGAATCTTTCAAGGAGACTCCCTGTCACCCCTTCTGTTTTGTTTGTCCTTAATCCCCCTTACGCATGAAATGAACAACAGTAGCTATGGTTACAAAATAAATAAGAAAATATTCAATCACCTACTCTACATGGATGATCTCAAACTCTTTGCCAAAGACGACAATGAGTTGAAGGGCCTCCTCAATATTGTAAAATACTTCAGTGACGACATAGGTATGAACTTCGGATTAGATAAATGTGCAAAAGTTACATTCAAGAACGGTAGAATTACAGAAGCACCCTTAATAGATTTAGATTTTGTCACAAAGATTAGGGAACTGGAGCATGATGAAGCTTATAAGTACCTAGGAATTAGCGAACGAGATGGCATACAACACCACCAAATGAAGGAGAAGTTAAGAAAGGAGTACTACAGGCGTGTACGTCTGGTACTAAATACCGAACTAAACTCAAAAAACAGAATATCAGCCATTAACACCTTGGCTGTCCCTGTGGTGCAATACAACTCTAACGCCCTTAACTGGACCATAGCTGAAATTAGGCGAATGGAAGCCAAAACGAGAAAGCTCCTAACTTGCTACTGCATGCATCATCCCAAAACTGATGTTGATCGCCTGTATGTGCCCAGATCCGAAGGAGACAGAGGATTAGTTCAACTAGAACTGTCCTACAAAACTAAAACAATTGGCCTCCAAAGATACTTAGAAACTACAGAAGACTGGATGATGGTATGTGTCAAAGAACATGAAAGTAGTAACCGTGTTTACTCCGTAATAAAGGAAGCCAACATATTCAAAATGGAGGTTAAAATGGGCGTAGAAATACAAGTAAAGCACAGTACACCGGCTGAAGCTGCAAAATACTTAAAAAAGAAAGCAAAGACAGATGCAACCGACCAGATACAGAAACAATGGCAAGATAAACCGCTTCATGGCCAATACTCTGCCCGTACCAAACAAGCTGACGGATACAAAACCCGTACCCATCAGTGGCTACGTAGTGCAGGGTTGAAAGCTGAAACTGAAGGATTTATCCTTGCTGCACAGGACCAATGCTTGTTAACTAGGAATTAAAAATCACATATAGGAAAATACTGTGTTATCCCAAAATGCAGATTCTGTGATAAATATCCAGAAACCATTGATCATCTTGTATCAGGTATTGGCACCCACTGAATATAAAACCCGGCATGACAGATTGGGCCAATATCTGCACTGGAAAATTTGCAACTTCTACGGGAAGGAAAGTGAAAGAAATTGGTACGAACACCACCCAGACCCGGTTACGGAGATAGGACCTGTTACAATTCTATTGGACTACACAATACACACTGACAGAACAATCAAAG
>OZ038510.1:71056027-71066027 GCA_964036315.1 Acanthosepion esculentum
GAGAAACCACATCACTTGAAGATATTCAACAACTAAAATGGATAATAATAATTTTAATATTGATTTTTTACAAAGTATTTTTTCAATTTAACTTTTTAAAATTTTTCTTTATTTGAATAAATGAATATTAAACTTTTTTCATATAATTATTTAAGTAATTCAAAATTTTACACAAAATCATATCGAATTATGAATTAATTTTGCTGAAGTATCCGATATGCAGCATTGATAATTTGATTTTAAAATTTTTCAATTTTTAAAAGTATATTATACTGAAATACTCAACTGAAGAAGAAATGAAGGTCAGCTTATCAGACATTCGACCAAACATTGAAGAAATCAGGGAAAAACGCCATGCACAGGTTTCAAACTAAATAAACTGTACAAATATTTGAATAGAAATATTGAAATAAAGTAAGTTCATATTTGTGTGGGTATTTTTTAAATCTATGGTTTTATTTCATAACATTTAAATGTATACCTTTTAAAAATGTTGATAAGGTGCCGTGATATTTTCATTTGCTCCCAGGTGTGCCGTTGCTTAAAAGACTGAGAAATGGAGTATTGCCATATATGGACTGGAACCACTTCAGTTTGTCTCAAGGTCCTTGATAAAATCCAGAGACGCATATGCAATATAATTGGCCCTGATCTGGCATCTCGTCTGCAGTCGCTCTCTCACAGACGTGCCGTCGCGTCCCTCTGTCTTTTTAGAAATATTTTCACGGTAACTGCTCCGATGAGCTGCTTTCGCTGGTTCCCAGACTTCATGAATTTCAGCGTTCAACTAGACTGGCATCTCGCTCTCACCTTTTCACTGTCGAAACTGTTAAATATAGCCGTATTTTCGACTCCAATAGCTTCATATCTCGCACCTCACGCATGTGGAACTCCCTTCCCTTTTCTTGTTTCCCTGATAGCTATGATCTCCAACCATTCAAATGTAATGCCAATCGACGTCTCCAGATGCCCTGATCTATCCCCTAACCTTCTCTTCATCGTTTCCTCTATCACTCCTCCTTGTTCTCGCTCCAACTCTGTAAACCCTTGCGTGCTAGTGGCTTCCCGCCTTGCTTGGGGTTGAATGCTTAAAAAAATGTGCATAGATATTTCTCATATAGTGCCCCTTTCACTCAGAGACCACGGAAGGGGACATAGTAATTAGGCACTTAAAACTAGTCTCTTCTAAGATGAAAAACAACAACAACAACAACAACAACAATAATAATAATAATAATAATAATAATAATGATATCAGTTAAATGATAATTCTCCTATAGGGCCTAAGGACCATAGTTTGGATCCAGCTCTAAATGATACAAATCAGTAAACATAATATACACAAATGATTATAATAATAATAATAAACTGACAGGGAAATAAAAGCCAACAGACCTGATATTAATATAAAAGACAAGAAATTCAGTAGGTTTATGGTTATTGATATGTCAGTACCATCGGAGAGAAACAACTCCATGAAAATTATCGAGAAATTGTTCAAATACAAGGACCAGGAGATCGAGATTAACAGGATGTGGGGAAGACTGAGACTGGTAATCGGAGCTCTGGGCATCGTGAGAAAAGCAATGGACCATTTTACTAGTAGTGTCCCAGGTAACATCAACATCCAAGTTGCCCAGAAGATCGCCTTAATAGGAACATCCCATATACTAAGAAAAGGGCTATCTATTAAATGAAATATTTTCCTATAGGGTTTAAGAACCATAGTTTTGACCCGGCTCTACAAGTTGCCCAGAAGATCGCCCTACTAGGAACATCCAATATACTAAGAAAATGGCTATCAATTAAATGACAATTCTCCTAAAGAGCCTAAGGACTATAGTTTGGAAACATAACATACACGAATAATAATAATATCAATGATTGCTGATAAGAAATTATCACGGAACAATACTGAAAAATTGTGTTGAAAACGAATGCAGATTCTGTGATGGATACAAATGAACATCTTTATCAAGCTGCACCGTATTAGCAACCAGCGAATATAAAACTCGACATGACAGGTTTAGCTAATATCTGGACCGTGAAATCTGCAACTTTTATGGCAGGCAAACTGTGAGAAATTGGTATAAATACCACCCAGAGCTGGATACCGAGCTGTATTATATTTTGGAAAACGGCGTTACAATACACACAAGCCGATTAATCACATCTAATCGTCCAGAGGTCGTGATGATATTCACTAACCGCCCCACGCGGTCGGATGTGGCACAAAGCCGGATGTGGCAAAAATTCCCCGTAGACCCCGTAAAAACGGGGTCGGGTAGCTGCCTACCACCCCAGACGAGAGTCTGCCACTTTGGCATGGCCTCGTCTGGGTTCCTCTCTACACAGAGCCAGAGAATTCGACAAGCACACCTCCGAAGTAATTTAGGCATCGTGATCAAAGGCAACAAAACTTAACGTACTTTCTTATTGATATGGCAGTTCTTGCAGATTGTAATGTATCTTTAAAGATCTTTTTAAAAAAAACTATCAAAATACAAAGATATTGAAGTGGAAATTTCAAGAATGTGGCATATAGAGAATTCAATAAATCCGGTTGTATTTGGGGACCTGGATTTGATTAGAGAAGGTCCTGATAAACTCATTGAAAGACCCCCTGGTATCCGATCCGTTAAAGAAATGCAAAATATTTCCCTCAAAATCCCACCTTCAAACAAGCTTTTTTTTGGGGGGGGGGTGAATAAATGTTCTGTGGAAAATGTAAAGATGGAATTTCGGACCTTAGGTTAGGACATGGAAGGAAATGCGTATACAACAGAAATCAAAAGCACTGATAATAAATTACAATAATACGTAGAAAATAGTTGGAGCACGGAGAAACCGTTTTACACATGATATCACTTATACGATACGTGAGTCAGTTATGTGCCATGCGTGATACACGCGATCATGTATCTTTCGATATATGATAGACGAGGCAGATTTTTTTCCCCGCAGTAGGTTGCCATTTCTTCCTGCGGTAGACCAGTTGCCATACCAGGCTATAGAACCCGGCCTGTCTTGCTATTTACCCCATAGGTGGTGTGGGGGAGAAGAAAGGGATTCATACCTTTCCCAAGGGTATTAGCACGTAAGTGAATGTAATGGATTCGATTGGAATTCGAACTCGGCTCTCCGATTTCTCAATGAGATCCGCTATGTTGAATTTACATTGATTATTTCAAATAAATAACTAAAATTCAAATTGACAGGATGTAACTAATAAAATTTTGGCTACTATACGGGCAACATCCTGGTCTTGTTAATTATCGAAACGGTGGGAATTACTTGAGCTAAAACAACAAAATAAAAAATTTTGCAAGTTTATCTACAACTTTGATTTTCGTATAAAATTGGGGAAAAAAGGCTACGTTCATTAGAGTTACTGCTCTGTCTTAAACTTTAGAATATAGACATTGCGCTTAAATTGTCCTCATCTTTGTCGCCATATTTATTACAACGTTTCGGCCCTTTAGTATCTGTCTATTTTTCTGAGATGAGGTATTATATACATTATTTACATTATTCGGACTATTGTCCTCATCTTTGTCGCCATATTTATTACAAGGTTTTGCCCCTTCAGTATCTGTCTATATTTCTGAGATGAGGTATTATGTACACTATTTACATTATTCGGACCTTTGTCCTCATCTTTGTCGCCATATTTATTACAACGTTTCGGCCCATTAGTATCTGTCTATTTTTCTGAGATGAGGTATTATATACATTATTTACATTATTCGGACTATTGTCCTCATCTTTGTCGCCATATTTATTACAAGGTTTTGCCCCTTCAGTATCTGTCTATATTTCTGAGATGAGGTATTATGTACACTATTTACATTATTCGGACTATTGTCCTCATCTTTGTCGCCATATTTATTACAACGTTTCGGCCCTTTAGTATCTGTCTATTTTTCTGAGATGAGGTATTATATACACTATTTACATTATTCGGACTATTGTCCTCATCTTTGTCGCCATATTTATTACAAGGTTTTGCCCCTTCAGTATCTGTCTATATTTCTGAGATGAGGTATTATGTACACTATTTACATTATTCGGACTATTGTCCTCATCTTTGTCGCCATATTTATTACAACGTTTCGGCCCTTTAGTATCTGTCTATTTTTCTGAGATGAGGTATTATATACACTATTTACATTATTCGGACTATTGTCCTCATCTTTGTCGCCATGTTTATCAGAACGTTTCCGCCGTTGTACGCTCCGGACTTCTTCAGGTGGTTGGAATGTCGAGATCATAGACAAAGAACATCAATGGAAAATTCGTAAACTTAAGGAATCAGCAGATATGCTAGGCCACAAAAATCTCCTGAGCCGACCTAGCATAGAAATGAATACAATATGGGAACCGGTAATAAGGTGTGCTAGAGAAAGGAGATAATAACAACAAAAATTGCAATATGAGCTCTGGCAAAAAAAAATAATGCAATGATAACAGCAAAAATTTCAGTATGAGCACTGGTAAAAATGATGCTGAAGACATTAGGTTTATAATAACCAGAAATTCATACACAGATGTCCTCAAGGACACATGACACAGTGGATAAAGGCGTTGGTTAGATCCATTGACAGGACCCAAACAGTGTGAGTTCAATATATATAATTATTCAGTGGGGAACTTGGAGGGGGTAATTAACAAGAGATAACTGATAACGGACATCCATTAGACATACCAACCACCTGAAGAAGCGTACAACGGCCGAAACGTTGTGACAAACATGCCGACAAAGATGAGGACAATAATGTAGATAGTATACTATGAAAGTATTTATAGAATGACATAGAGAGGCCACTTTACGGCGGCGGACTAGTGACTCGAGCTGAGCAGTCAGATCAGGAACAATAATAAGTGTGTGAAACGAAACTCTTAGCATAGAACATAAGGTGACATCTAGCCAGCTCAACTGTAAATTGATGAGATCTCGATGCCAGTCTAGTACTGTGCTTAAATTCATAAAGTCTAGGAACCATATGGAAGAGCAATATTTATTTTATAAAATTTACAAAAATGTGGCACAAGTCTAAAAGAGGGAATGGGGAAAGAATGATCTTCTGTCTTGTAATTAAACTTAGCTAGCCACAATCACAGACCCAAATATACCAAAATATTCTTTACACCAAAAACATTCTTACATACCATTCTTGCTACATTCACTATAATAACTCAGAATCTCCATGAAGTCCAAACTAGTCCCCACATGTACAATTCTTTTCTGTCGGGGGATAGGAATAAAACAACAATTAAAAATCAAAATCCCAATGATTTGTGAAGAGCTCTTTTGAACAGTTATCATGAAAGTATTTATAGAAAAGGCACAGAGAGGCAACCTTATGGCAGTTGGTAAGGAAGGGACTGAAGCCAAGCTGCAAGATCAGAAGCAATGATATTGCTGATTCTTCTTTGGATTTTATCAAGGAGCTCAAGGTAAATAGCAGAGACACCGGATAATATGAGGTAGCAATATTCTAAGCATAGACAAATGGTAAACTTATAGATATATAAGATGGATTATGGAGAGAAAAATTGTTATATATTATATATGCGTGGCACGTATAGCAAAGTGCTCAATATCAGTGATAGAGCTAATATACATAGTTATATTGATGTGAGTTTGTGACTCTCGGTTTCATGCCCTTGCAATCATCAGACAAACATATATATATATATATATATATATATATATATATATATATTTGAAAAAATCTAGGGTGCAGATTTATATTCTGATAAGAGTCGATAGTGGCAATATCAAGAATTCTTTTGTCTAAGTAAGTTATTTTCTCTTTTAATAAAGTTTGGCATTCTTTATTGTGCTGCCTACAGATGCAACTTCAGCCGTATTGGTGTCATTTTCACACCTAATTATCATATTTTTAGCAGAGATTCTGAAGGAGTGTTGAAGATTGTCATGTCGGAATAAAGTGTCACTGCCAACACTCGCCAGTGAGCATGCACAGATAACCTCATCTTGAAATAATTATATCATGTGACATACCATTCTTGCTACATTCACTATAATAACTCAGAATCTCCATGAAGTCCTAACTAGTCCCCACATGTACAGTTCTTTTCTGTCGGGGGAGAGGAATAAAACAACAATTAAAAATCAAAACCCCAATGATTAGTGAAGAGCTCTTCTGAACAATTGTCATGAAAGTATTTATAAAAAAGACATTGAGGTCCAACATTAGAGCGGTGGGCTTGTGACTGGAGCTGAGTCACCAGATCAGGACCAGTAATATTGCAGATTCTTCTTTGGATCTTACCAAGAAGCTCAAGGTAAATAGTAGTGGCATTGGATCATATATGGCAGCAATATTCTAAGCATGGACAAATGGTAGACGTATAGATATGTAAGATAGATTCTGGAGACAAAAAAATGTCTCGTGCAACATAGTGAACCGACTTTCTGAGCAGCTGACCTAGCAATGGATTCAATATAGTCTTTCCACTTCATATCAGTAGAGAACTTGAGCCCGAGAAGGCGGAACGAGTAACTTTCCTGGAGGATAGCATCAGCCATGCTGATGGAATCCATACTGGGGTCAATCAGATGATTAATGGAGAGAAGTTTAGTTTTGTAGGCGTTAAAATTAACAAGCTATCTTTTGTCCCAGTTAATTACGGACTTGAAATACGGACATAAAATTATATTAGCATTTTATGGTAAAACCAAAATTTTATGAAGATTAAAAACGTCTAAACCAATTTATCACACCTCAGTCATCAGAGTAAAAACAGAGGACAAAAAAATGTGCACAAGGACTAAAAATTATACAAACCCAAACATTAACTTCTAATTACCTTTAAGCCCACTAACCACTACTTTTGCTGAGAGTGTGATGGCTGGTAGGACTTAATATACACTGCTGTCTTTTTTTGTCTTCATTGACGACATTGCAATGATATCTGAATTTTTAAAATATATATAATTTATTAATTGTGTCTATTTAAAAATTCTAAAACACAGAGGACATTTTTTATTTTGCGTATAAATAATTGTCTCAGAATAAATTTTATATTTGCCTTGAAGAAGAAATACATCGGTTAAGAATAATTTTCATCTTGCTTTCATTCATATATATATATATATATATATATATATATATATATAGGCAGTATATCTTCATTCAATTACAATTACTTTTGTAAGTTACAATTGTAATTTACCTCTGAATATTATCTTGGAAAAGACCTAAAGTACTTGGGTTAACAGAAACTACGGCGACTGCGTTGATGCATTTCATCTTAACCTCAAGAAGCTCTTTAGAGAACCTGCAGAGGAATAGTAGGAAATAAGTAGACACAATATAACTATATGGTTCAATGAAACATATATGTATATATGTGTGTGCGTGTGTGGGGTGGTGGTGCTTAGATAGTCCGGTGAAAGGAAGTCAAAAGATATAAAACAACAAAAATAATAATTCTGACAATAAGACTTATAATATTTATTGCATATTTGTAGTCCTTCAGACCAAACGTAAGCATATTAGAAGTACATTAAAAATCGGAATTTTCGAGCACGCCTGTGTCCTTTTTTAACGAGACAAGGAATAAAAAAATGAATGGGACTTTCTTTTCCTTTGAAAGTTTTTTCTTCGCATGCGTTATATGACCGAGGAGGTCTGATAGTTTTCGGCTGGTTGTTTGCCACGATTAGACTTGTAGTGGTTTTGTAGACAGCATTATGTGAAAACTGCACATATATATATATATATATATATATATATATATATATATATATATGTCATTCACAGACAGTACTGTTTCGCTGTATCTCAGCTCCTTGGTGCGACTATACTTCCGAATGCCTCAAGCCAGGATTGAAACACAACTAATTTGGTGTCAGCCAGAGCTATCTTCACTCGGTAGAGTTACACAACTAAATCTAGCGTATTGTTTTTACAAAAGTAAACAAATGCCCATCAGCCAAAGTGCCCCATTATATATATATATATATATATATATATATATATATATTGAATAAACAGGTAGGCATGACTGGCTACTACTTTAAGTTTCATGTGCTTGCACACAATCTTCAGGTAGCCAGTAACTTGCAGTAATAAGATGATGAGCTTATATACAACCGGACGAGTACAAATTTACAAGTAAACCAAACTCGCACAGAGGGGAGGGTAGATCACCCAGCCAAGATCTAAAATGGCAAAAAAATCAACTTATATATATGTGTGCGTGTGTGTGTGAGTACTTGTGAGTATCTATCTATCTATCTATCTATCTATCTCTCTGTCTCTCTCTCTGTCTGTCTGTCTCTCTCTCTCTCTCTCTCTCTCTCTCTCTCTCTCTCTCTCTATATATATATATATATATATATATATATATATATATATATAAGAATACAGTTTCTACATAAAGCGTTCTATATACATATATATATATATATATATATATATATATATATATATATATATATATTCAACTTTTCACCCCAAGCAAGTTGGGAGGGAGTGCCACTAGCACGTAAGGGTTTCGCCTTGCTTGTTTTTGATTTTATTGAGGGTACTGTATAGTAGGATCAGTTGGGCACTGTCTGTGAGGAAAAGTGCTCGGTGACGCAATTCACTCCGCCAGAAATTTCAAACGACATGCTGTATTGCTTGACATTCGCGCCGGAAGCTGCGATAGGGACCTTTTAGAGTGGATAGGTGTCTATGAATAACAGAGGATTCGGAAAGAATTTCATGAGTCTAATGGTGATTACGAAGGTGTTTGGAGTGACCATAAACGTTTATGAAAATTTAAAAAAATAGTAACGAGAAATAATTCCCGAGAGACGAAAGTTCAACGGCACATTATTATAGATAGAAATTCATAATACTGCTTTGCAACCTTTTAACTAAAAAAAATAATATTGAATCTTCTAGAATGTCCGTCCTGGGTATGACGATAAACTACATCCGCGTCCTGGGTAAGACGATAAACTACGTCCAATAGCAAGGTCTCAGATCAGGAGGGGCGTGGAACCGCCTATTAATTGCTAGTGTTCTCAGGTCCACCCTGACCGGGGTTGGTAGCACCTGTTAGTGTGTGTGTGTGTGTGTAACGAATGCACGGCCGCAACTTTCGACGAATTTGCACCAAAATTTACATACACATGCTCCAAGTTAGCGGGAACCGCCAACACCGACTATGCATTTCCGAACTCCCATCAATAGTGGAAATAATCGATTTTTTTATGCTTCTACGGGAGATTTCATGTAGTTTGCGGCCATTTTCTACTGGCCAGAGTGAGAACCTATAGCTGGCTGCCACGAATAGGCTGGAAGATTCCCAGATATTAGGGTCCCAGCTATGGGCAAATAGTTAACCACAAACTTGTGTAAAAATAGGTCTTAATACCAGAAATACCTTGTAATAATAATAAAAAAATTATTACCAGCAACAATTTTTAAGGAAAAATTATTATCAGCAATACTTAAAAAAAAATACCATCAATATATTTATACATTCATTGAAAAAATATATTACATTGATTGTCATTTTGCTATAAAAATGTATTGGTCATTATAAAATGTATTGTTGATTTTTGTTTGGGAGGTTCATTATTTGCCAACAGCTACGACCCAAACAGGAGCTACCACCCCGAGGAACCTGGGAACAATAGGAATTAAGAGGTTGTTCCAGTCTACTTAAAATCTCTAATCTCCAAAACAGAGACCTTGCTGCCGGACGTACTTTATTCTCAAACCCAGGACGATTATATTGAATAGGAAACCCAGACTTGAACTGGTATAATGATACTTTAAACTAAAAGTTCACATACATGTTCAGTTCATGAATCCCTTCATAATGATTATCTTCTCGTTTGGCTCCTTATACAACACGAGAAGTAAGTCTTCTTTTTCTATGTTCCGCCAGGACGTGGAAACCTCATGTTCCTTTTTTTTATGACTCTTTGTAAGGTTTGTCTTTTTGCTATCTGTCCTAATAGTTTCTCGTT
>OZ038510.1:71071027-71093527 GCA_964036315.1 Acanthosepion esculentum
AAATGCTGGAATTATTATATAATAATTGAGACTCGGAGTTGTGCAATTATGATATTATATATATTTCTTGAACATTGTTTTTTCTTACATTATCGAGTATTTATACAGTGCTGGTCGTTAAAAGTGATTCACCTGATTTTATTTACTTACAAAAGTTTTCGCCTATTGTTTTGGGGGTCAAACTAATTTTTAGTCTTACTAATATAAAGACCCCTTCCCGACCACCTAGTAAAAAAGTTTACTCACCCTAAGGTATTCTATTGAGAATGATTTCTAGCGAGAATGAAAATAAATGTGGGTATTCAATAATCTATCTATCTATCTATCTATCTATCTATCTATCTATCTATCTATCTATCTCAGTTTGTTAATATCTATCTATCTATCTATCTATCTATCTCAACCTATTCCCACCTATCATCTCTGTCTGTCCCATTCTATCTGTGTCTGTATCATCTCAATTTATTCCTATCTATCTATCTATCTATCTATCTATCTATCTATCTATCTATCTATCTAAAAACCTATTCCCACCTATCATCTCTGTCTGTCCCTATCTATCTGTCTCTGTATCATCTCAATTTTGTCCTATCTATCTATCTATCTATCTATCTATCTATCTATCTATCTATCTATCTATCTATCTATCTATCTCAGTTTGTTAATATCTATCTATCTATCTATCTATCTATCTATCTATCTATCTATCTATCTATCTATCTATCTCAACCTATTCCCACATATCATCTCTGTCTGTCCCTATCTATCTGTCTCTGTATCATCTCAATTTTTTCCTATCTATCTATCTATCTATCTATCTATCTATCTATCTATCTATCTATCTATCTATCTATCTATCTAAAAACCTATTCCCACCTATCATCTCTGTCTGTCCCTATCTATCTGTCTCTGTATCATCTCAGTTTTTTCCTATCTATCTATCTATCTATCTATCTATCTATCTATCTATCTATCTATCTATCTCTCTAAAAACCTATTCCCACCTATCATCTCTGTCTGTCCCTATCTATCTGTCTCTGTATCATCTCAATTTTTTCCTATCTATCTATCTATCTATCTATCTATCTATCTATCTATCTATCTATCTATCTATCTATCTATCTATCTCTCTAAAAACCTATTCCCACCTATCATCTCTGTCTGTCCCTATCTATCTGTCTCTGTATCATCTCAATTTTTTCCTATCTATCTATCTATCTATCTATCTATCTATCTATCTATCTATCTATATATCTATCTATCTATCTATCTATCTATCTATCTATCTATCTATCTCTCTAAAAACCTATTCCCACCTATCATCTCTGTCTGTCCCTATCTATCTGTCTCTGTATCATCTCAGTTTTTTCCTATCTATCTATCTATCTATCTATCTATCTATCTATCTATCTATCTATCTATCTATCTAAAAACCTATTCCCACCTATCATCTCTGTCTGTCCCTATCTATCTGTCTCTGTATCATCTCAATTTTTTCCTATCTATCTATCTATCTATCTATCTATCTATCTATCTATCTATCTATCTATCTCTGTTTGTTAATATCTATCTATCTATCTATCTATCTATCTATGTATCTATCTATCTATCTATCTCAACCTATTCCCACATATCATCTCTGTCTGTCCCTATCTATCTGTCTCTGTATCATCTCAATTTTTTCCTATCTATCTATCTATCTATCTATCTATCTATCTATCTATCTATCTATCTATCTATCTATCTATCTAAGCAAAGCCGAAGCAATTTTCAAATACTGGAAGTATTGTATAATAATTATAACTCGTAGTAGTGCAATTAAGACATCATGTATATTTTTTAAATAGCTATGTTACTTAACACTGAACATTGTTTTTTTCTTAGATTATAAAGTATTTTCATGCATTTGTATAGGATCAGTCGCTCGTATACATACCTATATTTAACCATTCTGTTATATATATATATTCTGCGATTAAGCTTTCTATTCAATTTTTCTAGTGTTCAAACGAGTATTTTAGAAGGTGAAGAAACTGTCCAAATATTCTGTAATATCCGAGCACTTTCATCTATACTTTTATCCATCTTCAACGATGATGTCATTTTTGCTTTTTAATTGGGTGTGTCCGATGTGTGTATATTTTTTACTGTAATAGAGATCATTTTCCGATCACAATTAGCACATTGACGCCGTGCTCGTTGTTAATATTATTAAGTTTTGGCTTTTTCTTTTTTATTATTAAAACATCCATTATTTTTAATCGTTTTTTACATGTGGATCAGGTTAATATGTTTATATTCTCTACTAGTATGTTTCGGATGGAATCTGGTAAGTTTGTGTGTGTTTAAATGTATTCTAATAGAGCTGTGGTCAGATAGGTGTAACGTAAGGCGTCTGGATAGGCATGTAGTCGTGTGACCGTTGTAATTATTTATAAGTTCGCTTTGATCAGGAACACAGTTACTTAAGGGGCATTTGAACTTATAGTTAATGTTCGTTCGTTGTAATTTTGACTTAGCTGGTGTGTTGTTATATTTGAAGATGAGTTTAGCTGTTTTAAATTTCTTGTAGTAAATAATTAATTTGAATTTTTACTCGGGTATATATATATATATATATATATATATATATATATATATATATATATATATATATATATATATATATATATATATATATATATATTTGTGTGTGTGTGTGTGCATTATAATATTTTTATTACAAGAGATAGATAGATAGATAGATAGATAATGAACAGGCTGAGATAGATAGATAGATAGATAGATAGATAGATAGATAGATAGATAGATAGATAGATAGATAGATAATGAACAGGCTGAGATAGATAGATAGATAGATAGATAGATAGATAGATAGATAATGAACAGGCTGAGATAGATAGATAGATAGATAGATAGATAGAAAGATAGATAGATAGATAGATAGATAGATAGATAGATCTAAACAGACTGAGATAGATATATAGAGAGATAGAGCGATAGAGAGATATGAACAAGCTAGGGATATAGATACAGAGATAGACAGGGAGACAGACATGTAAACATCCGTATAGACAAAGTGACATAGGTATTAAAAGATTGCGATAGATAGATAGATAGATAGATAGATAGATAGATAGATAGAATTCCTTCGTCTACAATTCGGTATTCTTTATTCTAAGAAAAGTAAGATGTAGACAAAGGAATTCATTTTATCCATGACTTCAAGCACTATTATATATATATATATATATATATATATATATATATATATATATATATATGTTTGTGTGTGTGTTTGTGCGCGCGTAGGCGCGTGCGCTATATAATTGTGATAGCAATAACTTTTAATTCATATTTCTTTAACAAAAGACGGGCAAGCCATATTTGGAACTAGTTTTCTTTTTTGAGCACTGAATATCTGCAGAAACATTTCCGAGTGTTGGTTTCCCCGAGCAATGTAGGGTAATATTCTAACCATTTTAAGAATAGGAGATACATATTCTGGTATATGGAAGATTAATAATACTATTATTTTTTCTATTATGTGTGTAGGGGATAAGCCTTTTTTTGTGGTAGTAGTAAATCTCTTTTTAGTGGGGTTTTGTTTCGTTTCTGAATACGGTCAGAAATTTCTGTCCTCGTCCGTACGCAGTGATCGGAAGCGGAGGCGGGTTTTTTTTCTCATAACTTCAGACGTTTTTAATCTGTCTATCTATCTATCTATCTATCTATCTCCCTCTGCTTTTATATATATATATATATATATATATATATATATATATATATATATATATATATATATATATATATATATACACACACACAAGTACACACACACACATATATATATCACTCTGCTTCTTTCTATCTATCTATCTATCAATCTATCTATCTATCTATCTATCTATCTATCTATCCCAGTATCTTTCTATCTATCTATCTATCTATCTATCTATCTATCCCAGTCTCTTTCTATCTATCTATCTATCTATCTATCTATGCCTACTTACAATTACTCTGCTTCTATCTATCCATCTATCCATCTATCTATCTCAGTCTGTTCATGTCTATCTATCTATCTCTTGCTTGTATACATATATATATATATATACATACATACATACATATATATATATATATATATATATATATATATATATATATATATATATATACGTATGTATGTATATAAATATATCACTCTGCTTTTATCTATCTATCTATCTATCTATCTATCTATCTATCTATCTATCTATTTATGTCTGTTTATAACTATTTTCTATCTATCTATCTATCTATCTATCTATCTATCTATCTATCTATCTATCTATCTATCTATCTATCTATCTATCTCAATCTGTTTTCGTTATATCCCCAGCATCAACCAATTTCTGAGTAGACAATCGTTGGCAGAACTGAAGAGTCCAAATATTCAGTTCTCTATAAAAATAACAGATTGAAGCCGACAAAATAATTAATGCCTAAAATACGAACAGCACATGTTTCTCGATGAGTGAGACGGTCGAATGTGACGGAACGAAAAAAAAACAACCAAAAAACAGGAGAAAATTAATTTAATAAGGAGACCAAAATTATTCTGGGATTTTTTTGTATATATTTGAAAATAGTGTGATTGCATTTATTGTTTAAACCATCAGGACCAAGAATTTCGTACCTCAAATGAAGATTCTGAACAATTTTGCGATCCAATGATGTAATATGTTACACATTGCACTAGTTTTATTACGATTTTCAATAAACTGCAAATTTAAAACCTTTTATCTTATTTGTTTGGTATGCTGTTATATACAATTTTATCTATGTTGTTTTTTAATTATGACCTGACCATTTGTGTAAGATTTTATTGATTGATTCGTCTTTTTTGTAATCTTTTACGCGTTTTTATAACTTTTACTTATCCACTAAATTAAAAATAAAATATGCATATTTTGCATGTGGTGATTCCTAATCAGAATTCTGGTTTGAATACATTTTCTATTTAATCTATCTAATGCAAAAATATCAACTTTATTCGGATTAATTCTTAAATAGTAAATTAGGCAAAATCCGTTTGTTAGCAAAACCTGCAGAAATTAGTTATTTTTGTACATTTTTCAAGCGATTTTGAAACTAAAAGCTCTAACTTTCGTAAAAGCTATGAAGCTAATATTTGGTGTTATTCCTTACCATATCAAATACCAGCTTTGGCACTAAGTGCAGAGTTGATTTTCTAAAAAGTGAAAAATCATCATGCTCTAGAGGGCCTGTGTGGTGATGTGCCTGCTTTTCACACCTATGGGACATGGGTTGGGTACCGCGGGTTATAAGATGCAGGGGGAGATTCCATGAACGCTGATGGATTCTCGGTGTCCACTAGATATCTCACGGGCCAGCCGCGGTGGTAATCGGAAAGATCAGTGCAATCAGCATCGATGTTCATGTGCATCACTACAGGTTTAGCTGGGCCAGTTATGCGACTCGTCTTCATGTCAGCAGATGTTCAAAAAATCCGCTACGGTACTCAACCCCAGCATAAAACAAAGAAATGCTACAAGCACCGTTAAAAAGGGTCTCTTCCACCCTGACATATGGAAGGGTTCTGGGTGGGAAACTGCTGCTTGCGATCGAAATAAGTGGAGGCGTATGATTGATGGAGACACAAAAGTCTTCTTCCAAGAATATCCAATGAGTTGGGCAGTTGTCATTGGTACAGCTAGGAAAAGAGGAAATCATTGATCCGGAAATACATTAATTTATGTGATGAATGGGGCTGAGGATGCAGGCATCGCTATCCACAAGAAGAGTCATGTTGCTGCTCCATTGATAAATTACGATCAGGACGACGCTGGGAATGACTTAACATTCCGATTGTGTCAGAAAACCTCCAAGGAACCGCCCCGGATTCACCCGTCACATGAAAACCGAAAAGAAAGCTGAACAGAATTAAAAAAAAAAACAAAAAAAATGCGATGCTCGGTATAGAATAAATTAGGTTGTATTGCAAGTCACGTGCTGACTTCAAGAGCTATTGTCATTTTCTCTGTCAGCCTGTTCATATCTATTTATCTATCTATCTATCTATCTATCTATCTATCTATCTATCTATGTTAGTCTGTTCATATCTCTCTCTCTCTCTCTCTCTCTCTATATATATATATATATATATATATATATATATATATATATATAATTTATATATATATATATATATATATATATATAAAGTGTGTGTCTGTGTAAGACTCTTGTGCACAACGCAGGAAAAGGAATGAATCATCTTGTTCTCTCCCCATCTGCTACGGGTAAATAGCATGACAGACCGGGTTCTATAACCTTGGCTGGCAACTGGTCTGCCGCAGAAAGAAATGGCAACCTAGAGCGTTGAAAAAAATCTGCCTCGTCAGTCATGTTTCAATAGATATATGATCGCCTAAGCGTATATCATGCATGCCACATAACTGACTGACTGATATATATATATATATATATATATATATATATATATATATATATATATATATATATATATATATATATCCAAGTGTGGGATTGGTATATACGGAGTAAATTCCAATAACCAATAATTATTATTCTTGAAAGAGTGCTCAATACAGAGTAGAGCAGATATAATCATTTATTTGTATATCATAACATAAATATGTTATAAAATCACTACAAAAATAGCCATTTTGTTTCAACACTTCTCGTGTCTTATCAAGTGATGATGTAGAACCTGATGATGTAGGGTTCTACATCATCACTTGATAAGACACCAGAAGTGTTGAAACAAAATGGCTATTTTTGTAGTGATTTTATAACATATTTATGTTATGATATACAAATAAATGATTATATATATATATATATATATGTGTGTGTGTGTGTGTGTGTGTGTGTGTGTGTGTGTGTAATTTGGCAGCAACTTTTCTTTTAGACATGTTGTGTTGAATGTTAAAGACAACATCTTCCTGCATATTTTCTTTTGAATTTTCTCATATTTTCTAATGAGACTTTTTATTTGAAAATGATATCGAAATAAATATTGTCCGTACGATAACCTAGTACTTTCGAACATCATTGTTCATCTTCAGGGTCAAAATTTTTTTTTAGTCAAAATTTTTGAAAAACATTTGCCAATTGTCTTGTAGCGGAATCATGTTGCTACATATTTTACAAACTAAATAAACGTTAAAATCCTTTTAATTTCAAAAGACGTCACATGATTAAAAATCTTCGCCATGCACGTCATAACAACATGTTTATATATATATATATATATATATATATATATATATATATATATGAGGAAGAGGTTATAGTAGTTCCAACGAGAGAATAGTGTGTATATTAAAAAAAAGCGAGAAACCGCAAACTTTTTTGGTTGTAATGTGGTGGATTGAAAAAAAAATATTATGCTTTATTTTCCATGATTTTGCTAAACGTGTTTCTGGTGTCGCGACCGCCATCAGGCAAAGGGTGGAGATTTCTACATATTATTAAAAATAATTCATTTTTTTCTTTATGTTTTTCGATGTTAAATATTCTCGATATGAGGCATTCTCTTTTTCTGTGTTAGTGACCCAAATGCCTTTCTTGAACTGTCAGGGAAAAGTTCTGCTTGAAAGGTTATAAAACAATTAAGATTAGTTCGAGATATTATAGAGTAGTTATCGACATGCTTATCTTTTAATGACCCCTGTGTGTTTTTAGATCTATTTCCATTTCCGTGTGTTTTTGTCAGCATGCGTGTATATATGTGTATATCCCATCTCCATATATGTACACTGTCTCACTACGAGGATTATATATATATATATATATATATATATATATATATATATATACGAGGGTCATTCAATAAATACGGTGAATTTTTCGGTATAAGGACTTCTAATACAGATAGAAGCTTACTCTTTTTTATTTTTTTTTGTTTTACTTCTTTTTCATATCGATTTAATTTCTTTTGCAGATTAAAAAAAAACTTTGAGAGTTTTGGCGATTAACAAAGATGGCCGAACAAGAAGCATACTCCAGGATTGAACAGCGGTTAGTTATCAAGTTTTTTGGTTGCTGAAGGGTGAAAACCAGTTGAAATTCATAGGAGAATGTCAACTGTGTATGGTGCCACATGTTTCGACCAAAAAATGTCTACAAGTGGGCTAAATTGTTTAAAGAAGGACGGAGCAGTGTTGAGGATGAAGACAGGCCAGGGAGGCCTACAGAAGTGAGGTCTCCTCAGTTGATCGAATCAGTCAATGACCTCATTCAGTCTGACAGAAGGGTGACAGTGGATGCCATTGCAAGGACTTTGAGCTTATCTGTTTGGACAAACGCAGGGGTCATCAGTCAGAAGGAGTCATCTTGCATCATGACAACGCAAGGCCTCACACAGCAGCCCAAACGGTGCAGACCATCAACGAGCTGGGCTGGGAACTGCTCCCTCATCCCTCTTACAGCCCAGACCTTGCCCCTTCAGACTTTCACCTGTTTGGTGCCTTGAAAGCGTTCACAAGAGGCACGCAGTTTAAAAGTGACGATGAAGTCATAAGTGTTGTGAGCGACTGGCTGAGACATCAGTCCAAATATTTTTACGCTGAGGGAATACGGAAGCTTGTGCACAGATGGGGAAAGTGTGTGACAGTGCTGGGAGACTACGTTGAAAAAAAAAGTAAACTTCTATCTGTATTAGAAGTCCTTATACCGAAAAAAATCACCTTATTTATTGAATGAGTCTCGTATATATATATATATATATATATATATATATATATATATATATATATATATATATATGTTCAGTGCGCTTAGTGTATAATTTGAAAGGTAGTTTCAGTTCCCCAAAAAGTTAAAGTTATGCAGAAACAGAAGGCATTGTATTAAAAAAAATGAAATAAAATAAAACAAATAAATTGAATAATGTATAATACATTTTAAAATGTCAAAATATTCATATATGTCAATGTATGTCCTGAAGCAAAATTGCGGTTTGCGAAAACAATAGGTTTCCCTATTTCTTTAAGGGTATTAAATTAGAATTCCAAAGAGCATAAATCACCTATTGTGATGGCATATTAGACCTTTCCTTATTGATACGGAATATTGCAGTGTAAGTATAGTGCCCGTCAAAAAAAAAGAGGTGTTTCGGCATATATTGGCATTTCAGTCTAAGATCGAGTTATATGCGCAATCTGCCACAGATTAGATCATTGCTTAAAAATAAAAATGCTTTATCCATATGCCGTTCCTCGCACAATATTTACATTATTCGGATTATTGTCCGAATCATTCTCGCCATATTTATTACAACGTTTCGGCTGTTATACGCTCCGGCCTTCTTCCGGTGGTTGGAATCTCGAACTGAACCCTTTATTTCGCTCACTGGGGTAGACTGTTCTAGTTCCACGTGCCATGTTTAATGGATAGCGTAGAACATGAGTAAAGACTGTGTGTACGCTATCCCGTGCAGCTGCGGAAAGAAATCTAAAGGGGAGACAGGCCGTCCCCTTAAGGTAAGGCTTCAAGAACACCAGAAAGCTGTAACACGATGGAAAGTGGAAAAACAGGCGTGGCTGACCACATACGGAGAGAGAAGGATGATCACGGCCCTCTGTGGGATCAGGTTGAGATCATAGACAAAAAACATCATTGCAAAATTCGTAAACTTAAGAAATCAGCACATATGCTAGGCCACAAAAATCTCATTGTCGCCATATTTATTACAACGTTTCGGCCGTTGTACGCTCCGGCCTTCTTCTGGTGGTTGGAATGTCGAACTGAACCCTTTAATAGCTCATTGGGGGTAGACTGATCTAGTTACACGTGCCATGCTTAATGGATGTCAGTTATCAGTTATCTCCTGTTAATTTCCCTCTGAAAGTTCTCCACTGCCTTAATCGGGTATTGAACTCACACTTTGGGTCCTCGAGGACAGATGGCACAGTGGATAAAGGCGTTGGTTATATCCAGTGTCGTTGTAATAAATATGGCGACAAAGATCGGGACAATATTTAGAATAATGTAAATAGTGTACATCATACCTCATTTCAGAAATATAGACAGATGCCGTTCCACGTATCAAAATGTCACTCCGCAGTCAGCTTCCTCAGGTCATATTAAAAAAACTGTATTAAAATGTCACAAACAAAACTACAGTTTTCCGTATAGGAATACAGGTTCGATTCCTGAAGAGGAATGCAAATTTTCTACAAAATTTCTCGAACATTCAGAACGGTAAATATAATTAATAATGTTTAATTAAAAAAATAGACAATTTACTTAAAATAAATTGTATCTATTAAAATGAAATGACTGCGTAAGAAAAAAGAGGGGGAAAGAGAAATAACGATAAAAACAGAGAAAATGAGACAGAGAGAGTGATATAAACAGATAAACTGGGTATTAAAGATTGAATATGAATAAACTATAATATATATATATATATATATATATATATATATATATATATATATATGAAGAAATATATTTTTAAGGTGTGCAATATTTATGGGATATAGTGTTCAATATCAGAGACAGAGCGTATGTAAATTTAAATAAATATAAAGGTGAACATTCGCGGCCTGACGATTTCGTCTAGAATGAAACAGCCTGTCACCTCTGAGTGTTGACTTCAATGTTCACCTTCATATATATATATATATATATATATATAGAAAACTTTTTTACAATTCTGAGCAAACACGACTCCAAAACAATTATTTGGATAGGACATTTCCCGTAATGTGCTCTCTACGACGTCCGCGCGGTTGCGGTTGAACTACAAGTAGCCTGGAAATAGGACAGGGCTTGTTTTATAAGTACGTTGATGCGCAAAACTCAGACAAGATTTGTGAACCGTTTCGCCATAAGACATAAAAATGGCTCGTGAGCCACAGTCAGAGACCATATCTGAAACGGAACAGTCATCGAACCAGACCAGCCTCGATTATAAACAATGGCACACGTACCATAACAACGCGTATGTCAGTGATGATTCTTCTACATACAAAGCCACGACGAAAGTAAATCTCGTATACTCTCTCTATTCATTGTGTTTTAAAATTCTGCTGTCGCACGCAATCAGTCAGCAGTCACACATATGTTTCATTAGCGTGCTCTTCAGACACACACACATATTGGCGTACATATCCTTTCGAACTTTGCAGACTTACATGCAACACTGAAACTACTGGTCCCTTCATGGCCACAACAAAGACAATTGAATTCTAACATTTAAATACATATATATATATATACTGTATAACGGCTATTGCCATATTTAGCTTAGTCTTCTTTTTTCCCAAGATAATTTCCTTGCGTTTTTCTATTATTGTTCTTTGTAATTTGTGGACATGATACTCAAATTTTATTTTTCTACCTAAACTTCAGGTAGACTGACCCCAAAATAGTGAATAGACTAAGAGAGATAGACAGACAGACAGACAGACAGACAGACAGTGAATAGGCTTAGATAGATAGATAGATAGATAGATAGATAGATAGATAGATAGATAGATAGATAGATAGATAGATAGTGAATAGGCTGGGATAGATAGATAGATAGATAGATAGATAGATAGATAGATAGATAGATAGATAGATAGATAATGAATAGACAGAGATAATTAGGTAAGTTGATAATGAATAGACTGAAATAGATAGATAAATAGATAGGCAGATAGTGTTAGACTGATATATATATATATATATATATATATATATATATATATATATATATATATATATATATATATATATATATAAAGAGAGAGAGAGGGGGATAGAGAGGTAACAAGTGAATTTTGCATATTTTTATTAAGGATATATCTAAATGTAAGTGCATATCGTATGGTCATGCATTAAACTAGTTTTACATGCAATCCAAAACTAATCGATGTTGGAGGTGGCTACAAATATTTTCAAAATATTTCCCATACCTTCATTCTAATTCAGAATATGCAGAGTGTATATATTAATATTTTACATAAATGATTTATTTCAAACAATTTACCTTAAAGAATTTCTGGTTGCAATCCATTTATTTTTATATTGCTTATAGCGTGTTCCGGAAACGAACTATTTTTCCTTTTTTTTCTTTTTTTTTTGGGCGGGGGGTTGATTTCTGAGATATAAATTCGCTAAAACATTCTTCTTATCTTTATCATAAAACCGACAGTCAGTTTCTCTTTGGAGATAATTTTGTTTAAAATGAATTTCAATGAAGTTTCTTCCTTCCTCCCTCCCTCCCTTCCTTCCTTCCTTCCTTCTTTCCTTCCTTCCTTCCTTTCTTCCTTCCTTCCTTCCTTTCTATCTTTCTTTCTTCCTTCTTTTCTTCTTCCTTCCTTATTTCTTTCCTTTCTTTCTTTCTACCTTTCTTTCTTTCTTCCTTTATTTCTTCCTTCCTTTCTTCTTCCTTCCTATTTTCTTTCCTTTCTTTCTTTCTTTCTTTCTTTCTTCCTTTATTCCTTCCTTCCTTCCTTCCTTCCTTTCTTTCTTTCTTTCTTACTTTCTTTCTTTCTTTCTGAAATGGGGATGGATTGGCCACACACATCGCAAGCCTGCTCCTAGTGTCACCAGACAGGCCCTTGACTGGAATCCACAAGGGAAGCGAAAAGTGGGTCGACCAAAACAGACTTAGCGCAGAAGTGTTGACCCAGAGGTGAAGGTAGCCGGCACGACATGGGCCGAGCTGAACAGGATCGCCCGGAACCGCGTCCGTTGGAAGGGTGTTGTTGCAGCCCTATGTTCTCCAATGAATCAAGAAGTATAACAATATATGTAGGAGGTATATCTGCCATACCCTGTATATTATTTTTATACGCCTACACGACTAAAAAATGTGACTATATGACTAGTTTCATTGTATTAAACGCATTTCCTACGTAACACATTTGTAACGAGAACATTTCACTCAGATAGAATTCTACCTTAGCAAAAGAATTGCTACTTTGTGGAATCAACCCCCCTACATGTCCACCTCCCTGAATCTGTTCAAATTATGCTTTAATTACTATGCATTCTCATCATACTACAAGCCTCTTTTAAACTTTATATCACACATATCATTCAGAACTGATCGACCATGAGTGGCTCTCGAGACTTGTATTAAATCAACTTTAGTAAAAATTGTTTATTACATATTGCGACTTCTCTAGGTATAATTTGCGACTATGTGACTGCTTTTTATACTAACATGACTACCGTTTTACATTAATGTATCTATGTGAATGACCTGATAAAAATATTGTGTTGGTGCATAATTATCAGGCGTTTTTTAAACAATATTTATTATGAAAAAAGAAACATAACAATTCAACAATAACATTTTTAAATGGTTATTCCAGAGCGTATGATTATCGACACGCATTTTTATAACCTGAAAATAAAATCTCAGTCAGTCTGTCTGTCTATCTATCTATCTATCTCAATCTGTTCTTATCTATCTATCAATGTATGTCGATTATGTATTGTGTTGGTGCATAATTATCAGGCGTTTTTTAAACAATATTTATTATGAAAAAAGAAACATAACAATTCAACAATAACATTTTTAAATGATTATTCCGGAGCGTATGATAATCAACACGCATTTTTATAACCTAAAAATAAAATATTTTTATTTTAAAAAAAGTAAGTAAAACAGCAATTTTCATTAACAAATAACTCGCCTACAAAAACGCCTGATAATTATGCACCGACACGATATTATGTATTAGACTATATGACTTACAAAAAATAACTGTTCTTATTACAAAACGTGACTATCTGACAGATCTGATAAAATATGACTACGTGACTGGTCTGATAAAATGTGATTCTATGACTGATCTTATAAAATGTGATTCTGTAGAAAGGTCTTATAAAATGTTATGTCGTAATTACTCTTATAAAATGTGATTCTGTAACTGATCTTTATTAAATGCGATTTTGTGACTGGTTTTATAAAATGGGTTGGTTTTATAAAATCAATCTGTGATTGATTTATAAAATGTGATTCAGTAACTGGTTTATAAAATGCGTGACTGGTTTATAAAATGTGACAATGTGATTGGTCTTATAAATTTGACTATCTGACTGGTCTTATAAAAGATGAAAATTTGACCGACCTTATAAAATTAAAAAAAAAAAAATTATAATAAATATCATTTACAGATCGTCGTCGAATTAAAACCACAGTTGGTCATGATCTATATGTCGTAAATCGAACTGGTCGCAAGTCGGCCTGTAATTCGTTTTGCAGTCATTTTATCTTTCTATAGGCACTATTGTAGTTTTTATAATTTTTTTACTTTTTTTTTTTTTTTTTTTACATTTGACGCCATTTGGTGGTGTTTTTCCACGCGCCCAGGTTACAAAAGAATAGTACACAAGGTCGAAATTTCAATTTGGCTATCGTCAAAGCCGCAGAAAAAAGTGCTGATATAATTTGTATCATCTCTCCCTAATAAATTTATAA
Source organism: Acanthosepion esculentum (assembly GCA_964036315.1). NCBI lineage: Eukaryota > Metazoa > Mollusca > Cephalopoda > Sepiida > Sepiidae > Acanthosepion > Acanthosepion esculentum. The sequence goes on from OZ038510.1 coordinate 71,085,483, forward strand.
TTTTCTATGAATATATATATATATATATATATATATATATATATATATATATATATATATATATATATAAATGTGAAGAAATATAGTTTGGAGGTGTGCTATATTTATGGGATAAAGTGCTCAATATCAGAGATAGAGTGTATGTAAATATAAATATAAAAGTGAACATTGAAGTCAACACTCAGAGGCGATAGGTTTTATAAACGTAAATAAGGAAATGAACAAATTACAAATTCGCCCCCGTCAAAACTAATAAAAATAAGCATAAATAAACAAAACAAATTAAAAATAATAAATCCAAATAAACTGTCCCGCACCAAAATAACAGAATAGACTACGGTAAGTAATCTAAACATTGGACGAATAAATAGCTTTAATTATCGTCCCAGACCAAGCCAATTATTAAATAAGCGACGTAAGCAAGTCCCCACCAAAAATTTTTTACTACGTTAATAAAACATCAGAAAATGAAAAGAATAAATAATACAAAATGAAAATGAAAAACAAGTAAAAGAAATTAACCTAAACAAATAAATAAACAAGCCACTCCCGCAAAAAAATCCCGCCAGAATAGATTACCCACAATGCATCACTGACCCATATATATAAATAGTCCAGGAAAAATCCGACATTCGCGGCCTGACGATTGCGTCTAGCATAAAACAGCTTGTCACTTCTGAGTGTTGACTTCAATGTTCACTTTTATATTTATATATATATACACATCGCACACTGTGTACGTATGTGTGTGTGTTTGTGTGTACGTGCCTGTGTGTGTGTGTGTGTGTGTGTGTGCGCGGGTGTATGTATGCAGAATGCGATGGATAAATTGTCGTCCCAATTACGCAAAAATATAAATGACTGTGACATGGCATTTTAGTAGATATATTTAGCAAAATTACACGAAAATATCTTGAAATGCTAAAGAGTGAATTTATTCATTGAAATCAACATTTTCTTCAATCACGGCTGTCAGAAGACTTCGGAATCCCCCCCCCCCCCGCATCTCATCGAGGCTGACTCCTTGTTTAAGTTGGTGAATGCTGTCATAATCCCTGCTTTCAGTTGATCTTTGGTGTTACAAGGAATTTTGCTCGACAGCGCCTCACGCATGATAGTCAAGGCGATTGCGGTCTGGGTGATGTGGTCGCAGAAATTGTCTGATAGCCATATCTGGGTTCTCCTGTTTGTGCGGCATGGTGCAGAGTCGTGTTGCTAGATATGGGTTTTTCTTGCAGCCACCCTCTTGACCCAGGGTAGTAGTAACCCCACCACCACCACCCCGTGTGAATATGAATGAAGACATGACGTCGGCATTACTAGTGATCACTCCGAATACCGCAATCATCATTAGACTTATCGATCTCTTATCGAATCCTCGGCACTTTTCCCATATTTACACCCAAATACTCTGAAATGTTCGTATTGGAGCTTCCGGTGCGAATGCCGTTTCCAAATTTCTGGCGCATTAAATTGCATCCTGATGCTCTTCATGCATCTATCTTTTTAATATTTTAAATTAAAAAAGACTTACTGCGCTGTTCGATAAAAGTGACTCACCTGATCTTTTTTTTACTTAAATATATTTTCGCCTATTGTTTTGGGGGTCAAACTAATTTTTTTAATCTTACTAATATAAAGATCCCTTTCCGAGCACCTAGTAAAAAAAAAAGTAAACTCACCCTAAGGTATTCTATTGATAATTATAATTTTGGATATAAATGAAATTATTTCCTGCAACTAGTAATCAATAGAAACGTAACCGGACAGCTTTAAATAAAGAATAATAGAGGAATAATTTATTTATAATAGGTAATATAGTTCGAAATATTTAATAATCTATGTGTCCTCCTTTATTTTGAATAACCTTTTCAACCCTTTTTGGCATTGACTTGATTAGGTTCTGGCAAATCTCAGCTCCAAGCATTGACTTCCATTCACAATCAAATCCTCTTTGTTGCTCAACTGCTTTCTCGAGAGCCTGTACTTTATAATGCTTCCATAAGTTATCTATGGAGTTGAGGTCAGATTATGGCGGCCATGTCATAACACTCACCTGCTTCTCATGAAAGTATTCCTTCATCAATTTTGATTTGTGACAGGGAGCATTATCCTGCATAAAAATGAGCTTGGTGGGGTCGATTTGCACCCTTTCAGCAGAAGGGAGCAGACAAGACTCTAAAATTCTCGCGTACTGCTCGTTCCTGAGGGTCTTTTCAATAGGTTTTAAGAAACCAGTTCTATGAAAAGAAAAGCATCCCCAGAACATTATACTGAACGGATGCTTGACAGTACTTACTGCTAAATTCAAAGAGCTTTCAAAGCTTCTTCTTCGGATTTTAGATCGCTTATCCTTTGAATGTAGCTCAACTTTCGTTTCATCGGAGAAGAGAACGTTTGGTTAAAAAGAAAAATCAGGTTAGTCACTTTTATAGAACAACACTGTACTTGGATTATCCACTTATGGATCTGATATTATTATTATTATTATTGTTGTTATTATTATTATTATTATTATTATTATTATTATTATTATTATTATTATTATTATTGTTATTATTATTATTATTATTATTATTATTATTGTTATTATTGTTATTATTATTATTATTATTGTTATTATTATTATTATTATTATTATTGTTATTATTATTATTATTGTTATTATTATTATTATTATTATTATTGTTATTATTATTATTATTATTATTATTATTATTGTTATTATTATTATTATTGTTATTATTATTATTATTGTTATTGTTATTGTTATTATTATTATTATTATTATTATTATTATTATATATATACATATATATACATAGAACAAATTCTACTGGAAACGGCTTGGCTGTGTGGCAAATAAGTGTGCAATGACATATCAAACGATGGCATCACAGTTAGGGGAGGGTTAGAGCTCCAAGCAAAGAAGTGCTCTGCAATACCGGACATATAAAGTTACCCACGTCAAAGTATATACGATTAGAGAAAAAGGATAAGCAGCTTTCAAAACAGTCTGATTGAACAATGCTAAAAAGAGTGCTAAATGCCCGAGAAAATGAAAGAGCTTTAATATATTTCAAAATGCAGATGGAATTGCGTCCTGGTTAAGTAGATCCAAACAACAAGGCCTCTGACCAGGGGGTTTTGAGGAGCGGAAACCACTCCTTAATTGCTGGTCTTCCCAGGGCCACCCAAACCCGGGGTGGTAGCACCTCTTAGGGTTGCAGCTATGGGCAAATATTTAACGATCGAAACTGGGCTCAAAACACTACAAAAGTGTCAACATAGGTTTTAATACCAGTAATATATTTTGGGGAAAAATTACCAGCAATACATTTTTGAAAAAAAAATTACAAACAATAAAAATCTTGTCAGCATTATCCGAGTGTCATTCAATAAATAAGGTGAATTTTCGGTATAAGGACTTCTAATACAGATAGAAGCTTACTCTTTTTTCATTCTTTTTTTTGTTTTACTTCTATTTCACATGGATTTAATTTCTTTTGCAGATTAAAAAAAGAAAAACAAAGTTTTGGCGATTAACAAAGATGGCCGACCAAGAAGCATGCTCCAGGATTGAACAGCGGTCAGTTATCAAGTTTTTGGTTGCTGAAGGGTGCAAGCCAATTGAAATTCATAGGAGAATGTCAACTGTGTATGGTGCCACATGTTTCAGCCAAGAAAATGTCTACAAGTGGGCTAAATTGTTTAAAGAAGGACGGAGTAGAATTGAAGATGAAGACAGGCCTGGGAGGCCTACAGAAGTGAGGTCTCCTGAGGTGATCGAATCAGTCAATGACCTCATTCAGTCTGACAGAAGGGTGACAGTGGATGCCATTGCAAGGACTTTGAGCTTATCTGTTTGGACAAACGCAGGGGTCATCAGTCAGAAGGAGTCATCTTGCATCATGACAACGCAAGGCCTCACACAGCAGCCCAAACGGTGCAAACCATCAACGAGCTGGGCTGGGAACTGCTCCCTCATCCCCCTTACAGCCCAGACCTTGCCCCTTCAGACTTTCACCTGTTTGGTCCCTTGAAAGCGTTCACGAGAGGCACGCAGTTTAAAAGTGACGATGAAGTCAAAAGTGTTGTGAGCGACTGGCTGAGACATCAGTCCAAAGATTTTTACGCTGAGGGAATACGGAAGCTTGTGCACAGATGGGAAATGTGTGTGACAGTGCTGGGAGATTACATCGAAAAAAAAGAAAGAAAGTAAGCTTCTATCTGTATTAGAAGTCCTTATACCGAAAAATTCACCTTATTTATTGAATGACCCTTGTATAGCCCATTGAGGTGATGATATGGCGTAAAAGAAAATAAATCAAACCAAAAATGTCCCTCTACAAAAACCCTCTTTACAAAAATACGTCTACAAACTGATTTCTTGTCAGCATTAAATAACCCATTGAGGTGTTGATATGCTGTAAAACAAAACAAATCCAACCAAACCAGGTGGGTTGAATCATTTTTTAGTAATAAAAAAGCATAATAAATTTATAAAATCATCTGCAAACTGTCGGTTATTCAAGTCCAATATGAGAGAACATTTTTGAAAGCTAAACATCATAAAGACAAGGTTAAGAAATTCGCTGTCTGAAAAGAATTTGGAATAATATATGTTGCTATTCATTGGAAATGAATTTTCAAATGAATCGGATAGAGAAGCAATTCTTGGCCGACTCGACAATTATCTATGAACACATATGATTGCTCTTAAATTTAGTGGACTGCATGAAACTTTCTATATATATATATATATATATATATATATACATTGTGCAGTGAATTATTTTAAAATTATCAACCAATTTCCTTAAAAGCTAAACAAATAGAAATTCAATATTAGCATTCTTTATTTATATTTTTTTAACGAGAAAAGCCTCCTCAATAGTTTACCTTGACTTTCACAATTAGTCTTGAAAATATTTTTCAGCGTTTTTAAATTTAAATATTTTGAAAGCCTAATCGCTGTTTTTAAACTACAATTCTCCATGATTTTCTCTCTTTCATTCATATCTGTTCAATGCGTATCCAAATTTAAACAAATGACGTCATACATTATGAAATGGACAAAGTCCGACAATTATTTAAGACATTTTTAATGTTTATACATCCTTTTTATAGATACAAAAATTTAAGTAAATAGTCGGTTTATAATAAACAGTATTAACAACATTTCCCGGCGGACGCATATTTTCTATAAATATGACGCATATTTTGTATTTCTCGGCCGTTCGGGCCGGTAAATGTTGTTAATACTGTTTATTACACATAAAAACTTAAAAAATTGTCGGACATTGTCTATTTTTTAATATATATATATATATATATATATATATATATATATATATATATATATATATATATGTGTGTGTGTATATATATATATATATATATATCATATATATATATACATATATATATATATATATATATATATATATATATATATATATATATATATATATATATATGTATATATATATATATATATTATGATATTTTTATTTTAAAAATATTTAAAAAATATTTTTACGTCGCGACATGGAAATTCCTATGTTTCGGAAAAGCTAAATTTTAAATGTAATTGATCTGGGAATTTAACTGTATTGTCGACATGGACAAAAAAAAATCTCTTACTATAAAGGTAATTTACATTAACCAGAAAAAAAAAGGCTTGGACAGAAGCGTCTATCTTTTTAAATTTGGATTTTTAATGTAACTATAACAATTTTTCGATTTCATTTTTGGCTTGAAAAAGTCGGAAGACGAAACGTGTCGGCAAAATCTAAGATTTTTCCAATTGTCATTTTATACCATATATATATATATATATATATATATATATATATATATATATATATATATATATATATATATATATATATATATATATATATATATATATATATATATGAGTGGGCGTGTGTGTAATTGTATTTCCGAAAATAGGACGGACAAGTAAATTTTGTTTTACCGATCGCGGCAACCATTAGAGAAATGAAATTTAAATTTTTATTATTACATTATTCCAAAATTTTGACACATCAGCAGATAGCAATTAATATCAACAACTGAGCAAAAATAGTAATTTATTAAAAAAAATTAGTAATTAATTTATAGTATTATCCATAACTACATGTACAAGAATGTCGTTTTTGATAAAAGTTAAAAAATAACCAGAAATACATAAAAATAATGTATATATTATGGAAAATTGCTTTTTCCACAATATAGCTATTTGTACCATGTTATACTGCTTATTAACTAAACAATAATCATGCTAATATAGCGAAAAGAATAAGTACAGTTCATCAGGACAGACGTGATCAAAATTTCTATCTGGCGCATAAACAAGTTATTGGCTAAATAATTTTTGGGATCATCTGTTTCACCCGGTTTTGGTAGTAGATATATATAATATTTTTTCTCTATGTATTTTTTAAAAAATTTCATTCGTTGTGAAAATTAAATGATAGCGTTTTACATTGCGAATAGTCTCCCTTCCTCTCCTGCTACATCAAATGACTGAGAGACCGAAAGATTTCGATCGAAACAAATTATAAACGTACGTGATAGCTGTCGTCCAATATGGCAGCGAATGACGGAGGATCGCCTCATAGATGAAGGAGAAACCCAAAGCAACAGAAATCTGGTTCTACAGAAAGATACTGAGTATAACATGATAGGATCTCGTGAACAAAAACGAGGTTTAGAAGAAAATGAAAGCAAAAAGAAAAATTATCTTAACATCAGGAAGTTGAAAGTTCTGGAAAACGTAATGAGAAAGGAGGGCTCGGAGAATATGACACTCAAAAGACAGATTGAGAAAAAGAGGGACAAAGGAAATCACTGGTAAACATATTTGATGAGATTGAGTAAATGGCAGGAAGAGCAGGGTTTGGTAGACATAATGAAAATATAACACACTATAAGCGACAATAGACAGGATGATATGGAGATACATGATCACCTAGGTCCTGCAGGGACACGTCGCATAAAAGTAAAAGAAGACTGGTTGTATTAAAAAGGTAGCAATGTAAATGGTCCGATTTTAAACGTGGATAGGATATACTCTTAGAAAATACGACAATGGGAAATAGAACTAGATTTATAATGAATTTAAAAAAAAATATACATAATTTATATCTAAATAAAAACGTTTATTTCATATTATAGATAAAAATATATATACATATATATATATATATATATATATATATATATATGCATACATATATATACATATATATACATATCTATGCATATATATATTCATATATGTATATACATGTACACATAACTATATATATATATGCATAATATGTATATATATATATATATATATATATATATATATATATATATTACATAGGTGCGGTGATTATTAGAATGCATTCAATATAAGTGATAGAGGTAATATATTAGTTGAACTAAATATATATATATATATACACAACACATACATACATACATTCACAAACATATATATATATATATATATATATATATATATATATATATATATATATATATATCGTCTTCGAAAAGAATCTGTTTAAAAAAAATAAATACGATTTGAGTTTCTGTTTTCGTTAAATTCACTTCCCAGGAATTAAGAAGTGTTTATTTTATAATTTCATTTTTTTCTCTCCATATTATCTTAACGGTTCTTTCCATATCCGTTTTTTAAATTTTTTTCCAGGATTGCAAGGAGAGAAAAAAAAGAAAGAAAAAAGCAAAGAACGAGAGAGAGGGGGAGAGAGAGAGAGAGAGAGAGAGAGAGAGAGAGAGAGAGATTTAAAAAAAAACGGCTGTTTTTACAGCTTATTTCCTCGATTAGCCGCGTTCAAACGCCGCTTACTGATAGCCTGGCTCATAACTTACAAAATCTAGAATCGTTCCTTCTTTGTCGAATATCTCCCGAAATCGATGTTGTAATGTGTCTCGGCAATTTCCAGCAAAAAACAAAAAACAAAAACAAAAACCAAAAAAACAACAAAAACAAAACATTTACTTAAGAATTTTGTAAAAGTCAA
>OZ038510.1:71098527-71101027 GCA_964036315.1 Acanthosepion esculentum
ATAAAAAGAATGTTAAACAAAAAATGTCTTTAAATAATTGTCGGATTTTGTCCATTTCATTTATATATATATATATATATATATATATATATATTATGAAATGGATTAAAGCCCGCAATTATTTAATATCTTTACTGTCAATACGTTATTTTTATAGATATCATTGATTTAAGTAAATTCTGTGTTTTTTAAATAAACAGTATTAACTATATTTACCAGGCTGAATGTTCGTGAAAGCCTAACCTTTTTTATGAAATTTTTCGAATTAATTGTATTTATTAAAATAAACAGACAATTTATTTAAATAAATTGTATCTATTAAAATAACGCATAGACAGAATGCATATATATATATATATATATATATATATATATATATATATATATATATATATATATACAGTAATGGGAAACATATATTCGTACACATAAAATTTATTGTATTTCCAACTAATGAATAAACATAATTTTCATACAATTAACTGTACACAAATGCATAATAACTAAATATGCATAAAAAACGGACAAAATTGATTTAATAGAAATAAATCCAATTTATCCATTTTAATGTGGGGAAAAAAGGTATTCGTACAATACAACATCGAACCTGTATTCTTATACGGAAACCGTCATTTGATCTGACGTGTAATACCATTCAGCTACAGAGAAGCGTCTGGTTAGCAAAGTTCAATGTTGTATGTATATCTTTAATTTATATCAAATCGTAGACAAGCTACGTTTGTACAAAGACGTATTATAATTTTTTGTAGATTTATTTATTTTATACTTGAAACAATTGTTTAAATATAAGGCGAGCGAAACAAATATTCGTACATGTAATTTTTTTTAATTTATTGAATTTCCAACTACTGAATAAACATACTTTTCATATAATTAACTGTACACAGATTCAGAATAACTAAATATGCATAGAAAACAGAAAAAAATGATTTAATAGAAATAAATGCCATTTAACCATTTTAATGTTGGCAAAAATTATTCGTACAATACAATATCCTGTATTCCTATATGGAAACCGTCTGACGTGCTATACCATTTAGCTACAAAGAAGCATCTGCTTAGCAAAGCCCAAAGTTTTATATATATATATATATATATATATATATATATATATATATATATATATATATATATATATATATATATATATATAGTCAAACCTAATGAGCTCTTTAGTTAGTTGTTTACTCGTATCGGTTTTTTTTCTTTGGGCCTTCAACCTGTATCTGCGCGATTATTTTCGACAGACTTTCATGTTCCTGGCTCTTTCCTTTTTAAAACCTTTTTCTCCCTTCGTGATTGATTTGGCTATTGTTAAATCAAGAATTCGAAGGTTTTTCGACGCGAGTATGGTTACTTATATTTATATATATACATATATATATATATATATATATATATTTTATCCAGAGACAGACTGTTTCGCTGTATCACAGCTCATCAGTGTGACTAGACGATTGGTTGCCTCTAGCTAGGATTGAAACCCGAATATATATATATATATATAATGTATGTGTTTATATATATATATATATATATATAAATATATATATATATATATATATATATATATATATATATATATATATATATATATATTTTTTTTTTGAGCAATAACAATTATTCAAAAAATTGAAATCTTTAGACACATTGGGTTGTAGATTAATATTCTTTCGTTTTTATTAATATTATTTCATTTTGATTCCTCGGCTAGTTTCAGCCAACATGGCCATCATCAGGAGAAAACAAATATTTCCGCTTGCTGGTAGCAATGACTACAGAAATGAATGTCTTGATGGACAAAATGAACCTTTGTCTGTAGTTTTCATTTGTTTTTGATTTCTTTTTTATCTTTTTAACAGGAATTTTTTAACATTCCTTGTGTTGGTCAAACAGTCTCTTTTCAGTTATTTGAGATAAGAGCTGGGTGGATTCATGCTGCGTTGAATATATATATATATATATATATATATATATATATATATATATATATATATATATATATATATATAGTTGGAACATGCTAAGCTTAAGCGCATTATTCGTAAAGGTAATCCTGAAGCACTACCTTCCACCCTAACCTTACAGCATGTATATAGCTTATGTTTCAATTTTGCTCTTTAAAAGGTGGGTTTTCAAAGTCACCTCAGGTCTCATCAGGCTCGATCCATTGAAAGTAGCCGGCAATCAAACCTTATGCCTTCTTGTACACTCTGCCATAAAGTATGCAAGTCAATTTCTGGATTAACAAGACACATGAAAATTCATGTTGATGTCATGTATGTTGGGCTTGGGGATATCCCTTTCATGTGCAACATGTGCGCAAATGATTGTAAAAGTAAGACTGGTTTAATGAGTCATCTGCGCTCTCATGGATCTGTGAGTCTGAAAGATATATAACAAAAAAAAAAGAAGATAATTTGTGGAAATGGTTTTCTTCTGTCAAGAAGCGACAATCACCGTATATATATAGTCTTAA
>OZ038510.1:71103527-71106027 GCA_964036315.1 Acanthosepion esculentum
ATCTTATTAGCACACTGCAGCGCCACCTATCGGGGTCCCGATAAGATCAAGCGGCCGAATCCAACGACGCACGACGGGTTAAAACCACATGAGCTGATATGGTAACGATTAATTCTTTCCACCCAACACATTTTTTTTTTATTCTTTTTTTCTTATTCGTATTTTTTTCCTCTCCCGCCATCTTTTAATATCATGTCCGGCCGGTCACGATGAATGGAGAGCGCCAAGAAAGATAAAATGATAAAAATAATAGCAATCAGAATGAAAGGGCGAAAATTTAGTAATAAGTGCTCAGATGGTGGCGAGCAGACAACGAACCTCGCTGACGTGTCCTTGCCAATCATCTCTAGAACACACATCTCCACGCCAAGCCGAACGAACACCGTCTGCAGCCCTCAAAAGACCCTATCAGCAGGACAATAGCATTTCTTTTAGGTACATTCAAAGATAAACATCATTATTCTCCCTATCAGTTGGTGCGTCTTTTTTTTATCTTTCGTTTTCAAAAGTCTAGGATTAAAAACGTTTCTCTCGCCATTGATATCAAAGTCGCTAGCGTTTCATCTGTGAAAGAAACAAAACCTGTGAAGAACACCGAAACTTTTGGTCTTCGATTGGCGCCTCGTGACACCCTTCTCTCATCATCTGATCTTTGTCTTCTTTTCTCATAACTTTCTCTGTGTGTGTGTGTGTTTTTTTATTCTTTTCTCTTTTACTTATGAGTGTCATTTATTTCAGTAAGCCTTAGTCTTACCTACTGATAGTTGCCAACTCTGTAAAAAGTCGTTAGATAAGGACCTAGCGAACTGGCTTCTCTTGAATAACAACTCCAAAAATTAAAATATAATCTCACGATATTTGATGACATATTTAATGTAGGACTCTACTCATATTAGTATAGCATATTCACACGCACATGTCTGTCTATATGGGTCTGCTTATATTTGTATATCTATCTATCTTTATATATATATATATATATATATATATATATATATATATATATATATATATATATATATATATATATATATATATATTAAGACATTTTTATGTTTAATATTCTTTTTATAGATACAAACATTTAAGTAAATGCTCTGTTTATAATAAACAGTATTAAATAACATTTACCGGCCTGAATGTCCGAGAAATTTTCATAGAAAATATTCGTCCTCCGACAGGATTCGAACCTGTATTCTATACGGAACCTTCATATTCTATTTGGGGTCTCATCAGACTCAATCAAACACATCGGGAATCGAACCCGGGCATTTACGATACGACGCGTCATACCCACTGGACCAACGAGTTTCGGTGATGCGCCATGAGCAGTTATGAAAGTACGTGCGAGATTCATGGAAGATTGAAGTTATAAGCAGAATATTCGACCTTGCCAACCGAACGCATGTATGTATCCTTGGCGTAGCACATAATATCCAGCTAAAGAAAGGATTATTCGCATTGGCCCGATGATCCCGACTACGGTCGAAATATATATATATATATATATATATATATATATATATATATATATATATATATATATATATATATATATATAAATTTGTGTATTTAGGCAGCAATCCTCCTTTCAAGCACATTTCATTAAAAACGACTGACAAGGTGCTTTTATTTAGTTTTTTATATAATTTCTCGTGCGATCTAATAAAGTTTTTCTTTTCAGAGGATAAATTATATAAAAATTGTCCGAATGTTCTTTTTATCCGAGCGCTTTCGGCTATACATGTAGCCATTATCAAGGATTATATTTCAACTGTTAGAATTAGAAATAGTTTGTTATGTGTATGTTTTATAAAGTGATTCATTTTTTGTTTCAAAACACGGTCAAGATATTATGTCCATGTTCAAAGTTAATATTATTAAGTGTTGGTTTGTTTATTTTTATAAGTAAGGCTTCCATTATTTTTAGCCTTTTTTTGCAAGTGGATGATGCTATTATATTAGTGTTGTCGACAAGTATATTCCGAATAGTGTCCGGTAGGTCTCTGAGAATATTTAAATGAGATCTAATTGAGCTATTGTCAGAAAGGTGTAGGGTTAATCTGCGTGTTAAACGATTTGTAGTGTGGCCTATATAATTATTTACGAAAGTTGATTCTTGAGGAATACAATTCCTTAATGGACATTTGAATTCGTAAATATATATATATATACATATATATTATGAAATGGACAAAGTCCGACAATTATTTTAAGATATTTTTATATTTATACATTCTTTTTATAGATACAAATATTTAAGTAAATAATGTTTATAATAATCTGTATTAAACAACATTTACCGGCCTGAAACTTCTTCAGGAAAAGAATCAATTTTTAAATGAATAAATTTTTCTTATGTTCTTATAATGTTTCATTGTTCGTTTTCTGTAATTGTCCTGAGACTTGATCCTTAATGGACATTTGAATTCGTAAATATATATATATATACATATAACTGTTGGCAGAAGTGAATTTCTGCCTTAGTGGTAATAAAATC
>OZ038510.1:71111027-71126027 GCA_964036315.1 Acanthosepion esculentum
AGGCCAAAATGAGGAATGGGGAAAAGTCGGTCTTCATCTATCTTAACTTTAAACTTAGACAGCCACAAACACTGACACAAACATATAACGATATTTCATAGACCACAAAAACGCAATCTTATCGTTTTTACTACATTCACCATAATACCTCATTGTCTCTGTGAAAGTCCTAACTAGTCCCCATATGTACAATTCATTGTATGTGGAGAGTGGGGAATAAAATAACAATTAAAAACTATCACAAATGAGTAATTACAATATGAAAACAAAACTATTTATAAGAAACCAAAGAAAATAATGTTAGTAATAAAAAAAAACTCACAATCCTTGAATGTGGCAGAAACATCAGTTCACGAAATCAACGTGTGACTTTAATAATATAAAACATTCATTCATTTCTGGGGGCGTTAAAATGAACAATCCATCCTTTGTCGGTTGACAACGACCTGAGGGTCATCTTTTATATCAGCCCCTATTTTAACCGTATCGGACTTACTATGGAAATAGGAGTAAATGGCTGTATTATCAGCATACATACCAAGTTGAGAGCTAATGCCACCGGTGAGGTCCTTAATGAAAATTAAAAACAAAGTAGGACCCAGGATAGATCCCTGGGGTCACATGCATTAGTACGAAAGGACCCACAAAGTGTTGACGTTCAAGATAACTTTCATTTCACGATATGATAAGAAAGACTGAATCAGTTAAAAGATTTGGTCGGAGACACCGTAACTTTTCAATTTGTGAAGATCTGTATGCCAAACCCTGAAAATATCTTCTTTATTTAATAAATGTGAGGTTTGTCGTTGTCCTCATGGAAGACGATGTCCTTCCTATAGGCCAATTCCTGGATCTTTTCTTCGATTACTGGCTTTCATCGTTCCGAATGCGAAACTGGTCGATCACCTTGAAAACCAATCTAGTAGTATTCCAGCATCACTGATGAACCAGAACTTTCACCAGTCGCGATGAATGGATGTTTAGGGAGGGACTGTGCCTTGACCGTCTAATGTGACTTAAACTTAACAAAAACATCAACTTGAAACGCGTACATACCTACAGGTCCATTCCTAAAGATGTTGGAAAAATAGTCGGTTCTTTTAACCGCCCCAGAGAATCCTTGGCTTCTCTTGCTATCTTCTACTTTTACAAGAGTCAGATCAGGCCCAAAATTGAGTACTGCTTGCCATATATGGGCAGGAGCTGCCAAGTCTTCACTTTCCAGTCGGGATAGCGTTCAAAGGCGTCCCCGCGTCATTGTGGATGATGAATCTACTTTCCACCCTACAACTACTTTCCCACAGACGAAAAATCGTTAGCCTCTCGCTGCTCTACGTCTAATTCCATGGAAAGTGTTCAGACGAATTACATCACTGAATTCCACCAGTTCTAAACTTCACGGCAAGACCCGCCATGACACACTAACCCGGGGTGGTACCTGTTAAAGTTCCGTCTATGAGAAAATTGTGAGCCCCCCCCCCAACCTGGAGTAAAAAAAAAACAACTGAAAGTCTAAAAATACATTTTCATAGTAAATAAAATTACCAGAAATAGATTTTTAAAAAGTAAATAAATAAACAAGAATTTTGTGTGAAACAAAATATTACCAGGATTAGATTTTTGTGAAAGAAAACAATTACACAAGCTTCTACCAAAAATTAAAATTTCAGCATTAAATGACCCATAAGAAGTTGATGTGCCGTTAAACAAACAAACTATTTCTAAACTAAATCCGTTGTCCAACATCTCTGACCATTATTTAAAATCGTGTCGTTTAATCACGCAAACATCGCAGTGATTCCCATATAGAAATCTTTTCATGTTTTACAACGCGCATAGAAGTCATGTGGAGTATCTCCGCGATGTCCCGTGTCGTGTGTCACGTAGCATTTTAAAAATATATACAGTATTTTGGAATCAGAGTTTTGATTTATTCCTCATCAGTGATTCCAAGCATGCCGGAACGTCCTCAGGTTTACATTTTAAACCTCCGAATAGTACTCACAGCTATAGCACGTTCTCCATAAACAGCACATATATTTTTGCTGTTTATACTTAACATGTAATATGAAAGAGAAAATCTTTTTAAAAAAAATTAAAGAAAGTAAAGAAACGTGTGCTGATCTGCTACGAATTATCTAATTATATATACGACAATGAATGCGGCTGGAAATGGTTTCACAGGTGAAGAAGAGTCTTCGACAGTAAAATCACACCCGTGCTGCTTCAACAGATGTGTAACTCTACCGACGAGTGCTAAGAATACAGCAGGCATAACATGTATGTAACGCGGATATCTTAGGAAAATAGAAAAAAAACAAAAAAACAAATGAAAGAGATAGTTAGAATTTCTGGCAGCGATACAGAGAAAAGAGTACAGTTAGGCTTTAATACTTATTAAGCAAAGAGAAGGTAGGAGAATCAGAGCGAAACAACAAGGTATCTACTGAAAGATCTTGTGTAAATGAATGTGCTCCCAGAATTAAAACCATTCGCACCTTCTGCACAAATTGGATAAATTCGTAATTTAAACCACAACAGTTTTACTTACTGCAGATTCATTTTCAAAGAGTAATTCATTTGGTAAGTCCCGGTTTACGATTAAACCTTAAACATTTCTTTTGTCCATTAGCCGAGAAGTTTCTTTAAATGTCCAGAACTCAGTATTCTTTCCAAGACCAACAGTAATATGTTTCGCATCTTGTAATAAGTAATAATTCTCCCAGATGCTTAAATGTTCCAAAATTATTATTTTGGACATTCTCATTTGAGATTTTAAAAGAACAAACAATCTCCTCAAATTTCTAGAATTCTACTAACTTCTCATTCTTCTGCTAAGTGCCGTGGCCCTCAGGACTAGGGAGTCCGTTCCCAATTTCCTGTCATTTTTAGCCCTTAGTAAAGTGCGTCATTTTAATCATTTATTTCCTTGGTTTCATAACCTCTGTTTCGACATTAGGGAACAGCGATTTTAATTTTTATTAGTAGTTTTCACTTTACTCCTAAAACCGTCATAAAATGTTATCATATCACTTGAATTTACGGAGGTTCTGGTATTTTCATGCAGTCTCTGTATAAAATGCATGGCAACATCAATAAATGACGGTTGTTAGGGAGCTAGGCGAGTGTATTTGAGACTAGCAAGATTAGATTTTTTTTTATTAGCGATTAAAATAGCCGCCAACCACTAGATAGGCATTGCCAAGTAGGCACTTTGCAGAGTGGATGTTAACATGATGGCTGATTTCTGCTGGAACAGCACAAGAGATCAACCTTTTCAAAAGCACCGTAGAGTTTCCAAGAAGAGAAGATTTCTAACTTTGGATGGACAAAATTCCTTTGTATCTTTTTTGTCTGTTTTGATTCAAAAATTGAGGACACATGTTTGCCTTAATTTAATTTTGGGTGAGATACTTCTGAAAACTGTTGTGGTAGGATCCACCTAATTTCCATAGTGGAGTACCGACGATATAAATATGGTTGGTACCGGGAAGACAGGGAGGCGAATCAAGAGATCCAACTAGAGACTCTGCCCGACTGCGACTTAGTCAACACATTCTCCAGGAGCGGTCTTCCCAGAAATATACAAAAGACTATATGTAAATATTGTGTACACATTCTTGTTTCAATACATTTTATTCTAAGTACATTTTGTGTTTGCATTATTATTCCATGCATTAGTTAAGTTTCAACAAAAACCTTTTTCTGAACTGAAAATGCAGAAAATGCATTCTTTGATGTGCTGGGATATTTTGTTTTCTTTTATGATAAGTTATTCTAATCTGAAAACGTTTAAGTTAGGTTCTACCCTGGTATATCACTGGCAAATAGGTACTTTGTCCTATTTTAAGATAAATAGAAATTATCTGTACTGAGAAAACGTGATGGGATGGGTCAAAAAGGACTTTATTTTCAGATTCAGCGTGACGAAATAGCCCAGAACCATGGGCTCATTGCCCAACAACATTTGGGTCGAAAAAAAAGTCGACCGGTGTTATATGTTACGAGAAGAGTGCTATTAGATCTCTACGTTGTCCTGTTGAACGACATGGATCTTTTTTGTTATGATTCCAAATTGATGACACATGTTTGCCTTAATTTTGTGTGAGAAATTTTCTGAAAACTTTTTCTGAACTGAAAATGCTTAAAATGCATTCTTTAAGTTAACGGGATACTTTTTTCTTTTATAAGTTATTCTAACCTGAAAACGTTTAAGATTAGTCCTAATTGACCCTGGCATATGACTATTAAAAGGGTATTTTGGCCTATTTTAAGAAACATAGAAATTATCTATACTGAGAAAACGTGATGTGATGAAAAAAATATGGACTTGATTTTTAGATTGAGATTCAGAAACATGGGCCCATGGCCCAACAACATTTGGGTCGAAAAAATGTCGACCGGTGCTGTTGACTAGGGAAAGAAACGTCCTGTACATTTGAATGCATCCAAAACTCACAGAGAACGATTCCAGTTTGGGTTTTAATTCAGTGTTCTTATCCTACAGTGGCTGCCACCCAAAGCCCAATCTGTCGTGGTATTTAAAAGGGATCAAGGCATTTTGCAACAGCATTAATGCAAAATGGCCGAAAAAGCTCCTCGTTTGAACTAGGCAAAACGATTCTCCTTTTTCTGTCGATAATCTCGCACCAACCACACACCCATGAACAATAATACTGATCTTTCGTTTAATAATCCAGACAGCTACGTGCTTCAATGTAAAGACGGATACAACAAAAAGGATTATACTAATCTGACTAATACATGAAAAACTGTGAATCTTAAAAACGTCAAATCACGCAGAGAAAGCTAGAAGTAGAGTCTAAACAACAAAGATGAGGATACTTGAATGAATAATACATGGAAAGACGTCAAAACAAACTGGGAAAGCCAGAAAGATCCAAAGTCAAAATTCCATAAAAAAACAAAACAAAGATAAGGATACTAGTTCCAAAAATTCCTGCTATAATTGGAATAATACATGTCAATATTTTAGACAAGTGGTCGGCAACTTATGGCACGCGTGCCACACGTGGCACGCTATGCAATTTTCAATGGCACGCAGCCGCAAATGACTTCACGAAGTCACGAGCCAATAACTACTACTTCGCAAAGAATAAATTTAGCCGTTTCAATTTTAATATATACTAAAATATATATACAATATATTACTATGTAAAATGCATTTGTAGAACAGGTATATTGACCTTTTACTTGTATAAAAATGCGTATGCTTTTGGCACAGTGTTAACAAAAGGTTGCCGACCTCTGATTTAAGCGATATGAAGAAGGCAAGAGAGTTCACTGGCTGAAGTACAGGGAGCCGAAAATTACATAAATTATTTCAAGGAAGGGATACGACGGTTCGTAGAACTGAACTCATAAAGAAAAGCTGAAGACTTCACCAGCGAAAAAGTTGTGATCAAAATTATAAAGATTAAGATCCTCGTCGGAAAGATTCGTAAGTGAATATTAACACTTCAGACAGAATTGATAGGGTTATAGGCGGATTAGAGCAAAGTACAGGTGTCTGTGATTGAAGAGGTGTTTCCTTGGTTGTGTCTCTCATATTCTAGACTCCATGACGCGTAAAAGCTACGGAGAAGAAAGATCACATTCAGGAGAAGGTTAGGCAAATTTTCAATGTCAAAATTGAATAAAAGGTAACAACGAAACGAATAATAATAAAAAAGAATTTAATTCACACACAAAGAAATAAAGAAAAATGAAGGGAAATTAAAAGAAATAAGTAGAAATAGGAAAGAAAGAAAGAAAGAAAGAAAGAAAGAAAGAAAGAAAAAAGAAAGAAAGAAAGAAAAAAGAAAAAAAATAAGTAGGAAGAAACAAAGAAAGAAACAAAGAAAAAAGAAACATACAAGCAAATAGGAATAAGCAAAAAGAATGAAAAAAGCAGGAACAAGAAAGAAAGAAAGAAAGAAAGGGAGGAAGAAAAAGAAAGAAAGGAAGAAAAAAGAAAGAAAGAAAGAAAGAAAAAAGAAAGAAAGAAAGGAAGAAAGAAAGAAAGGGAGGAAGAAAAAAGAAAGAAAGAAACAAATAAACAAATGGGAATATAAAAAGAAAGAAAAATGGAAGTAGTGAAAAGGAAAAAAGAAATGATAAAAAATAAAAATAAATAAGTAGAAAAAGAAAAGAAAGAAAGGCAGAAAGAAGTAGGAAGGAGAAAGAAAGAATAAGAAAGAAAATAGAAAGAACGAAAGAAAGAAGGAGAGAGAGAAACAAGCAAACAAATGGGAATAGGCAAAAAGAAAGCAAAAAGTAGGAACAAGAAAGAATGAAAGAAAGAAAGAAAGAAAGAAAGAAAGAAAGAATGAAAGAAAGAAAGAAAGAAACGGACAAATGCATATGGGCCAAAAAGTGAGGAAAATTGAAGTAGGAATGACGAAAGAAAAAAGAATGATAAAGAATGAAAGAAAAAAATAGGTAAGAAAAAGAAAGAAGCAGAAATAATAAATAAAGAAATAAATAAAGAAAGAAAGAACGAAAGAAAGAAAGAAAGAATAGGAATATAAAAATGCAAGAAAGAAAGAAGTCGGAAAAATAAATAAGGAAAGAAATGAAGGAAAATATAAAGAAGGTAAAAAATAAAAAGTAAGAACAGGAAAGGAAAAAAAGAATGAGTATAGAAAAAAGGAAAAAAAGAAAGAAGCGTGATCAAGAAAGACAGAAACAAACGAACAAAAGGAATAGGGAAAAAAGAAATATAGAAAGAAAGATAGAAAGAAAGAAAGAATGAAGTGAGAAGAGAAAGAAAGAAGTTGATGAAAATAAAAGGAAATAAGGTGGAACAAGAAAGAAAAAAGAATGAGAATAGAAAAAGAAAAAAGAAAGAAGGAAGGAAAAGGAAAGAAAGAAGGAAGGAAAAGGAAAGAAAGAGTGCACAAGGAAAAGAACGACAGAACTAAGACATTATTTCGAAAAATGATAAATAGAAACAATGACAAAAAAGAAATGAAAGAAAGAAAAGAAAGAAAGAAAGAAAGAAAAGAAAGAAAGAAAGAAAGAAAGAAAAGAAAGAAAGAAAGAGAAATTGTAAACTAATTCTAAATCAAGCATGTGTAAAGTAACTTGGAGAATGACAAATGGCTTCCGTTTTCTTCATCTTTATAGCATTATTGTCTTCGATTTGATGTATCGCCATTAGTAAGATGAAAAAGTTTCATACGCTGATATAATTTACAACAGACATCAGGAAATGAAAAGAAGCTCGGATAGCGATTGGTTAACTTCTGAATATGAACGCCCCCTAACATTTTCGCTCCTATCTACCTGTCTATCTATCTGTCTATCTGTCTATCTATCTGTCTGTCTGTCTATCTATCTGTCTATCTATCTGTCTATCTGTCTATCTAATTTGATGCATATCTCTATTATTTTCATCTAATCATATCGTATCTATCTATTTAAATATCTATCTAATTGAGTCTCTCTCCCTCTCTCTCTCTCTCTCTCTCTCTCTCTCTCTCTCTCTCTATATATATATATATATATATATATATATATATATATATATATATATATATATATATAAAAGTCTATTCTGGGAACTTATATCTAGTTCCCCAAATCTATCTATCTATCTATCTATCTATCTATGCATGTATTATGTATCTTTACGTCTAAGTCTATTCATATCCATCTATTTATCAGTTTGTTCGTATTTATGTATCTAGCTAGCACTCTCTCTCTCTCTCTCTCTCTCTCCCAATCCCTATTTCTCTACATATATATATATATATTAAATTTGAGGCTCCATGTAATAATTTATTTCACCATAGCCCTTTTAAAGGACGTTGGATCATCAGACTACACTTCCAAAAGGCGAAACGAAAAATGAAAAATGAAATGAACATTTACACATTCGACGGGTAGTATATATATATATATATATATATATATATATATATATATATATATATATATATATATATATATATATATATTGTACTGTATGTGTGTGTGTGTATTTGTTTCAATCTATCTGTCTATCTAAGTCTACCATATCATCTATACGAACTGTTCGTCTCTCTCTCTCTCTCTCTCTCTCTCTCTCTCTATATATATATATATATATTTATATATATATATATATATATATATATATATATATATATATATATATATATATATATAACTGTGTCTCTTTCAGTGTATGTATATATGCATGTATGTATTTACATATCTGTCCAAGTCTATACATTAATTTCCCAAAATCTATCTAGTTAGGTAGCTAGCTCTCTCTGTCTCTCCTACTCTCTCATTCTCTATCTATCTATCTATCTATCTATCTATCTATCTATCTATCTATCTATCTATATGTACATATGTGTTTGCGCCTGTTACTATCTATTTATCTGTCTATTCATATCTATCTATCTATCTATCTATCAATATATATATGTGTGTATGTCTGAGAGAGAGGGAGAGAGAGAACGCGCGCATCTGCATGTTTGTGTCTGTGTCTATCTATTTATCTATCTCAGTCTATTCGTATCTATTTATCACAGTATGTCTGTCTATCTATCTATCTATCTATCTATCTATCTATCTATCTATCTATCTATTGTTATCTTTTCATATCTATCTATCTATCTATCTATTGTTAGCTTTTCATATCTATATATCTATCTATGCCATTGTGTTCCTATCTATCTATCTATCTATCTATCTATCTATCTATCTATCTATCTATCTATCTATCTCCGTGTCTTCGTAATCTATCTATCTATCTATCTATCTATCTATCTATCTATCTATCTATCTATCTATCTGGCATTAAAATTATTTTAAATAAAAGAGACAGTCAAGATGTAGGCGAATATTGCTAAACAATAAGCCAAATGTGGTAAGGTAATAAAAACGAGACTATTTATCTGCAAATGTTAGAGAGACCCCAAGCAGGTATATGTTTTCTCTCTCTCTTCAGCACGTGCATCCCTTTCTCTTTCTATCTATCTATCTATCTATCTATCTATCTATCTATCTATCTATCTCTCTATCTATCTATTTTTATAGTTCTTGTCAGAAACTTTTACGGAAACCCAAAAGGAAGAAAGTTCCTGAACTTTTTTTATTTCCTTTAATTTATTTACAGGCTTTATTTATTCATTTTAACGAAAATATTTCGGGCCAAAAGAAATTAGTTTTATTTCTCGATGTGGAAGAAATCTTTTTTAAAAGAAAGTTACGGAAGATCCTTAACGAAACGTGAGCAGGATAAAGTAAAGAGTAAGAATGAAAAATCGAAAAAAAAAAAGACGCAAAAATAGCTGCAGACAATCGAGGAGGAGAGATTGAATGAAAGTACACTGAGATATCAAGAAAAAAAATAAGCGGAAGAAGACTTCCTTTTATGATAATTTCCGACACGGGCAAAAAATAACAAGAATAAACAGTGGTTATAAAAGTAGAGAAGAAAAACATATTAGTATTATTAGTATTATTAATATTATTATTGTTGTTGTTGTTCTTGTTGTTGTTGTTGGTGGTGGTGGTGGTGGTGTGGTTGTGAGTGCCGCTGTTGTTGTCCTTTTTCGATGTTTATCTTCTTGGTGAACTTTGTCTTCTTCTACATCTCCTTTTTATTATTATTATTATTATTATTATTATTATTATTGTTGTTTTGTTGTTGTTGTTGCTGTTGTTGCTGCTGTCCTCCCTCACTGTCTTCTTCTTGGATACTTTCATCTTCTACTTCAACATCTGCTTTTTTTCTCATTATTATTATTATTATTATTATTATTATTATTATTATTATTATTATTATTATTATTCGCTGTCTCCTTCTTGTTTACCTTCGTCTTCTCCTTCTACATCAACTTTTTCTTCTCACTATTATTATTATTATTATTATTATTATTATTATTATTATTATTATTATTCGCTGTCTCCTTCTTGTTTACCTTCGTCTTCTCCTTCTACATCAACTTTTTCTTCTCACTATTATTATTATTATTATTATTATTATTATTATTATTATTATTATTATTATTATTCGCTGTCTCCTTCTTGTTTACCTTCGTCTTCTCCTTCTACATCAACTTTTTCTTCTCACTATTATTATTATTATTATTATTATTATTATTATTATTATTATTATTATTATTCGCTGTCTCCTTCTTGTTTACCTTCGTCTTCTCCTTCTACATCAACTTTTTCTTCTCACTATTATTATTATTATTATTATTATTATTATTATTATTATTATTATTATTCGCTGTCTCCTTCTTGTTTACCTTCGTCTTCTCCTTCTACATCAACTTTTTCTTCTCACTATTATTATTATTATTATTATTATTATTATTATTATTATTATTATTCGCTGTCTCCTTCTTGTTTACCTTCGTCTTCTCCTTCTACATCAACTTTTTCTTCTCACTATTATTATTATTATTATTATTATTATTATTATTATTATTATTATTCGCTGTCTCCTTCTTGTTTACCTTCGTCTTCTCCTTCTACATCAACTTTTTCTTCTCACTATTATTATTATTATTATTATTATTATTATTATTATTATTATTATTATTCGCTGTCTCCTTCTTGTTTACCTTCGTCTTCTCCTTCTACATCAACTTTTTCTTCTCACTATTATTATTATTATTATTATTATTATTATTATTATTATTATTATTATTCGCTGTCTCCTTCTTGTTTACCTTCGTCTTCTCCTTCTACATCAACTTTTTCTTCTCACTATTATTATTATTATTATTATTATTATTATTATTATTATTATTATTATTATTCGCTGTCTCCTTCTTGTTTACCTTCGTCTTCTCCTTCTACATCAACTTTCTCTTCTCACTATTATTATTATTATTATTATTATTATTATTATTCGCTGTCTCCTTCTTGTTTACCTTCGTCTTCTCCTTCTACATCAACTTTTTCTTCTCACTATTATTATTATTATTATTATTATTATTATTATTATTATTATTATTATTATTATTCGCTGTCTCCTTCTTGTTTACCTTCGTCTTCTCCTTCTACATCAACTTTTTCTTCTCACTATTATTATTATTATTATTATTATTATTATTATTATTATTATTATTATTATTCGCTGTCTCCTTCTTGTTTACCTTCGTCTTCTCCTTCTACATCAACTTTTTCTTCTCACTATTATTATTATTATTATTATTATTATTATTATTATTATTATTATTCGCTGTCTCCTTCTTGTTTACCTTCGTCTTCTCCTTCTACATCAACTTTCTCTTCTCACTATTATTATTATTATTATTATTATTATTATTATTATTATTATTATTATTCGCTGTCTCCTTCTTGTTTACCTTCGTCTTCTCCTTCTACATCAACTTTTTCTTCTCACTATTATTATTATTATTATTATTATTATTATTATTATTATTATTATTCGCTGTCTCCTTCTTGTTTACCTTCGTCTTCTCCTTCTACATCAACTTTTTCTTCTCACTATTATTATTATTATTATTATTATTATTATTATTATTATTATTATTCGCTGTCTCCTTCTTGTTTACCTTCGTCTTCTCCTTCTACATCAACTTTTTCTTCTCACTATTATTATTATTATTATTATTATTATTATTATTATTATTATTATTCGCTGTCTCCTTCTTGTTTACCTTCGTCTTCTCCTTCTACATCAACTTTTTCTTCTCACTATTATTATTATTATTATTATTATTATTATTATTATTATTATTATTCGCTGTCTCCTTCTTGTTTACCTTCGTCTTCTCCTTCTACATCAACTTTTTCTTCTCACTATTATTATTATTATTATTATTATTATTATTATTATTATTATTATTATTATTGTCCTGTTTCACAGTCTTTATTTTGGCTACCTTGGTCTTCTTGTAAGGAGAAGACGAAGGTAGCCAAGAAGAAGACGGCGAAGAATGAAGATAATAATAATAATAATAATAATAATAATAATAATAATAATAATAATAATAATAATAATAATAACAGTGAGAAGAAAAAGGAGATGTAGAAGGAGAAGACGAAGGTAGCCAAGAAGAAGATAACGAAGAGTGACAATAATAATAATAATAATTATAATAATAATAATAATAATAGTAACAATAAAAATAAAGTTTCAAGTGGGGGAAGAAATAAATGTAAAGCATAATAAACCGGCTGAAGCTGCAAAATACTTTTAAAAAAAGAAAGCAAAGTCAAATGCAGACAACCATATACAGAAACGATTGCAAGATAAACAACTTCACGGTCACTATTCTGCCCGTGCCAATCAAGCTGATGTAGAAGAACCCCATACCCATCAATGTATTGCAGGATTAAAAGCTGAAACTGAAGGTTTTATTTTTGTGGCAGAGGACCAATGCCTGCTAACTAGAAATTACCAAGTACATATACTGAATAATTGTGTGAGTCCAAAATGCAAATTCTGTGATAAATATCCAGAAGCAACGGACCATCTTGTATCAGGTTGCGCGGTATTGGTACCCAGTGAATATAAATCACGGCATGACAGATTGGGCCAGTATCTGCACATGGAAATCTGCAACGCTTTGGTATGAACACAACTGCAACCTGGTTACGGTGAAAGGGCCTGTTACAATTTTATGGAACTTTACAATACACACAGACAGAATAATCAAATATGATCGCTCTGACATCGTGATTAGAGAAAAAGAAAACATGCCTCTTTATTGACATGGACATTCCTACAGACTGCAATGTATCTTTGATTTAAAAAAAAATAACTATCAAAATAGAAATCTCAAACATGTAGCAATTAATTTCAATAACAATTCCATTTGTAGCTGAAACCCTCGGATTGATTGGAAAATATTCCAATAGACTCATTGAAGGAATCTCTTGTAGTCCATGTCTTAAAGAATTACACAAAATTGTACTTACAAGTACAGCCCACACCTTACGATGGGCTTTATCTACGATGCGATTTCTTTTTCAAAACTGCTCAGTGGAAAATGCCATGATGCCATTTCTGACATTAGGTCTCTGGTGGGGACCCGGAAATGAAATGAGTATACACCAGAAACCAAAGGAAATAAAACAACAGCAAGAAAAATAATGTTTTATATTTCTGGGATGAGGTATTATGTACACTATTTACATTATTCAGACTATTGTCCTCACTCTGTTGCCATGTGCATCAAAACGTTTAGGCCTTTGTACGCTCCGGTCTTCTTCAGGTGGTTGAAATATCGAACTGAACCCTTTATTTCGCTCACTGGGGTAGACTGTTCTAGTTCCATGCGCCATGTCTAATGGATGTCAGTTATCAGTTATCTCCTGTTAATTCACCTCTCCAAGTTCTCCATTGCCTTAACCAAGTATTGAACTCATGCTGTCACTGGATCTAACCAACGCCTTTATCCACTGTGCTGACCACATATGGAGAGAAAAGGGAGATCACCGCCCTCTGTAGGATTAGGTTGAGATCATAGACAAAGTGTAGAATTGGAAAATCTGTAAACCTAAGGAATCAGCACATATGCTAGGCCACAGAAATCTCCTGAGCCAACCAAGCATAGAAATGAATACAATATGGGAACCAGTATTAAGGAGTGCCAAAGAAAAGCAATAATAACAATGAAAATTACAATATGAGCTTTGGTAAAAAAATATGTTGGATAACAGCAAAAATTGCAATAAGAGCACTGGTAAAAAACGGTTGCTGAAGACATTAAGCTTATAAGTCTCAGAAATTCATGCACAGACGTCCTTAAGAACACGTGACACTACGTCAAGGTGGGACGCCAACATAATAATAATAATAATAATAATAATAATAATAATAATAATAATAATAATAATAATAATAAAAAGAAGTAGAAGAAGAAGAAGTAGAAAAGAAGAAGAAGAGAAGATGAAGTTAGCCATGAAGAAGACGGCGAAGAAGGACAATAATAATAATAATAATAATAATAGTGAAAAGAAAAAGCAGATGTAGAAGAAGAAGACGAAGGAAGCCAAGAAGAAGAGGGCGAAGAAAAACGATAATAATAATAATAATAATAATAACGAAGAAGGAGATGCAGGTAGCCAAGAAGAAAACGACAAAGAAGGACAACAACAACAACAACAATAATAATAATAATAATAATAATAATAATAATAATAATAATAGTGAGAAGAAAAAGGAAATGTAGAAGGGGAAGACGAAGGTAGCCAAGACAGGAAAGAAACACGGTAACAATGGTAGACGGCGGAGAGGACCATCAACAACAATAACATCGATAATAATAATAATAATAAGAAGAAGAAGAAGAAGAAGAAAGAAAGAAAGAAAGAAAGAATGAACGACAGAAAGAATGAAAGAAAGAAGAAAAAAGAAAGAATAAGAAAGAAAGAAGAATGAGATGAGAATGAAACGTTGAACAAGAAGACAACGTTCGTCAAGAAAAAGCTGAGAACGGTAAATGTAGCGATCATATATTGAGGCACAGACTATGAAGACGAAGAGAGCGTACAACCAACTTTACTGATAAATGCTATTAACTCGTTGCAACAATAAAAACAATAATTATAACAACAACAACAATATTGGCAGAGTCGGGTCAGAGAATGGCACGTAAGAAGGAAATGAATGAAAGTAAAAGAGAGAAACGTGACTTAAAAACAATGCAAATGGCGTTCAACGAAATCTGGCTGGAGAAACAAAAATCACACGCGCATTGTGGCAGATACAATCACCACGCAATTACCCTAGGTGATTTCCATGGTACAGATGCCGATTTGGTGTGGAATCGGGCGATTCCGGACCGTCTTAATCATTAGATATATGACCGAAGATATGATAGGAAAAGCCACAAAGCTACCGAAAAAAAAGTCTTACAAGTAACTGTAGTGGAAGATGGCGGATTTAAAACACCGAAGAAAAGTGATTGTTTTAGTATCTTTTTTTTGCGTTACTAAAGCCAGGCGCGTCCCTTTGGAAAGCGTGATGGCAATGCGGAAAAAAAAAAGATCACAAATGTCGATATAGTGATACGG
>OZ038510.1:71136027-71138527 GCA_964036315.1 Acanthosepion esculentum
AAGTCGTTGGGAGGTGCAGGCTGTGCAACTGGTGCTTTTCTATCAATTTTTCATGTTAGAGGTCAGCTAGTGCATTGCGATCTATGTGACTATACTGTGCAGGAGCCCCATAATATATGAACCACATGTATCTTCGTATTAGCAGGAGTACATCGTCTAACAGGTCAGTGAGTGTGTTCCAAATAATGTCCCCGAAGACAGCTCCTGTAAGACGTGCTGGGAGAACATATGGACCTACCAGATAGTCACCAACAGTTCCAACACAGACATTAATCGGTAATTTGTCATTCTATCTCGTCCAGATGTTGCATCATTCGTAAAAAAGGCTGAAGAGACAAAAAAACGTATCGGCAGTTTATGCAATTAATCATCGGCAAAAGTTCTCCCGTTGTGAGTGATCAGATTACGAAAGACTCTGCACACGTTGCAAATGGTATGGATAAAGGGGCTGTTGTACCATGTGGTACTATGAGATGTAAGACATGCTACGGCCACTTGACGTGTGCTGGATCGTCCCCGACAGCCTGTAGAATGTGTTCTTCGTGGTCAGGCGTATGAGCGGATCTCGGACTTACTCAATCCATATTTTGTGGTGGCACGGGGCCTGTCGACGATAGACAGCTGCAAAGGTTAGTATTCGCGCGCCCGAGTGTAAAAATCGTAACTGCCTGCTCACGATATGAATATCCTGCCATTGTTTGACTGACCTCTTTTAGCTCAACACACTCCTACACAATTGTTTTAAGTGAGGCCCACAGGGTTGAAGTTGGGGGAACAGACAGGCCATAGAACCGGTCTTCCCCTATCCATCTTATATGGAAGATGTCAGCCAGTGCATCGTAAAGAAAGTGGCTAAAATTTGGTGGACCCCATCATGCATGAACCATGTTCATCTTCGTATTAGCAAGGGTACATCCTCTAGCAGGCCTGGAAGTATGTTCGAAATAAAGTTGCTGCAGACAGCTCCTGCGAGACGTCCTGAGAGAACATATTGGATTACTAGCCAGTCACCAACAATTCCAACTCACGCATTAATCGTAAACTGATGCTGGCATCTAGCCTGTATTGCACCATGAGGGTTCCGATTCGCCCCCAAATATTGGTTGTGTAAATTTGTTACTCCATATTTTCCAAATGTTGCCTCATCCGTAAACAAGACTGAAGAAACAATGGATCCGCAGTTTGTGCAATAAACCATCGGCAAAAGTTCACCGGTGGTGAGAGATCAGAGGGCGAAAGACCCTGCACACGTTGCAAATGATACAGATAGAGGGGCTGTTCAAGAAGTACCCTCCATGTGGTACTATGAGATGTACGACATGCTACGGCCACTTGACATGTACCGTTGCCTGGATTGTTTCTGACCAGCCGGTAGATTGTGTTCTTCCTGGTCAGGCGTACGAGCGGATGTCGGACATACTCAATCCATAGTTTGTGATGCCACAAATCCTGTCCCTGTCGATCAACAACAACAAAGTTTGGATGATTCGGCTATCTTCGTTCTGGAAATGCAATCTGATACAGCCATTACTATTCACGCGGCAGTATGTATAAAACATATCTGCCTGCACCCGATATGATTTATCCGGCCATTGTTAAACGGAGCATTTCTCAGTTAACTCGCTACTACACACGTTAAACGTTGAGGACAGACTAGCCACAAATGTACACGAATGACAAATGTAACCTAGTCTACATGACAACACAGCGCCATCTACCGTAAACATTTTTAAACTCAATAACACAAAAACGAATGATTAGCAGACATATGTTTATATGGATTCTTGTTCTCTTTGTCTGCGGAACTCACCCCAAAGTTTGTAAATGTATTTTTGATACACCCTGTATATATATATATATATATATATATATATATATATATATATATATATATATATATGTATGTATTTTTAATTAATCAGACAGATTTTATCACTTTAATCGTTATGTTTTGTGACCCCTAAATTTTTAATAAATAAACAAAGCGTCTACTCATATGTGGGTATCCACTAAAACTAACGTTTAACGTGTAGGAATCTGCCGTATAAATAAATTAAAAGATCCATTACTTCTTTAAAAATTGCTTTCTTTACGTTAGGATACGAAACTTAACGTTCGATCATATGCGGAATATTTGCGCTTTTAAGGCACTATTCGGTTTTGATCGATCGGCGAGAGCCTGCGTGGTCGAGTTTATCTAAAGCACCCCGGATTTAAACGAAGGTTTCTCCTACGAAAGAGGACGCAGGTGCGATTCCCAAATTTATTTATTGGCAAAATATGTCCAAAATCACGGCCGCATGGTATGTATATATAAGCAGTGTATAAAACAAATATCAACACTGGCTGGCGATCAAGCCTAACATAGACTGCACGAATTACAGCTTTGATACCGATGTCCAATTTTCAGGTACGACTGTATCTTTTCTCAACGATAAATAAAAAAAAAGATGTTTCATTTTTGTGGTTAGGGGGCCGCATGCATTGTATAGGTCAAATG
>OZ038510.1:71143527-71146027 GCA_964036315.1 Acanthosepion esculentum
TAGACAGTGCAGTAGGAACACTGTTATCTGTCTTATTTTTAGATAAGCACACAGTGACTGAGAAAACTCGATTCGATTTACCGAAGAGTCTTACATTATTAGCCGTAATAGCCACAGTTTACAAACCCACATTTCTCCCCCAGAGAGCTCAAACGAAATAAATTTTTATGGAGCATATATATTGTCATCCACAAACAGACTGCTTCACTGTATCACAGCTCATCTGTGTGTCTAGACGTGCGATTGCCTCCAGCTAGGATCGAAACACGACTGAATTGGCATCAGTCGGGGATTCTACCACTAAACCGTTGGTACACGGCAGGGATAAAGAGTAAAGGTAAGTTATCTGTTGTTATATAATACAAGTGGATCGTAGTAATATAAAATACTAAAACTGGTTGACTTCACAGTGCAGCTTTATGAGTTTTGCACTTCTGTTTTTCTTTCAGGGGTTGAGTTGTTGCATGATTTTTGAGACCGGCACGAGAATTGCCCAAAAGACCACAAAGAGTACAGGGGAATATATTGTATCCAAGTGCAGCAGGAGCACTGTTATCTGTCATATTTTACTTTCTCGTTTCATGTAGTCGACTGATGGTTACATCTCAGTGCAGCTATATATTAATGATGTACTTCTTTAGCTCCAATGCGACCAGAGCTGTTTTTCTTTCTGGTTCAGAGTTGTTGTCCTGGAGAGTTTGTACCTTACAAGTGCCAAGATGCATGACTTTTGAAACTGGCTCGTGAATTGCACAAAATACCACAAACAGTACAAGAGAATATACTGTATACAAATGCAGCAGGAACACTATAAGCTGTCTTATTTTACTTTCTCACTGCAGCTATATATCAATGATGTACTTCTTTAGCTCCAATGCGACCAGAGCGGTTTTTCTTTCTGGTGCTGAGTTGTTGCCTGCATTTTTTTTACTTTGATACCGACACTAATGCAAAAATGTACTTAATATTTTTTAGATGCTATCCAGTGTGATTTGTCGATGTTTTAATGAGGAGTAGCGGAAAATCTTTATTCAAAAATGAAACATTCATTAATACTGAACATAAGCTCCTTACCGAGCTCACCTCAAAGTAAAGAAAGCGAACATTAAATGCGATTTTCCTCGATTTCGGCAACTTTCCTATTGAAAGTATTAAACGACTGACAGCTCCAATAATGAAATTCCTTTGTGTTTCTCTTCCTGATTTGCGTCATCATTTTACAGAGACATTAGAGCGCGTCATTTGAAAACGGGAAAATATAATTACAGCAAAGTTTAAAGAGATTTTTTTTCGGATGCGGGGGCTTATATTTTTAAAGATTCGTAATTTAGATAATGGATTAAATTCTCGTCGGAAATGTAAGAGACAATAACTTTATTCAATACATACCCTTATTGAACCTAAGAATTTAATTTGCTTGTACGTGAAAAAAGATGAGTAAAAAATTGTTTATCTAGCGTCTTCAAAATAGTATCAATGAAAGATTGTCGTCTACACCTCCATATATATATATATATATATATATATATATATATATATGTGTGTGTGTGTGTGTGTGTGTGTGTGTGTGTGTGTGTGTGTGTGTGTGTGTGTGTGTGTGTGTGTGTTAAAATAATAAGGAAGAACAGTAAGTTTTATAATCCGGTGTTCTTAGCAGTTATTTTGATGGAATCATATTTAATCCAATAACACAAACCATGGGTATATAGTACCCAGCGCAAATTTTCCTATTTTTAATTACAGTATTTAATACCTCATTTTCTTACCTGCATAAGATGTTTTTCAGTTCCTATTAATGTTAACTCAAAGTACAAAGTTGGAAGTGCCTGCATGTAAAATATTTCAAATAAAGATTTATATTTAATATTATTTTTTAATATTTTCAAAATCGGGTATGATATTCCCATGGTTAGGAGTGGTGTATCTTTAATTGATGATGAGTGTTCTAGGGTTAAAAATTAATTATAATATATATATATATATATATATATATATATATATATATATATATATATATATATATATATATATATATATTATAATAGTTTTTAAAAAAATAAGATTCCTTCGCTACATGAGCGTTCTCATGTTTCAAAAGCGAGAGCCGAGACCATAAATATAATTTTTTAAATTAAGTTGAATTAAGGTGTCTGGTCTCGCTTCCTCGTCAAGCGAGAATTTGGGAATATGCTATCTTGTGGTTGGCGCGTGTTTATAAGTATGGTCTCTTGCAACATTAGTTACTATGGAAACGGCTAGTGTCGGCCATATTGGTTAGGTGGTTGAAGAGTTAAGAATTAATTTTTATCTACAGACCAGTCCCCTTCGGTAAGTTTATGTCAGGTTATGTCGGGGTCCCTATTTCAATTCTGATAGTAGCGGTCGCCGTCTAGCTGGCCTAAAGGCATTTTATGGCCTTGCGGCAGGTCGTTAATTGTCGAGAGGATTCTGTTTCATTATTATCTGTCTATTAATCTCTTTATTTATTTGTTTATTCAAA
>OZ038510.1:71151027-71176027 GCA_964036315.1 Acanthosepion esculentum
CCAGCCTTAGGTCTTCCCGCAAACTTGGTAGGTCATGTGACCATAAAAGAAATCGAAATATAAGGATGATGATAATAATGTTTATCAGGGCAGCGATGGATAAATTGCCGTCTAAATGACGCAAAAATGAAAATAACACTGACAAATCCTTTTAACAGAAATACAGTGAGCGATGGATAGATTGGCGTCTAAATGATGCAAGAACGAAATTAACAATGACATATCATTTTAAAAGATAATCAGGGTGCGATGAATAAATTGTCGTCTAAATTAAGCAAAATGAAAATAACGCTGACATCTCATTTTAACAGAAATACAGGGTGCGATGGATAAACTGTCGTCTAAATGACGCAAAAATCAAAATAATACTGACATCCCAGTTTAACAAATACATTAACCAATATTACACAAAATATCTTGAAATACATTAAAATCTTCTTAAGAAAGAACTTTCGCTGACCTTTAACGAAACTTGTATAAACAAAAGATTGCTGCCAAAAAATACACCCAATGTATATGGAAAACAACAGATACATTCTTATATCAAGAAACAATTTTATGGCCCAAAAATATGACCATGTGGAAAAAGTGGGGTTTCCAACAAAAATCTCACCATTCTCTTTTAGAGGGTGCGATGGATAAATTGTCGTCTAAATTACGCAAAAATGAAAATAACATAGACATCTCATTTTAACAGATATATTTATCAACATTACACAAAAATATCTCAATATATTAAAGAGTAAATTTATTCAATAAAATCGTCATTGGCGTCAATCACGGCCTCCAGACGACTTCGGAATCTCCTGCACCTCTTCTGATGTGGTCTCCTAGTTTAAGTTGGTGAATGTTGCCATGATTTTTGCCTTCTGATCATCTTTGATGTTACAAGAAGTTTTGTTGGTTTCTCGCTCAACTGCGCCCCACACATAATAACTAAGGGGGTTGCTGTGCGGGGAATTAGGTGGACAGATGTAAGGGGTGATGTAGTCGCAGAAATCGTCTGACAGCCATGAATGGGTTTCTCCTGCTTGTGTAGCATGGATCAGAGTCTTGTTGTCAGAGATAGCTTCTTCCAGCACCCACCCACTTGATCCAGGGCAGCACTACATTCTCAAGGTACTTGATGTAGGCCTCCGTGTTGACTTTGAGGCCTTGTGGGAAAATGAATGGAGGCATAACGTCGCTATCACTAGTAATCACTACAAGCACCATGATGTTGACTGGATATATCATCCATCTCTTTCCGAATCCGCTGCAAGCACCCAAACACTTATATTATTCGTACTGGAGCATTCGGCAGGAATGGCAAGCAATATAGCATGCGGTTTTCAAATACCTGGCGGAGTGAAATGCGTCATGGCGCTCTTTTTCTCACAGACGGTGCCCAACTGACCCTACTATACTGTGAAGTCGACGAAATCAAAAACAAACAACGTGAAATTAAAAATATATAATTTATCCATGGCACCCTGTAGAAACATAAATATCCAGAAACAAGACCAGGTTGCACAATGTTTGCACCCACTGAATATAAAGCAGGTGATAGAATGGGCTAATATAGGGTGACCCCAAAAAACGGGAATTCTTAAAGTGCGTATTGCCAGACATGAGCAAGTGGCAACACTGCGAGATGCTGACCTTGAGCAATTAAACATTTCGCCATTTTAGTAACGAGAATGAAATTCACAGTATCCCAGCTGAGATGTTGCAGCAGTCAATGAGGAATCTCAACAGCAGATTTCAAGAATGCATTCGTACAGGAGGACTACATCTACAGGACGTAATTTTAAAAAAAAATGAAAATTCCATCATTGTTTCTTAAATGGCATGTTTTAAGGTTTCAATTACTATGAATTAAATATTTTTCTTCCATCACTCTTGGTTTTATTGGATTGTTAAAGAGTTCCCGTATTTTGGGGGTCACCCTGTATCTGCAATGGAAAATATGCAACTTTTACGGGAAGGAAACTGCAAGAAACTGGTATGATCATCACCCAGAACGGCTTACAGAGATATGTAACAATTTTATGGGACTTTAAAATACACAGAGACAAAAGAATCAAAACTATCCCGCCAAACATTGTGATCAAAGACCACAAGAACAGAAAAGGCTTTCTTATCGACAGGCTAGTTGCTATGGTCCAATATCCTCGCACCACGGTTATGGTCCAAGGTAGACCCAAGGAAGAACAACATGAACACAAGAGTAGTAAATAACAAAAGATATATTACAACAGAAATATAATACAAGAAGTTGAAGGTGTTAATATTAACTGTCAGTCTGGTTTAGAGTGAACTAATATTGTCTTGACTCGTTAGGTCTCAACTGATTCGTCAGCCTTCTCTCTCGGAGAGGCGCAGTATTTATAGAGTCAGGAAGACTCCATTATTGTTATAGGTAAATTCCCATAACAGTAGTCCATGAAAATTGTAATGTATCTTTGAAGATCTTCAAAAAACTTTCAAAATACAAGGAACTTGAAATTGAAATCTAAAAAACTAGTTGGAATTGAAGCCCTCGGATTGATTGAAAAAGAATCGGATAGACTCAATGAAGTGATTCCTGGTAGTCCATACAAGGCAGCCAATAAGAAGGCGGCGAAGAAGGATAATAATAATAATAATAATAATAATAATAATAATAATAATAATAATAATCGCGAGAAAAAAGTCGTTGTAGAAAGAGATGAGAAGGTAGCCAAGAAGACGGCGAAGAAAGACAATAATAATAATAATAATAGTGAGAAGAAAAAGGAGATGTAGAAGGAGAAAACGAAGGTAGCCAATAAGAAGGCGGCGAAGAAGGACAATAATAATAATAATAATAATAATAACAGTGAGAAGAAAAAGGAGACGTAGAAGGAGAAGACGAAGGTAGCCAAGAAGAAGAGGGCGAAGAAGGACGATAATAATAATTATAATAATAATAATAGTGAGAAGAAAAAGATGTAGAAGAAGAAGACAAAGGTAGACGTGAAGAAGACAGCGAAGAAGGACAATAATAATAATAATAATAATAATAATAATAATAATAATAATAGAGAGAAGAAAAAGGAAACGAAAAATGAGAATACGTAGGTAGCCAAAAAGAAGTGTAAGAAGGACAATAATAATAATAATAATAATAATAATAATAATAACCAATGATCAGGTGTATTCGTAGGTTCGGTGCGCGGCTGAGCACCTGCTTCATTCAAATCACATTTTCAAGCGCAAGCTTTTGAAAAACGTTACGATCTTTTGTTCCAAGCTTTAAGTTAACGTTAATATACATGGGCCTGTATTTTCGTAACAAGGTTTCTTAACTGGAAAATGTCTTCAGTCGTGCTTGACTGTTATTTCAGGAACACTTTGTAACGTTTTAAAGACAGGGCCTGGAAAATCTTTTTGAATTTTATCTTTGTTTACTTGTGTCGTTATTACAGATTTGCTTTGGGCCAGAAAATGTAGGTGAAACGATTCTGAAACGAAAACGACAACGAGAACCCTAGCGCCATTCTCGGCTGAAAATAAATTTGGAAAATAAAGAATGTATGCAAACAAGAAACAAACACTGAAATAAAAGAACGGCGACATTCGTAAAAATGTAATTGAAGAAAAGTCTTTAAGAATTCAATTTCTGAAAACTTTTTTTTATTTTTATTTTGTATGTGTGGATTTCTTTTAAAGAAGCCTTATCCGAAACGAAGATGTGAAAAGTCAAAAAGATACCTTTTCTCTCACCGCGTCAAATGCTTTTCCAGCCAAAAATTTAAAAAAAAAAAGAGAGGGAAATAAAGAGAAATGCCGGATGACTTTCACAATTGGCTTATCGACATGATTGTTGGACGATAGAAATCGTGTTCATGAACTTATGATGTTGGCGATAAGGTTTTAATTCAATCAAGTTTGTCGTTGTTCTTTACCCTGACTGCAATGAAATCTTCCGTTCACCAGATCCCGCACGCCCTATCGGCGTTTTCGATCGCAATATCTTGACGACTTCCCTCATCTCAGTTCAAGATCATTTTCAGCATATTTTTTTTTCTTTCTTTTAAACCGCCATCTTCCATGTTCACTTTTAAAACAATTTTATCTTTTTCTCGATAACGATAGAGCAACAATTGGCATTCGATGATGGTAACGGAAAAAAATTCAAAACTGATCCGAAAATTTGATAGAAAGACGTTTTTGGTCTCCTTTTTCTTTGTCTTCTTATTATTTAGTTAGTTTACATTTTGTATTTCGGCTTATCCTTAAAATGTCTAAAAAAACTTGTCATGCGTACTTGTCTTCCGTTCAATAAAATACCCACAATGCCTCTCGCAACATCGAGTTGAGCGGTTTTACGGTTTTAACCTTTTTTTTTTGTCAGCGTTTTCTTCAATTAATTTTTTTCTTTTTCTGCTTACTTCATGTCTCTCTTTTTATGTCTTTCTTTCTCTACGGTTGATCTACACTTCCCGTATTTTTATAAGGGTCTTAAATTCCGACTTTAAAAGAGATTGTCTATATAAATGTCTCTCTCCCTCTCTCTCTCTCGTTATAGTCTTCCCTATATCTCTCCTTCGCCCGTAAATCCCCCTTTCTTTCTTTTTATAAGGGTCTTTAATGCCGACTTCAAAAGAGATTGGCGATAGAATTTTTTCTCTCTTTTTTTTAAAAACTCTGCACATGTCTCTTCTTCTCCCATTAATCCACATTATCCCTCTTTTTATAAAGCTCCTTAATTCCTACATTAAAAGAGATTGGCGGTTAAAAAGTTTCTCTCACTCTCTCTCTCTCTCTCTTTCTCTCTCCCGTATTTCTTCCTGTGTCTCTCTCTTTCCCGTTATCCCGTCTTTCTCACTTTTTAAAAGTTTTTAATTTTGACTTTAAAAGAGATTGACGGCAGAGAAATTTCTGTCTCTCTGTCTCTCTGTCTCTCGCTCTCTCTCTCGATCTCTCTCTCTCTCTCTCTTTCTCTCTCTTTATACTCCTCCGTATGACTTTCTTTCTCTCGTTAATACCCATTTCTCTCTTTTTATAAGTGTCGTTAATTCCGGCTTTAAAAGGGATTGGCGATAGAAATTTTTCTCTCTCAATTTAAACCTCTGCACATGTCTCTCTTTCTCCCATTAATCCAATTTTTCTCTCTTTTTATAAGGTCTTTAATTCCGAATTTAAAAGTGATTGGCAGTAAAAAAAATAATTATCACTCTCTCTCCAGCTCTCTCTCTCTCTCTTTCTAATTCTCTATTTGTCTTTCTTTCTCCCGTTATACCGCCCTTCTCTCTTTCTATGAGAGTTTTTAATTCAGACTTTAAAAGAGATTAGCGGTACAAATCTCTCTCTCACTTTTTAATTCTCTATTTGTCTCTTTTTCTCCCGTTAGTCCTCCCTTTCTCTCTTTTATAAGGCTCTTTAATTACTACTTTAAAAGTGATTGGTGGAGAAATATTTGTCTCTCTTTTTATACATCTCCACATATTTCCCTTTCTGCTGTTAATCCAGTTTCTCTCTATTATACTTCTCCCTAAATACACTTTTTCTTCATTTTATACTTCTCCCTAATTACACTTTTTCTCTTTTTTATACTTCTCCCTAATTACATTTTTTCTCGCACTTATACTACTGCCTTAGTACACTTTTTCTCTCTTGTATACTTCTCCCAAAGTACACTTATTCTATCTTTTATACTACTCCCTAATTACACCTTTTCTCTCTTTTATATTTCTCTCTAAGTACACTTTTTCTCTCTTTTATTCTTCTCCCTAATTACACTTTTTCTCTCTTTTATACTTCTCCCTAATTACATATTTTCTCTCTTTTATACTTCTACCTAAGTACACTTTTTCTCTTTTTTTATACTTCTCCCTAATTACACTTTTTGTCTCTTTTATACTTCTCCCTAATTACACTTTTTCTCTCTTTTATTCTTTTTCTTAAGTACACTTTTTCTCTGTTTTATACTTCTCCCTAATTACACTTTTTTCTCTCTTTTATACGTCTCCCTAATTACACTTTTTCTGTCTTTCATACTTCTTACTAATGACACTTTTTCTCTCTTTTATACTTTTCCCTAATTACACTTTTTTCTTTTTTTTATTCTTCTCCCTACGTACACTTTTCTCTCTTTTATATTTATCCCTAATTACACTTTTTCTCTCTTTTATACTTCTTACTAATTACATTTTTCTCTCCTTCATTCTTCTCTCTAATTACACTTTTTCTCTCTTTTATTCTTCTCCCTAATGACACTTTTTCTCTCTTTTATACTTTTCCCTAAGTACACTTGTTCTCTTTTTAATACTTCTCCCTAAAAACAATTTCTCTCTCTTGTATACTTCTCCCAGAATACACTTTTCTCTCTCTTTTACTTCTCCCTAAGTACACATATTCTCTCTTTTATACTGCTCCCTAAATACACTTTTTCTCTCTTTTATACTTCTCCCTAATTACACTAGTTCTCTTTTTTATACTTCTGCCTAAGTACACTTTTTCTCTCTTTTATACTTCTCCCTAAGTACACCTTTTCTCTCTTTTATACTTCTGCCTAAGTACACGTTTTCTCTCTTTTATACTTCTGCCTAAGTACACGTTTTCTCTCTTTCATATTTCTCCCTAAGTACACCTTTTCTCTCTTTTATACTTCTGCCTAAGTACACGTTTTCTCTCTTTTATACTTCTGCCTAAGTACACGTTTTCTCTCTTTCATATTTCTCCCTAAGTACACCTTTTCTCTCTTTTATACTTCTGCCTAAGTACACCTTTTCTCTCTTTTATACTTCTCCCTAAGTACACTTTTCTCTCTTTTATACTTCTCCCTAAGTACACCTTTTCTCTCTTTTATACTTCTCCCTAAGTACACCTTTTCTCTCTTTTATACTTCTGCCTAAGTACACGTTTTCTCTCTTTTATACTTCTGCCTAAGTACACGTTTTCTCTCTTTCATATTTCTCCTAAGAACACTTTTTCTTTCGCTAATGTGTTCTTTCCCACTTTTAATGCGTCACTTCCTCACTTGTGGCTTCCTACGTCTCCCTTCCTTACCGGCATCCAGGTGAAGATGATAAACTACATCCAACAGCAAAGACTCTGAGCAGGAGGTTTTGAGGAGCGTGGAGCCACATCTTGGTAGCTGGTATTCCCAGGTCCACCTTGATACACGCCGGGTCACGGTGGACCTGATAGGCAAATATTTAACCCACAAAACATTATAAAAAGTGTAAAAATAGCAATACTTTAAATAACCAATTGAGGTTGATATGGCGTAAAACAAACTAAACCCGACCCAACCCTCCTTACCGATAATATCTATTTTTCTCTCTTTTCACACGTTTCTTCAGGTCTCTTTTTTCACCCACTAATCCCCCTTTTCTT
This sequence comes from Acanthosepion esculentum, assembly GCA_964036315.1. NCBI lineage: Eukaryota > Metazoa > Mollusca > Cephalopoda > Sepiida > Sepiidae > Acanthosepion > Acanthosepion esculentum. The sequence continues at coordinate 71,158,372 of OZ038510.1, forward strand.
TATTTTTTTATTATTCACTCTAAGCCTCTTTTACTCTTGCTAATCTCTTCTTTCTCTTTTGATACGTCTCCATAAACATCTCTTTACCTACAAATCTCTCTTTTTATTCGTTTCCCAGCTTGCTTTCTTTCCGCTTATCTCACATTGTATATGTTCTTTCCTTCTGTTTCTTTTTCTTTATAACTACCTTTTTTTCATTGTTTCTTTCTCTAGCTACTTGAAAGCTTTCTTTCTTTTTGTATTTTTTCGTTTTTCCCCCTTTATAATTCTCCTTCTCTCTCTCTCTTTCCCGTTAATCCGCTTTTTTTTTCTCTTTTTATAAGTGTTTTTAATCCCAAATTTAAAAGAGACTGGCGATAGAAATATTTCTCCCCATCTCTCTTGCTCCTTATAATTCTTATTTGTGTCTTCGTACGTCTCCCTTCCTTATCGATAATATCTATTTCTCTCTCTTTTCACACGTCTCTTTTTTTTTTTGCCCACTAATCTCACTTTTCTTTCTTTTTTATCAGTCAAGCTAAGCCCCTTTAACTTCTTCCTAATCTCTTTATCTTTTGATACAACACCATAAACCTCTCTTTGACACCGAATCTATCTTTTTATACGTCTAAACGCTTTCGCTATTTCCGCTTATCTCTGTTTTTCTCCATTTTATGTGTCTAACTATCTTTTCCGTTTTACTCCTATCTCTTACTTTCACGTTTCCGTATTTTTCTTTTCCTCTTGCTAATCCGTTTGTTCCCAATATATCATTTTTTTTCATTCCTGTTTCTTTCTAATTTTATTCTTGTCTTTGCGCGCCCAAGTGGGTCCCGAGATTTTGGTTGCTTTTGGAACACCTTCCCCTATCTACCTTTTTAATATTTTTATCTTTCGAGTTACGTCACATTTTATAGTTTTATATGTTCGTTCTTTCTCTTTGTTTTGTTTTTTTTTATTTATTTATACCTATCTATCTTTCATTGTTTCTTTCTTGAGTACTTGAAACATTTCTTTCTTTTTATATTTCCTGCTTTTCTCGTTTTCTTACTAGTCTTTCTTTCGCTATATTTTTTCATTCTTACTTTCTTTCCTTTTCGCTTCCCGACTTCCTTTTTCATAATTTTTCGTTTTCAGGGTTTTTTCTTTCCTTTTCACAGATCATGTTTATACTTTTTTTATTTTCTTCTATACCTTCCTTCTTTCTTTTTATTGTCATATTCCTTTTCATAATTTTTTTTTTCGTTCTCTATTCTGTCTTTAATTCTTTCTCGTTTTTAGTCTCTTCTCCTTACACATTTTTTCTTTCTTTCTTTAATTTTTTCTTTCTTTCTTTAATTTTTTTCTTTCTTACTTACCTTCTTTGTTTCTCGTCTTTGGTTTCTTTGCTTCTTTGTTTCTCGCTTTTTGCTTCTTTGCTTCTTTCTTTCTCGTTTTATCCTATTTGCTTCTTTCTTTCAATTCATTCTTTCTTTCTCGTTGTTAGCTTCTTTTTTCTTCCACTCTGGCCTTTAGCTTCTATGGTTCTTTTTTTTCATTATTTCATTCATTTCCTTCTCGTTTTTACCCTCTTTGCTTCTTTGCTTCTTTCTTTCTTTCTTTCTCGTTTTTAGCTTCTTTTTTCTTCCTCTCTGGCTTCTATGGTTCTTTCTTTCATTCTTTAAGTCATTTTCCTTCTCGTTTTTACCCTCTTTGCTCCTTTGCTTCTTTCTTTCTTTCTTCCTTTCTTTTTTTCTTTCTTTCTCGTTTTTAGCTTCTTTTTTCTTCCATTCTGGCCTTTAGCTCTATGGTTCTTTTTTTCATTCTTTCATTCATTTTCCTTCTCGTTTTTACCTTCTTTGCTTCTTTTATTTTTCTTTCCTTATTTCTTTTTCGTTTTCAGCTTCTTTGCATCTTTCTTTCTCGCTCTTATCCTACGTGATTTTTTTTCTTTCTTTCTCGTTTTTAGCCTCTTTCTTTCTTTCTTTATTTCTCGTTTTTAGCTTCTTTCTTTCTTTCTTTATTTCTCGTTTTTAGCTTCTTTCTTTCTTTCTTTATTTCTCGTTTTTAGCTTCTTTCTTTCTTTCTTTCTTTCTGACTTTCACTTCATGTGCTTCTTTATTTCTTCTCGTTTTAGCTTCTTTCTTTCTTTCTTTCTTTCTTTCTCGTTTTTAGCTTCTTTGTTTTTTCTTTCTTTCAGCTTCTTCATTTCCTTCCCGTTTATGATTTTTTTTCTTTTTATCTTCTTCTACACCCATAGCTATGGAACCCAGTCTAACCCACTGTGACAGATGACTTACAAAAAGTTTCATCTATCCTTTGAAAGGACTTCTTTTTAATCAGGCTCGGTTTCATCCTCCGAACCCCAGAAGACTAGGGTATCAGTAGCACTCATAGAATGACCTGACATATATTTTCAGTTTAGTAGAGACAAATAAATATGGAGTAATTAATGCTTGCATTGGTGTCTCATTTAACATCTTTACTTACAAATATCTCTTTGTCTTTTTCTTTCATTCCTTGTCTCTCAAACCTTACACAATCATTCTCTCTCTCCTTCTTTTTCTCTTCCTATCCTTACACAATCTGTCTCTCTCCGTCTCTCTCTCTCTCTCTCTCTCTCTCTCTATCCTTACACAATTCTCTATCTCTCTCTCAATTCCTACAGAATCTCTCCGTCTCTCTCTTGGACTCTCTCTCTCTCTTTCTCAGTTCTTACGAATCAATCTTTCCGTCTGTATCACTCTGTATCTATACAAAATCTCTCTCTGTTTCTCTGTCTCTCTCTCTATCTACCTATCTACTTGCAAATTCTCTCATTCTCTCGTCTAACACAATCTCCCATCTCTCTATCTCTCTCCCTATATATATATATATATATATATATATATATAGAATAAATATATATATATATATATATATATATATATACATATATATAAATATATCATTAAAAAAATCTCTCTTTCCGTCTCTGTTACACAATCTCTCTCTCACACTCACTCCTTGAACAAGCTCTCACCTTTTCTGTCTATCTCAATCTGTCCTTACGCAATCTCTCTCTCCGACTTTCTCTCAGTCTTTACACAAACTCTCTCCAGCTCTCTCTGTATTTATATCCTTACACAATCCCTCTCTCCGTCTCTCTCTATAAATGCTTATAGAATCTATCTCTCGGTCTCTCTCAATATTTACACAATCTCTTTCTCTCTGTCACTCTCTCTCTCTCTATCTTTACACAATATTACTCCATCTCTCTCTCTCTCTCTCTCTCTCTCTCTCTAAATCATTATAGAATCTATCTCTCGGTCTCTCTCTCTCTCTATCTCTCAATCTTTACACAATCTCTCTTTCCGTCTCGCTCTCTCTATTTCTCCCTATATCATTACATAACCTCTCCCTCTCTCTATATATATTACATAATCTTTCTTCATCTCTCTCTCTATAAATACTTATAGACTCTCTCTCTCTCTCTCTCTCTCTATATATATATATATATATATATATATATATATATATATATATATATATATATATATATATATATATATATATAAATCTTTACACAACCTCCCATTCTCCCTCGGTCTCTCTCTCTATATATATCATAACACAATCTCTCTCGATCTCCGTCTATAAATCATTATATAGTCTATCTCTCGGTCTCTCTCAATCTTTAATTAATCTCTCTCTCCGTTTCTCTTCATTGTCCTGCATGAATATGGGTGGTCGCTTAGTTGATTTTCTCAGCACAGGCAAGACATGATCTTTTACAAGTTGTTTATAAACTCCTGCATTTACCTTTCCATGTAATCGCACCAAACGGCCCGCACCATCTCCAGACATCATCCCCCAAACCATGACACTTCCTCCACCGAATTTTACACTAGTCTTAAGGCATTTAGGCGACAATTTTTCACCTACTTTTCGACGAACGTACCTTTTCCCATCTAAGCCAAATAACATAAACTTAGATTCATCACTGAAATGCACCGTTTGCCATTTTTCTTGAGACCACATCACATGTTCGGTTGCAAAGGTAAGACGACACTTTTTATTCTTGGAGCTGATCAGTGGCTTCACTGCCGATGCTCTTGCTTGTAGGTCATATTCAACTAAACGATGAGACACAGTTTTTCGAGATAAAGTTTTCTTCAGTAGAATGCTCTTTTCCCTAGAAAGAGCAGCAGCAGTTTTAAATCTGTCCTTTTTAACCAACTTTACCATAGCACGATCTTCTCTCTTGGTCGTTGTTCTTGGCCTACCTGTAGACTTTCTTGCTTCACACGAACCACAATCATCGTAGACCTTAAGAATACAGTGAACAACACTTTTTGACTTGTTAACGATCTTTGCAATAGACCCAATACTTAAATTATCCTTCCTTCGAAGCTTAATAATCTGCTGACGAATTGTTAACGGAGTAAGTGGCATTATATTAACAAAGTACACATCAGATATTCTTACTAATGTTTAGTAAACGAACCGTCACGTAAACAAATTAAAAAAATTAGAGTTCGCCGGTTAAATATACAAAAACACGGAGTAAAAGCAACCGTTCTGATCACTTGGGCCACCATGGGTTTTGCAGTAAATCACTAAATCATCCATAACTTTTGTCTCAAATTACACCAAAATCTCAGACAATAACAAATAATATCGTTTATATTGTCTGTGATTTTATAGAATATAAAACAACTTTGATAAAAAATTATACCTACTTTTCTGACGAAAACAATGCCGTTCTGAACATTTTGGCAGCAACTGTATATAGCCTATTACAATCTCTCTCTATATATATATCGATCTCTGTCTCTCTCAATCCTTACAAAATCTCGGTTTCCGTCTCTCTCTCTCTCTTTCTCTTTCTCTTTTAGTGTTTCCTTTCTTCTAATTGTTCTCCTAATTCCTATCTTTTCTAGATCACCCTCTCCCTTGTATTTTTCTTCTGACTGCATTCATTTCCTTTTCTTTCTCTTATTGTCTCCGCATCTGCTGGTATTATATACTTGGTTTAATATTTAAAAAAAAAAGAAAAAACGAAAAAAAAAAATGGAAGTAAGAAAAATAATAATCGATATTCATAATGGCGTATCGTTTTTAACTCCGGCCCATGTCGATGTGAAACTTCAGCTGCAATCTCTCCTCGTTTTCCTTGTCATTAACATTTGCCAATAGAATATTTAAACAGGCAACAAAAGACCTGAGAAAATGAGTAGATTCTATAAAGATTAAGACAAAAGGTGGGCTTATACATATATATATATATATATATATATATATATATATATATATATATATATAGGTTTTCTCAGCAAAATTGGAGTATAAACGACAGTTTGGCTCTGTGAGTGTTGAAAAATAAAAAATATGTCTGAGCGTGAGTCTGCAATAGGGATTGGCTAGCCGCCCTAGTAGACAGGTATCCTCGAATACGAGTTGCCAGCTATATATATATATATATATATATATATATATATATATATATATATATATATATATATATATATATATACAGGGTGTCTCAAAAAAATGTACTCTCACTTTGAATGACGAGAAAACCTTTATTTATGAACATAGAGTGAAATGGAATAGCTTCGAATACAGAAGAAAAATGTAATTGAAGAATCCTGTTGGCAAATGTTCAAATTGATGACCCCCCAAAAAAGAGCATGTTAGAGACAGTTAAAGTCTCAGTACAATTTTTGAGACACCCTGTACATATATATATATATATATATATATATATATATATATATATATATATAAACTACAATTCCAAAGTTGCAACCGCCCATGGTATTTTCGTTTTAGAATTGGCTCCAGAGGTAGTAGTTTTGTACTTCAAATAAGACATAATTGTTATATATGGTGAAAAAAGTGAGACATGATTTTTATTAGAACTTTTATTAAACCCTCTTTTGTAAGAATATATATATATATATATATATATATATATATATATATATATATATATATATATATACGTGACGCAGACCTTCTGTTATACATGTTTCATTGAATACGATGTAACAGTGACATTTTGTGAGTATTTCATTCAGTTTTATTAGGGTTATCACAATTTTCGTTTATGAGGACTGAAAGTGTGCAGAAACTGTCATCAGTATATATATATATATATATATATATATATATATATATATATATATATATATATATATATATATATATAATGCCTAAAGAGCCAGAACCTATCCACTTAGGCTTCACCTACCGGATCATCTGGGAAATTCTGACAAAAGAGGGTTGATCTAAACGACATTTTAGTGATAAAGGAATAAAAAGCTAGCATTAAAACAAACACACAAAAAAACAAACACACAAAAAAACACACACACACACACATTCTATTAGCCAAGTAATAACCAGGATGGATCTAAATACTTAATGCTTGTAGGCCTAAAAAGAATAATAATTGGATAATAGAATTTGTGTTTTTTCTTCTGTTCATATATATATATATATATATATATTTATATATATATATATATATATATATATGTGTGTGTGTGTGTGTGTGTGTGTGTGTGTGTGTATGTATGTATGTAAGCAAATATGTGGATATAGATCCGACAGTATGAGGAATAATACGAAAAAACAAAAAATTCGAATATGCAAGTTTACTGTTTTAATGTTGTTTCAATGTCGACGTCAGACGTTTCGGTCTAGTAGACCTTCTTCAGGACGTAGTTATTAAAACATAATTAAAATTAGACGATATTCAAGTCAACATGAAAAGACGATAGATTTGATTATTCTTATGTCTATCGTCTTTTCATGTTGACTTGAATATCGTCTAATTTTAATTATGTTTTAATAACTATGTCCTGAAGAAGGTCTACTAGACCGAAACGTCTGACGTCGACATTGAAACAACATTAAAAATAGTAAACTTGCCTATTCGGATTTTTTGTTTTTCCATATTTTTCCTCATATATATATATATATATATATATATATATATATATATATAATCTGGAGTGTAAATAGCGATTGACATTGCATATAATTGTTACAGATTAAAGTTGGCTGAAAACCATGCAGCCTACAAGCGAGAAGTGCGAGAAAAGAACCTATTAGCATAGAATTTACGACTACATCTAGCCATATGAACTGTAAATTGGTGAGATCTTGAGGCCAGTTTTGTACAGCCATTAAATTCATAAACTCTATGCACAGAGCGCAGACCATTATTTGAACGTAAACTTAAAAAATGTGGCACAAAGCAAAAATGGGGAATGGAGAAAAGGACGGTCTTCTATTTTAATTTTAAACTTAGATAACCACGATCACTGACTCAAACGTATCACAATATTCCTTACCCCAAAACAACGCATTCTTACTTACCATAGCGAATAGCTCATCCAAAAAATTACCTTGAATGTATTTATATGAAAGATACAGAGAGTTAACCTTACGGCGGTGGGAATGTGACTGAAGCCGGGCCGCCAGATCAGGACCGATAATATTGCTGATCCTTCTTTGGATCTTATCAAGGGGCTCGAGTTAAATAGCAGGAACGCCCGACCATATATGGCAGCAGTATTCTAGGCAGGGGCGTATGGTAAATCTATAGATATGTAAGATAGATTCTGGAGAGAAAAATTGTCTCGCCCGACGTAATGAACCGACTTTCTTAGCAGCTGACCTAGCAATGGATTCAGTATATTTTTTACACTTCCTGCCAGAACAGTAGATGTAATGAGTTGGTAAGTTACAAAAGTCGAAAGCGCTTTTAAATATATTTTTTCTTTATTGAGTTATGATCTTACATCGCCGGTTTTGCATATTTTCAATTGTAAATACAAATTAAAAATATTATTAAAATATCTCATTTCTTTTAATAACTAAATTAAACAAATAATGTAAAGAATGAATCCATGTAAGCCAAGGCTTATGTCAACGACTGATCATATAATCGCAAATATCAATTATTAATCTTTGTGAGAAAAAAGAAAAAACCCAGGTCTGTCGCTCTGTGACATAAAAATGTCAGAAAATTGAAAACACCTTGATAAATTCACTTCATTCCCTTAAAGTAGTTTAATTAATTTTCAAGAAGAAGAAAATTATTAAAAGATTGTTTTTCTGTTTGAATTTTCGGTACAAAAGTCACGTCGAAATTAACTAGAGCTACCAATATGTTCTCTTTTTAAAGTCCTACTAGAATTCAACTAGTTCCAGATGTCATACATCTGGAAGTATATATATATATATATATATATATATATATATATAGCATAATGAGAATTTAATTAATTTCTGACGAAAGATCGGGGCGATCTGAAATATCAAATATATATATATAAAAAAAATATAAATAAATACTTTCATAAGAAAACATTAAATTTTTTTTAATTTGCAAATTTTCAGTTGTTTTCTCCATATTATATATATATATATGATGGACTCTCCCGTCGAACTCGACGTATGAGGGTCAGACAGATCAGTTCCCAGAAACTGAAAGCCCGACACCCGCACAGGATTTGATTATAGTGGTGAAGGCCTTGTGCAGGGCCATCCACACTTTTTGGAGGGATGAATACAGGGACCTGGTGCAGCGGATGCCACAAGGTCCCCAAACGACCCTCCGCAGGTTTTGAATTCAGAGTTGTCCTTCTCCTAGACCAGTTGCCATCCAAGGCTATAGAACCGAGTCTGTCCTGCTATTTACCCATAGTTGGAGGGAGAAGAAGAGGATTCACACCTTTCCCAAGGGTATTAGCACGTAAGTGAATGTAATGGATTCGACTGGAATATATATATATATATATATATATATATATATATATATATATATATATATATATATATATATATATATATATGATGGACTGTCCCGTCGATTTCAACGTATGAGGTTCCGAAAACTGTGCTCATTCAACCCTGTGTGTAAGTGGCAAGTGACATTTCAGTCCTGCTAGTGATTTGCAAAGAAGTCTACAGATTGTGCATATATATATATAATGCATCTATATTGAATATATACTAAAATTGCATTACGTTTAATATTTTCCTTTATATACATATATATATATATATATATTAATATTTTTCCTTGATATATATATATATATATATATATATATATATATATATATATATATATATATATATATATCTTTGTATTTAGGCAGCAATCCTTCTTTCATGCACATTTCATTGAATAAAAACAGACAAGGTTCTTTGATTCAGTTTTTTATATAATTTCTCATGCGATCTAATAATTTTTTCTTTCCTGAAGATAAATTATATAAAAACTGTTCGAATACTCTTTTAATCTGAGTGTTTTTGGCTATACGTTTAGCCATTTTCAAGGATGAAATGTTTTAAGTGTAAAATAGTTTGTTGCATGTATATATTTACATAATGTTTTCATTTTTAAAACACGATCAAGATATTGTGTCCTTGTTCATAGTTGATATTATTAAGTGTTGGTTTTTTGTTATTATTAATGAGGCTACCATTATTTTTAGCCTTTTTTTTGCATGTAGATGATGATATTATATTAGTGTTATCAACGAATATGTTAAGAATAGTGTCCGTATATACATACATATATATATGTAATTATATATCAAAATATATATATATATATATCTGTGTGTGTTTAACATTCTTTTCATAGATACAAGTATTTAAGTAAATGGTCTGTTTTATAATAAACAGTATTAATTAACATTTACCGGCTTGAATGTCCGAGAAATTTTCATAGAAAATATTCGTCCTCCGACAGGATTCGAACGTGTATCCTATACGGAACTGGGAACTGTCATATAGACCGACGTGCCGATTCGGCCGCAAATTATTGTCGGATTTTGTCCATTTCATAATATATATATATATATATATATATATATATATATATATATATATATATATATATATATATATATATATATATATATATATATATATATATATATATATATATATATATATATATATATATATATATATATATATATATATATATATATATATATATATATATATATATATATATATATAATTAAGTTAATATAGTGAAAGCTAAGCTTATTCTATAAGCCAGCATTTTACTAATATATTTGAATAAGCAACAATAATCAACAATTACTTCTATTAATGACGGCTTTTATGCAAAAAAGGGAGTTATTCCCCTTCATACATAGCGTGATTACGTAAATTCATATTTCTTTACAACTATTTCAAATAATATTTTTTATTAATTTTTCGTCTTTTGAACGTGAGAATTTGACAGATATAAATTATAAGTAATTAATTCAAATCTTATAGACAACAATAACAAAATGCACAAGTCTTAACACACAATTTTAAATCAACACCACGAGAACGTGAATCTCGTAACGCTTAATGGTCTGTGTGTATTCTTCACCTGAATATTGCGTATCTGCATGAAACTCCGAGTCCGGATATCGACGTAGGATATATATATATATATTATAATATTATCATATAGACAAAACCATTTTAGTCACTACAAAGATGCAACTTCGTTTCAGTGCATTCCAACTGCACTTCGACGGGTGAGAATCTCAAATGATTATATACGGATATATATATATATATATATATATATATATATATATATATATATATATATATATATATATATATATAGATAGATAGATAGATAGATATGTATGTATGTATGTATTTGTGGAAGTATATTATCATTAAAAGAAGAAAGAAAATCACAATATTGATACATATTTTTTAATCCTATCTAAGCTTTCGGCTTACATAAGCCATTACCAAAGATGACAATTACATTTCCAAGCAACGATATTAAGTATGTGAAGCCGTTGGTATAAACCAATGGCTTCTGTTATAAATTATAGCCATTTAAGAATATTTGTGGAAGTATATTATGTTGTTGCTTGGAAATGTAATTCTCATCTTTGATAATGGCTTATGTAAGCCGAAAGTTTAGATAGGATTAAAAAATATTTATCAATATTGTGATTTTCTTTCTTCATTTAATGATAATATACTTCCACAAATATACTTAAATGCCTATACTTTATAACAGAAGACACTGGTTTATACCAACTTAAATGCCAATAATTCAGAGATGAAGTCATTGGTTTATAGCAACAGCTTCACATACTTCACACACACACACACACACACATATATATATATATATATATATATATATATATATATATATATATATATATATATAAATAAATTTAAAATACAATATAAAATAGTACATTGTAAAATTCGGCTGTAAAAAGCCGCGTTTACGAAAGTGCAATCAAAATTGCGCCCAATACAAGATCCGTAAAATTTGAGTTGTTGAGCAAAATGTAATCAGGAATAGCAAAATTCAAGCTACCCCGCTATCAACCGTTAGGTCTCTTCACGCAGGTAGGATGAAACATTTTAGTTGACTCCACTACAATTATATACGAACACCGGAAGTTATGGGGGAGAGGGAAAGGAGGGAGGGAAATAGCAAGAAAAAAAAACAACAACAATATATATATATATATATATATATATGATAGAAATTGTTAGGAGGATTTGGTAATTATAATTAAGTAATTCATTGAGTCTGAAAGAAACCTCAGCAGAAGGCAGAAAGCACTGGTCGGCCGTTTCGTCCTATATTTGGGACTCATCAACAGTGCGCATCCACTACCGAGAATTAAAACCCTGACAGTAAAGTTATCAAGCAAACGTCATACCAACTGTTCCAACTGGCCTCGGTTACAAAGAGGTAGCAAATCAGACTCAATTTAGCGCCGCTCGCTCACATATTCCGTGGTGGAACTCAACTGAAATTCTCTGTAACCATAGGATTGTGCCCCCGGAGCCACGACTACTATCACCAAGCCGCTCAAACTGAAGCATTAGAAGCCGGATTAATCAATGATATACACATGATAAAATTTGTTATAAATATAGGAAATTTATTAAGATACATTAACCCACGAACCTCTAGATGAGTGTTATGATCCCTGTTGTTTTTTCTGTATGAACAGACGAAAGTACTTGTATAAAAAGACCTTATGCAACTGGAATTTATTAAAAACAGGGATCATAATATTCATCTACAGGTTCGAAGGTTAATGTATCTTAATAAATTTGTTTGCGAAGATGTATTATCGCCATTTATATCATTAACTTCACTATCTGCTTTTTGTATGAATGATTCGTATAATATATAAACATATATATATATACATATATAAGAACCTACCTATCGATCCCATTATATTCATATCTATCTATCTATCTATCTATCTATCTATCTATCTATCTATCTATCTTCTACCTATTTTATTCGTATCTATCAAATGTATGCAAATCAATCTGTTCATGACTATATATAGCTAATCTTTTCCTATCTATCTATTTATAATTATATATAATACGTACTCACATAGACCCATACTCACAAACACTCACACGGACGCACACACACACACGCACATATATATATATATATATATATATATATATATATATATATATATATATATATATATATATATATATATGTGTGTGTGTGTGTGTGTGTGTGTGTGTGTGTGTGTGTGTGTATAATTTGGCAGCAACTTTTCTTTTAAACATGTAGTATTGAATGTTAAAGACAACATAGTCTTGCATATTTTCTTTTGAATTTTCTCATGAGACTTTTTATTTGAAAATGATTTCGAAATAAGTATTGTCCGTACGATGGCCTAGCGCTTTCGAACATCATTGTTCATCTTCAGGGTTTCAAGATTAAAGATGAACAATGATGTTAGAAAGCGCTAGGTCATCGTACGGACAATACTTATTTCGAAATCATTTTCAAATAAAAAGGCTCATTGGAGAATATGAGAAAATTCAAAAGAAAATATGCAAGACGATATATATATATATATATATATATATATATATATATATATATATATGTGTGTGTGTGTGTGTTTATATATATATGTGTATATATATTTATATATATATATGTGTGTATATATATATATATTTTATAATAAACAATATTGTATTCAGGCCGGTAAATGTTGTTTAATACTGTTTATTATAAAACAGAGCATTTACTTAAATACTTATATCTATAAAAAGAATGTTAACCATAAAAATGTCTTTAAATATATATATATATATATATATATATATATATATATATATATATATATATTATAAGATGTTTACCTACTTTGTTAATAACATTGATTATTCTAACCTGAATTTAATTAAATTTTGCATAATAAAGAATGCAGGTAATAGCGACAACAACAACAACAACAACAATAATAATAATAATAATAATAAAATATCTTAAGAAAAGCATTCAATTTTCTTTATATTTCCCTCTTTGATCGTCAAAGGACTTTAATTAATACTCTCTCTATTTTATCTATATAATTAAAAATTAAAAGAAAGAACGAAATAAACTTTAGTTATGAAGATTTTTATATGCTGCTTTATTTTAAACTCATATCCAATTTTGTCACTTTCTGATCATTCGGAATTAAGCATTTTCGCGATAAAGAATGAAATATTGATAGAACGAAGGGAGAAATTGGTATTGTCTGGTCGGGTTAAAAAGACGAGGAATGACAAGCAAATCTCTGCCAGCACCCAGTGAGAGACATTTTTGGACATCTTAGGATTTTTTTAAAAATCAGTTCAGTCCAAACAAGTAGATAATGCCACTAAGCCGCAATGGGAGACTGAGTATAAAAGAAAACGAGAATAAGTTAGAAAGAACGAGATTCAGAAAGACAGAAGACAGCGATTAATGTTGCTTTGGCATTTTTGAAGCTCGTTGTTGGTAGGAAAGCAAGAAGCCGGAAAAGAGTTCTACAGATGAGAATTGCTAGAAAAGAAATTGTTAGCATATAACTTACAGTTACCTTCAGCTAATTCAGCAGTAAATCGATGAGACCTAGTTGCCAATCGAGTACTGCGCTTGAATTTATGTGGTCGAGTTACCGGGGAAGAGAGCGCCGTAAAACAACTGTCATGAAAATCTTTATAAAAAAAAACACACACACACACAAGGTAGGCACGTAAAGTGAATAAAGTCGAGATGCCAGATCAGGATGGAAAAGATGACAGACACTTCTTTGCAGTTTGTCGAGATTTACGTGATATATAGCAGGAGCACCACGTGTGGCAGACATATTCATTGTACGCATGAATGGTGGATCTATAAATCTGCAAGTTGGATTCTGGCGGGAAAAAATATCTGGCACATGAACCAACTTTAAGGCTTAAAAATCTAACGCACACACTCACACGCACACATACACACGAACACATGCACGCACAGACACGCCATGGATGTGTACCAAGTTTGGAAACCAAGTTGTCTTTATCATTGTTCTATATTTTGCTGATTTTCATCCTATAATCCATTTCATTCTTTAAATCCCCACCATGCTAAAGTTTCGAGGATTTAAGATCAAAAATAGTATTTTGAAAAAAGTAAAATGATTCGCTATATATAATCACAATAACACCTATATGCACCCTTGTGCAAATTACTCGAAACAAAACGAATAATTCCGTTATTACTTACATTTTTTCGTATTTTTCCAATGAAACATGACACAGTGCACATGTTAGTATTTCGTATGTCCTTTCCACGAAGTCTTTCCTTGTAGATTGACCACCGATTCTCGATGGATTTAAATCAGGAAAGAGTCCGGGCCAGTCTATGGTACTTTGATTTGCTCACTGCTCAATTTGCCTGTGTGTTCTTGCAGTGTTAAAATTTCCTTGGTGTAATGTCCATCGCAGACAATGGCTGTAGGGCAACTACTCGACAGTCGAGACAATAGTGTCTGGGCTTGATGAAAATCTGATGCAAAATTTTTCAAGACCAAATTTCATCATAGACCCCGAAAATGGATTCATATTACTGCACACCACTGCAAATGCCGTACTCTGAGGAAAAAATAGAAATCGATTACACCCTGTCACTCCAGTGGGTCTAAAACTGACCGTATGGTGAAAGAAAAGAAACTGAAGAGGTTGTTTCAATAAATTTGCACAAGGGTGTTTTTGAAAAGAAATAAAAAGATTGATTCGTTAGTTTAACGTCTTATCAACTACTTATGGATGTTTGCATTTTATTCGGAGATTGAAGTAATTAAAATTGAATAAAAGTTACTCAGCTTTCATAATTGAATACATGGGAGATGATAATCAGCTCTTTGTGTAGTCAGGATTACAAGAGCCAGTGTTTTATGTTGAAGAGTTAATGATGGGTGGTTTTATGAACCGAGATATAATATTAGATTGTTTTAAGAACATATAATTATCATTGGATTGTTTTATGAACCTGCAATTAATTCTGGAATGTCTTATGAACCTAAAATTGATATTGGAATATTTTATGGAACTAGAATTAATAGTGGCTTGTTTTATCAACCTAGAATTAATAATGGAAAGTTTTATGAAATCAGAATTCGTATTGGAATGTTTTATCAAACTAGAATTAATATGGGAATGTTTTAGGAACCTAGAATGAATTTTGGAATGTTTTATGAACCTAGAATTAATACTGGTATGTTTTATGAAGCTGGAATTAACATCGGAATGTTTTATGAAGCTGGAATTATTACTGGATTTATTTATGAACCTAGAATTAATATTGGAATGTTTTATGAAACAAGAATTAATACTGGAATGTTTTATGAACTTTGAATTAATATTGGAATGTTTTAGGAAGCTGGAATTAATATTGGATAGTTATATGAAACAAGAATTAATATTGGAATGTTTTATGAAGCTGGAATTAATACTGGATTGTTTTATGAAGATAGATTTAATACAATTATTATTTATTTAGAATTAATTTTGGATTGTTTTGTGAACCTAACCTTAATACTTTATGGTTATATGAACTTAGTTTTAATATTGGATTGTTTTATGAACAAAGAAGCAATACTGTATTGATTTATGAGACTACAATTAATACTGGATTGTACTATGAAAGTAGAATAAATACTAGATTGTTTTATAAAACTTGAATGAATGATGGGTTGTTTTAGGAAGCTTGTAATTAACATTGGATTGATTTATAACCTAGACATAATGCTGTATGTTTTATCAAACTAGAATAATGCTGGATTGCTTTATGGAGCTGGAATTACTACATCATTATTTCGTGGACATAGCATTAGTGCTGGGTTATTTTATTAACGTAGAATTCAAACCGGGTTGTTTTTTCGACCTAGAATTAATATTGGAAACATTTATGAACATATAATTCATACTGAATTATTTTATGAATCTAGAATTAATGCAGGATTGTTTAATCAATCTAGAATTAATGCTCAATTGTTTAATAGCATAGAATTAATGCAGGATTGTTTAATCAATCTAGAATTAATGATCAATTGTTTAATAGCATAGATTGTTTAATCAATCTAGAATTAATGCTCAATTGTTTAATAGCATAGAATTAATGCAGGATAGTTTAATCAATCTAGATTTAATGCTCAATTGTTTAATAGCATAGAAATAATGCAGGATTGTTTAATCAATCTAGAATTAATGCTCTATGGTTTAATAGCATAGAATTAATGCAGGATTGTTTAATCAATCTAGAATTAATGCTCAATTGTTTAATAGCATAGATTGTTTAATCAATCTAGATTTAATGCTCAATTGTTTAATAGCTTAGAATTAATGCAGGATTGTTTAGTTAATCTAGAATTAATGCTCAATTGTTTAATAGCATAGAATTAATGCAGGATTGTTTAGTTAATCTAGAATTAATGCTCAATTGTTTAATAGCATAGAATTAATGCAGGATTGTGTAATCAATCTAGATTTAATGCTCAATTGTTTAATAGCATAGAATTAATGCAGGATTGTTTAATCAATCTAGAATTAATGCTCAATTGTTTAATAGCATAGAATTAATGCAGGATTGTTTAATCAATCTAGAATTAATGCTCAATTGTTTAATAGCATAGAATTAATGCAGGATTGTTTAATCAATCTAGAATTAATGCTCAATTGTTTAATAGCATAGAATTAATGCAGGATTGTTTAATCAATCTAGAATTAATGCTCAATTGTTTAATAGCATAGAATTAATGCAGGATTGTTTAATCAATCTAGAATTAATGCTCAATTGTTTAATAGCATAGAATTAATGCAGGATTGTTTAGTTAATCTAGAATTAATGCTCAATTGTTTAATAGCATAGAATTAATGCAGGATTGTTTAGTTAATCTAGAATTAATGCTCAATTGTTTAATAGCATAGAATTAATGCAGGATTGTTTAATCAATCTAGAATTAATGCTCAATTGTTTAATAGCATAGAATTAATGCAGGATTGTTTAATCAATCTAGAATTAATGCTCAATTGTTTAATAGCATAGAATTAATGCAGGATTGTTT
Source organism: Acanthosepion esculentum (assembly GCA_964036315.1). Lineage (NCBI taxonomy): Eukaryota > Metazoa > Mollusca > Cephalopoda > Sepiida > Sepiidae > Acanthosepion > Acanthosepion esculentum. The sequence continues at coordinate 71,175,738 of OZ038510.1, forward strand.
AATCAATCTAGAATTAATGCTCAATTGTTTAATAGCATAGAATTAATGCAGGATTGTTTAGTTAATCTAGAATTAATGCTCAATTGTTTAATAGCATAGAATTAATGCAGGATTGTTTAGTTAATCTAGAATTAATGCTCAATTGTTTAATAGCATAGAATTAATGCAGGATTGTTTAATCAATCTAGATTTAATGCTCAATTGTTTAATAGCATAGAATTAATGCAGGATTGTTTAATCAATCTAGAATTAATTCTCAATTGTTTAATAGCATAGATTGTTTAATCAAT
>OZ038510.1:71188527-71206027 GCA_964036315.1 Acanthosepion esculentum
ACTCAGCAGTCACTTTGGCCGCAGTAGTCCGATGATTTTTCGTCACATTGCGTTTCAATGCACGTCGGTTCCTGTCAGTAAGTTTGCAAATCCGGCTCGAATTGCTATGCTTGCTAGAGGTTTTACCCTGTTTCTTGAATTGCGTCATAGTTCTTGACATGGTAGCTCTGGATAAACCAAACAGTTTAGCAATCTTAGAGATCGAGGCTTCTGCCGTGCGCGCTCCAACAATTTGCCCATTTTCGTGAGAGATCACGCATTTAGCTTAAATTTTACTAAATTCTAAAAACAAATAAGCTAGAGAAGTCAATTAGATAAATAAACGTATTTACAATTGATATAACCTGCAATTACGAAATTTTAGTTAAAGTTGTTGATACAATAGGTCTTTGAAATATAGGAGTGTAATTTGCAACTGTTCCAATTATTTTGTTCAACCCCTGTATATAGTCACAAGACATTACAGTTCTGTTTTTAATATTTCGTTCGCTCACGTGGTACGAAGTTATAGAACCACCTCACTAATTTACGACATGCATCTGCTACTCCGCGACCTTTATCCTAGCATACCAATCTTCTATATCTACATAACAGGATATCATTTTAAATATCCGGATAATAACTCCTAAGGTGTCTCATGTGAGCTGAAAGCTTACATCAAGTAACAGCATCATGAAAATATACAAATGTTGGGCAGATTTTGTCTTTATTTTCTTCCGAATTTGAAGTAATTATACGGAGTTTAGAAAGACTTATGATTAAACATAATATACATTCATTGTCTCTTATATTTAACATTATGTTTAAATATATATATATATATATTTAACAATATATATACAGATATTAAATATATGTATATGTATATATATATATATGTGCTTATATATATATGCATATATCTATAGATGTATTTAGAAATATACATGTAAATATATACATAATTATATATATACACACATATACATATACATATATTTATATGTATACATATATATATCTATATGTATGTATATGTTTATATAAATACTTACAAATATTGGTATATATATATATATATATACATATATATATATAAATATATCTATATATATATACCTATATTTATACTATATAGTTATATATATATATCCGCTTATATTTATAAGTACACATATATATATATTTATATTTTTATATATATATATATATATATATATATATATATATATATATATATATATATATATATGTAAATATGACCAAGCATCAGAATATTTATTCTTGCTACATTTATCCTATATATGCGACTCTCTCTCTCCCTCTCCCCCTCTCTCTCTCTCTCTCTATATATATATATATATATATATATATATATATATATATAGTTTACGAAAAACTAGGTAATCCATATGGGTAGACCCAAGGAGGATAAAATCCACAGAGCTCAATGTAAAGTAATCTGTTTTTAATTAAAATATATATATATATATATATATATATATATATATATATATATATATATATATATATATCTTATGGGTCCTTATATATAACTACAAATTGAACTCTTCTTAACACTATGTATTCTACGCCTCTCAAGAGAGAGGGACGAATTGAGTCGAGCCAATAGTAGTTCACTCCAAACCAGACTGACAGTCATACTAACACCTTCCACATCTTGTATTATTCCGTGTAATACATCTTCGTTATTTTTACTCTTCTGTTCGTGTTGTTCTTCCTTGGTCCTAACCTGAACCATAACAGTGGTGACGAGGATATTGAAGAAACGAATTCTACGCGGAGAATCTAAAAAAAAAACAACTTTTTGCTATCGGTCGTCCATAACAGAGGCGACGGAGGTATTGAGGAAAAAAAACAAGTTCTACGCGGAGAAAAACTTTTCTTGGACACCAACCTTAACAGTGGTAACGAAGACACGAATTTTACCTGTCAGCCAGAACAGAATCGAATTCTACGCAGGAACATTTTTTTGTACTAAGGTTCCAGAACAACAGGCGACAAATACCTGAAGTCTACACTGAGAAAAAAGGAAAAATCCTTACACAAAATTACGGTGTAAACATGGAAGAATTTAAGGCAATTCGAGCAGCAACAAAGAAATCAGGAAAGACAGACTAGGCTCGAAGAAAAACAATTAGAAATTCAACAGAAAAACTCGAACTACAAGAATTACTACTACGGGCAGTAACAAATAAAGGACAAAATTCTGGAAATGAAGCGACATTCTCGCAAAATTCTATATGGAGCTCTATCAAAGACTTCACTTATGCACCGGACGAAGACAAAACCTTCGCGGCTTACTTCAGAAGATATGAAGATTCATATGAGTTTGATTGCGAGAATTGGTCAGACGCGAAAAAAGTACGTCTACTACTGAGGAAACTAGGGTCAAGCGAATACACTAAATTCGTAGACTACATCCTATCGAGGAAAACGAATGAGTTGACTTTCAAGGAAGCCGTCAAACTTTTAACGGAATTATTTAGTCCGAACACTTCACTATTCCACAAAAGGTGGAAATGTTTAAATTTAACAAAAAGGATAGCGAAGACTATATAACATTCGATTCCGTAGTAAACAAAAATAGCAATGACTTTAAGTTATCTGAACTCAGCCCTGACAATTTTAAATGTTTGATATTCGTCCAAGGCCTGGTTTCGAGTGAAGATGCGGAGATCAGACGGAGAATTCTAACAAAATTTGAGAGTGAACCAGAATTGACGCTACAAAAATTGGCTGAGGACTGTCAGAGATGTATAAGCGTAAAAAAGGACTCGAAAGATATCGAAGAGTCTGGCGTCGCTCACATGCGAAAAGTACAACGACAAACACGTTTTTCTCCCTCCTCTAAAACAAACCAAACAAATTATTTTACTACAAAATGTCAAATGAAACCACAGAAGAAACCACCGCCCAGTCCATGCTATCGCTGTGGGACTTTGCATTGGTACAAAGATTGTCCATACCACTATAAGACTTGTCTGTCGTGCAATAAAGTGGGACATAAAAGGTCGCACTGTAGAACAAAGAAAGAAAGCAAAATCCGAGTAAGAGTCACTAGAACTAACCAAGCGGACGGGATAAATATACGAAAATACGTACAAGTAGAAATGTTAAGCCAAAAAATCAGATTACAATTAGATTCCGGATCAGATTTAACCATTATTAGCTTACAGACGTGGAAGAAATTAAACAAACTGACCATGTTGAGAACAGATAAAATAGCCAGGTAAAGGTAAAATAAATGTGACTTCTTTAAGAAGGAGATAAAATATCTGGGCCATATTATTGACGAAGAAGTAAGAAGACCAGACTCAGAAAGGGCCACAGCAATAAAAAAAATGCCGGCTCCAAAAAATTTAGCCGAGTTACAAAGCTTCGTGGGCTTAGTAAATTGTTATCAAGAATTTATTCCTAACATGCACAAATTACGCGCACCCCTAAACGAACTGTTGAAGAAGGAAACAGTTTGGGAATGGTCATATGAATGTCAGAAAACCTTCGACAAAATCATTAAGACTCTAACAGCTGATTTATTTTTAGCGCATTATGATCCAAAATTGGAAATAATAGTCACGAGTTCCTATGGTGTTGGGTCATGTAAACTTCATAAAATGCCGGATGGGACACTAAAACCCATCGCGCTTGCGTCAAGAAATTTACTACCAGCCGAACAAAATTACTCTCAAATCGAAAACGAAGGGCTGGGGATTATTTTTGCGTTTACGAGATTCCACAGATATATTTACGGTAGATTTGTCACCTTACAGACGGACTACAAGCCGTTATTGACAATATTTGGATCAAAGAAAGTTCTACCCGTCTACACTGATAATAGATTGCTAAGATGGGGGACGATTTCATTAAACTATAACTTTAAATTGGAGTATCTTCCATCAAACAAAATTGGGCATGCAGATGATCTTTCGAAACTAATACCAAAGAAAACGGAGCCATTAGAAGATTCCGTAATTGCAGCTCTACGATATGAGGAAGATATTAGAACATCATTATGTAGTACAAATCGAGACCTCCCCGTCACATTACAGGAAATAAGAAACGAAGCAGTGAATGACGAATTTATAAAGGAAACGAAAACAAAAATTGTAGGAAAAGATAAGCATATATCAGACAGTTTTTCGTTATGTGATAATGTTCTGCTATATAATGAAAGAGTAGTAAACCCGAAAACGTTACAAAGGCGAATCCTAAAGGATTTTCACATGGGCCACCCAGGAAAGAACAGGATGAAATCCTTATGCGAAGTTATGTGTACTGGTCAAATATGGGTCAAGATATTATACATATGGTGGACAAATGCAAGAGCTGTTCCTTAGCAGCCAAGGCACCTACGATCACTCATAAGCCATGGCCTAAGACATATCGACCGTGGTCGAGAACCCACGTAGATTTCGCAGGTCCATTAGAGGGTTTCTACTATTTGATAGTAGTAGACAGTTACAGCAAATGGCCAGAAGTATTTCGTTGTAGAAAACCTAATTCTGAGACTACAATAAATTGCCTTTACGAGCTCGTTTCGGAGTGGTTGATTGTTTAGTCATCGATAATGGGACACAATTTACATCTGCGGATTTTCAAGAATTTTCTGAAACTTTTCAGGTGAAACACATCAAATCCTCGCCATATCACCCAAGATCAAATGGGCAAGCGGAGAGGTTTCCAGATACATTAAAAAGAGCACTAAGGAAAGCTTATGACGTAAGGTAAATGTTATTTAATACTGTTTATTATGAACAGAGGATTTACTTAAATAATTGTATCTATCAAAAGAACGTTAACCATATCAAAAATATATACATATATATACATAAATATATATATATATATATACATATATATATATATATATATATATATATATATATATATATATATATATATATATATATATATATATATACATACATATATATATATATATATATATATATATATATATATATATATATATATATATATATATATATAAGTGAACACTGAAGTCACCACTCAGAGGCGACAGGCTGGACGCAATCGTCAGGCCGCTCGCCTCCAGCATGAAACAGCCTGTCGCCTCTGAGTTTTGACTTAAATGTAAACTTTTATATTTACGTACGCTCTATCTCTGATATTGAGCACTTTATCCCATAAATATAGCACACCTTAAAACTACATTCCTTACATATATATATATATATATATATATATATATATATATATATATATAAAGTGAACATAGAAGTCAACACTTAGAGGCGACAGTCTGTTTCATGCTAGATGCAATCGTCAGGTAACCTGTGATCCAGTTGCCTGACGATTGCATCTAGTAAGAAACGGACTGTCGCCTCTATGTGTTGACTTCTATGTTCACTTTTATATTTACACACGCCCTATCTCTGATATTGAAGACTTTATCCCATAAATATAGCAAATTTTAAGACTATATTTCTTCATATATATATAAATATATATATATATTATGTATATATACATATATATATATATATATATATATATATATATATATATATATATATATATATATATATATATATATTGTCATGCTTGTAATGAAATTATTAAATATATATTTTTTGAGTGTTTGTGTTTAGTGTAATATAATTGTTTAAATAGTTTTTTTTTTCAACAAAAATAGCTATACTTTCAGATGCTTGTAAAATTCATCGCTAATTCTCTTCCTAATCGCAATGTTTCCAAATTCCTTATCTTGCCTATTGATTATTTCCGCCAAATGTTTCATTCTCACCTATTTCTGCAGAAACAAAAAAATAAAATAAAATAACGGAAAATAAATTTCGCCGCAAAATTTTCTCAATTTTCCCCTACCCTCAGTCATTTGCACATTAGCACCTACCACTTCCTTCGCAGATCTAAGAAAACCAATATTCCTTCTTTTGAACGTTCAAGTATAATGCCTGCTTTTCTGCATCCAGCTTCTGCTACTGTACAGTCAGCGATAGACAGAGCCGGACATTTTGTATGGCAGGGAATGTTGCTTATCGGACTGTCTTTCGTACGAATTCTTCAAGTCAGTCTGTATTTGAAATGCTTACGGGCGTATCATCTTGAAACACCCGTTCTAGTACAATCGCAGAATGTTGGCCGGCATTGGGCCTGGTTAGTACCTAGATGGGTGTCCGCTTGAGGGAATATCAGGTGCTGTAAGCTTGGGTGTACGGTTTATTATTTGAAAGTTTTTGTTACCGGCATATCAACCACTATGGTGGCACCTCGAGGTGGTGTAATGGCTACAACAATTACGACTGAGAAGAGAGTTCGATCCTCACTGGGTGCCCGCTACTTTGGGCCTTGTACCACTTCTAAGCTACTCTTAGAAAATCACTATCAACCTCTATGGGTGATCTAATGCCAAAAATTAAAATATTTCTGTACAAAATATAATTTATTTATGCATAATAATTGTTTTACTGATATAAGACTTGTTTGGTGATAACAAATATTTACCGATACAAGTACTACTATTTAACCCATAGCTGGCGGAAGATTTGGTGGGTTCACACCTCTTCCAAGGTTATTTTCCCGTAAGTAAATATAACGAACCCGACTGGAATTGGAACTCGGCTCACTGATTAAAAATTCCGAGCCATTTTCTCTTGCAACACCCTCACATCCAGGCTTATAGCCTCTGGTATTTCCAAACTCTCACCCGTCTATATACTGTCCAGTCTCGACGTTGCTTAACTTCGGTGATCGGTGTTTCATCGTGATGTGGTGGACGGTTGGTGTAATAGATAACGGCACGGAATTGTTAACCGCAGAGCCGAGTTCCAATTCTAGTCGTGTTCGTTATATTTACTTACGGGCAAATACCCTTGGGAAAGGTGGGAACCCACCTCTTCATCCACCAGCTATGGGTTAATTAGTAGGATTTGTATCGGTAAGTATCTTCAAAGAAGTCTTACAATTAGAAATATTTTCTGGCTTTAAATAAACACAAGGAGTTTGGTAAACCGTAAAAACAAATTAATCCATCAATATATTTGAATATTCTCTGTTTTAACTGCCGAAATATACAACTGGCAAAATTAATCTCAATTTGCCGGTACGATCGACTAAATATATATGGATTGAGATGTCTTCCTTTGCCATATATATATATATATATATATATATATATATATATATATATATATATATATATATATGGGGGGTGAGAGAGAGTGTGTGTGTGTGTGTGTGTGTGAGTCTATGTCTGTTTGCAAAAGGAACAGCCCTATAAATTATGAATTATATATAAATTACAAATTGTAGACAATAAAACGAAACATGTACAATTGAAATATAAATATAAATGAAGAAGACGGACAGAGCCATATTGAATTCCAATGGCGGATTTGGATAGCGAAAGGTTATCTTCCTAAAGCTTAATCATGTTTTAAGAAACAGAAAAAAAATCGGAAGAATCAAAGAAAAGAGTACTGAACTGTTATGTAAGATCAGTCCTCCTATATGGTAGTGAATGCTGGACAATCTCCTCACGGATGAAAAAGAGACTTGAAGCAACAGAAACAAAGAAAAGAGTACTGAATTGTTATGTAATACCAGTGCTCCTATATGGTAGTGAACGCTGGACAATCTTCTGACAGATGGAGAATCAACTTGAAACAACAGAAAAAAAGAAAAGAGTACTGAACTGTTATGTAATATCAGTGCTCCTATATGGTAGTGTATGCTGGACAATCTCCTCACAGATGAAGAAGAGACTTGAAACAACTGAAACAAAGAAAAGAGTACTGAATTGTTATGTAATATCAGTGCTCCTATATGGTAGTGAATTCTGGACAATTTCTGCGCAGATGAAGAAGAGATTTGAAGCAACAGAAACAAAGAAAAGAGTACTAAACTGCTATAAAATATCACTCCACTTATATGGCAGTGAATGCTGGACAATCTTCTGAGAGATGAAGACGAGACTTGAAGCAACAGAAACGAAGAAAAGAGTACTGGGCTGCTCTGTAATGTCAGTGCTCCTATATGTCAGTGAATGCTGGACAATCTCACCATAGATGAAAAAAAGACATCAAACATCAGAAACAAAGAAAAGGGTACTGAACTTTCATCTAATATCAGTCCTCCTTTATGGCACTCAACGCTGGACCATCTCCTCAGAAATGAAGAGGAGACTTGAAGCAACAGAAACAAAAAAGAGTACTAAACTGTGACATAATATCAGTCCTCCTACATGGCAGGGTATGCTTGACGATCTCCTCAAAGATGAAGAAGAGATTTGAAGCAACAGATATGTGCTTCTAAAGAAGGATTATATGAATACCATGGACAGAACATGTGAGCAACGACGAAGCTCTAAATCAGTAGAAACTAAAAGGACATCTATAATTAATATCAGGAAAAGGTAGTTGTAATATCTAGGGCACATAATGAGGAAAGGAGGCTTGGCAGATTTGATACTCACATGACATATTGAAGGCAAGTAGTCCAGAGGCTGATTAAATGGATGGCAAATCAATGTTTAGGAGGAGAGATAACGAAAAATTAACATTATTAAAAGTAACAAAGGGCAGGATATTTTCGAGAGCCATAACTGCAAGCACACTGAAGGGGCAAGGCACAAAGAAGAAGAAGAAGAAGAAGAAGAAGAAGAAGAAGAAGAAGAAGAAGAAGAAGAAGAAGAAGAAGAAGAAGCTTGAATAAATGGATGGCGGAAGAGGGTTTAGGAGATATAACAAAAGGACAAAATTTATTAAGAGCTACAAAGGACAGGAAATTGTGGAGAGCCATGATCGCAAACGTCCTGAAGGGATACGGCACATAGAAGAAGAAGAACGAACTTGAGTAAATGGATAGCGAAATATGGTTTAGGAGATATAACAAAAAGACAAAATTTTATCAAGAGCTACAAAGGACAGGAAATTGGGGAGAGCCATGATCGCCTACGTCCTGAAGGAATACAGCACATAGAAGAAAGAAGAACGAGATTGAACAAATGGATGGCGGAATAGGGTTTAGGAGAGATAACAAAATGATAACATTATTAACAAAGGACAAGAGATTGTGGAGAGCCATGATTGCAAGCGCCCTGAAGAGACAGGACACAAAGAAGAAGAAGAAGAAGAAGAAGAAGAAGAAGAAGAAGAAGAAGAAGAAGAAGAAGAAGGGTGGGTAAAGGGATGGCGGAACAGGATCTAGGATAAATAACAACATGACAACATATATTAAGAGTTCCAAAAAACAAGAAAGTGGGGAGAGCCATAATTACCAGTGTCTTGAAGGGACACGGCACATGGAAGAAGAACGAGTTTCAATAAATATAAGAAGAAGAAGATAAAATAAATGGCTGGAGGAACAAGTATAACAAAAAGACAAAATTTATTAACAGTTACAAAGGACAGGAAATTGTGGAGAGCCATGATCGCCAACGTTCTGAAGACATACGGCACATAGAAGAAAAACGAGCTTGAGTAAATGGATGGAGTGACAGGTTTTAGGGGAGATAACAAAAAGACGATATTTATTAAGAGCTACAAATGACAGGAAATTGTGGAGAGCCATGATCGCCAACATCTTGAAGGTACACGATATACAGAAGAAAAATGTGCTCGTGAAAACTGATAGCAGAATAGGGTTTATAAGAGATAACGAAACGACAACGTTTCTTAAGAGCTACAAAGAACAGGAAATTGTGGAGAACCATGATCGCCAACATCTTGAAGGTACACGATACATAGTAGAAAAATGTTCTTTTGAAAACTGATAGTAGAATAGGATTTATGACAGATAAAGAAACGACAACGTTTCTTAAGAGCTACAAAGGACAGGAAATTGTGGAGAGACATGATCTCAAATTTGCTAAAGTGTACGTAAATCAACTGATTCTATCAGATGGTGAATCGGGAACAAAGACAACGACGATCAACTAAAAAGAAAATTCTGCATTTATGTATGCGCGTATGTGAGATTCGAACCTGGGCCTCATGATCATTGAAGCTTCGAAATACTCGGCCAGGGTGAATTCTAAAGTGGTTAGTGGGTCAGGCGGTCCAAGCGCTTGGCGCGGCTGGAAAGGGTCTGAAAACCATGGTACGAGTTGATCCGATTTTTCTTTTATGTGAAACTGGGTGAGTAGACGGAACTGGTCGGAGGGAGTCCTAGTCACAAGTCGTCGTGATCGGGGATCTGAGCGCCGTCTTTGTTCTAAATGTTGATCCATTTAGATGAAAATGCAACTAAGTTTCCGCTCAGCATAGTTGCAGTATAACCCCCAAGTCCCGAACGAACACAAATGTGTTTCAGCAGTAGAGATTTACAAGCCACCTTGGCAGAAGCATGTGCCCAGAACCGAGTATGTATGTTTGGTTTGATTTTTGTTTAAAACCATATCAACTTCAGTGTTATTTAATGCCGACAAGATTTTTAGGATAGGTTCATATAAATAGAATATATATTCTTTGTAAGAAATCACTTTTAAGATCAGGTTTCATTTACGTATTGTCTAGAGGCAAATCTATTGCTAGTAATTGTTTTTCTTCAAAAATGTATTGGTAGTATTTTTTAATATAAACATATCTTTTTATACTTTCATAGTGTTTTACTCCCAGTTTGGAGGTTAATTATTTGTTCATAGCTGGAACACTAACAGGTGCTATCACCTTAGGTGAAGGTGGATCTGGAAACAAAAACAATTAAGAGGTGGTTTCACGCTCATCAAAACCTCCTGCTTTTTAGCCCTTGCTGCCGGATGAAGTTTATCGTCATATCCCGGGCGATCTATGTCTGTATATAAGGTTACAATGAAGTTGTTATTTAGTCAAGAGGAAGGATGATAGGGAACCTAAAGGGTCTCTATATCGCGAAATTGCTAAGAAAAAGACCAGAGCACGAACCAAAATTTAGTTTTAGATATTGCTTCAAGAACACATAGAAAAAAGCCAATGTTGTTTTAAATAACTGTGACAACTTAGATCTTACATCCTTGAGGAAAGCAATAAACAATTGTAAGAGAGACTTTGAAAGGAATTGTGTTGAGCAGGAAAAAAACCCAAGAGAGATGTTCGTAAGGGCCTTAATGTTAATTTATCTGCATTTGTTCTATTGTGTCATCAATGTAGTCACGTCTGCCTCAGTAGGGCAGGCCTCCAATATCACCAACGACTCCACATACAGGCATAGTCATTCACTTAGCGTTATGCGGCATTTCTACCGATGGCAGAGTCTGTCAAAAGAAATAAAAAAGCATGTGCCTCAGCTGGTGGACTAAAACGACATTTCAAATTTCACCATGATATTAAGGTGACAACAACTGCTGAACATATCCAACGTCACATCTGTACAGAAGACTGAAAAAAACAAAGAAGAAATGTTGAAACTAAAAAGCAATCTCTACAAGGGTGAGCAGAAGTGATTGATAGGCTGAATATAAAGTAGTGGTGGTTTCGCTTTGAAGTCTTGCATGCATCCATTTCAATTTTCTTATTAAAAACTGCATTGTTCTTTTCCAGACCAATGTCTTACTCGCTGGTGGCAGTTGTAGGACGTCCCACATCGGGCCATCTTCAAAATTCGCCCATCCCCTCCAAAATTCAGCTGCCTGCATTTACTTTGTTGATAAAGCTGGACCGACATCGTCTAATGAAGCAACCATGTCAGCACAAATGCCCTTGGGGGCAGAACCCTCTTCTGCAGGTATTGCGAACAGCACGATGCTAAATGTTGTCCATTTTCTAAAGGAGTCGCTACTAGTTACATTTGAAGCTTTCTTTGAATAGTCAAATATCAGTTTACCTGGAAATAAACAATGCAGTTATCAATAAGAAGAGTTGAAATGAATGCATGCAAGATTTCACAGCTCTAGCATCACTCCTTCATAGTCAGCCTATGAACTTTCCGCCCACCCTCGTACTTCTGAAGACTTCTTTGAACAGACAGTGTGTTTACCTGGAAATAAACGATGCAGTTATTAATAAGAAGAGTTGAAATGAATGCATGCAAGATTTCACAGCTCTAGCATCACTCCTTCATAGTCAGACTATGGATTTTTCAGCCCACACTCGTTTTGTCTCCTGGTAGCTGGCTGATTGATCACTTTCGTCGCTGTATAATTGTGACGGCACTAAACGGTTTTCATGTGACCAATTTGATTTCATCTCAAAGAAAGGGAGATAATCGCCTTTTACATTTGTAAAAGATCATTAAATGACAATAAATTATTTCAGAATAATAACATTTTGAAATAAAATATAAATTAATTAACTAAATATCTCCAAACGCATCAGTCGTCCTGGGTATAACGATAAACTAAATCCAGCAGATTAGGAGGTTTTGAGGAGCGGGGAACTACCTCTTAATTGCTGTTGTTCCCAGGTCCACGTGGACACAGATTGGTAGCACCTGTTAATATATCAGCCAGGGGAAAATAGTGAACGCTCAAACTAGGGTCAAATCATTATGAAAGTATAAATATATATTTGTTGTAGTAAGAATCCTAGCAATACATTTTCATAGTAAAAAAAAAAGGGTCAGCAATACATTATTGAAAAAGAAGGATAAAAATTACGAGCGATACATTTTTGAAAAAAAAAAACATAAAGAAAACTTTCAAAAAAATTAAATTTCGGCATTAAATGGCCCATAAGGTGTCGATATGCCGTTAAACAAACCAAACCAAATTTATACTCATCGATCAAATTGCAAAACAAACAAAAAAAAAATGATAAATAAAAGTTTCGTTTACTGACTTAAATTTTTTTTCAGTATCTTTCTATATTTCTGAGATGCGGTATTATGTACACTATTTACATTATTCCGACTATTGTTCTCATCTTTGTCGCCATGTTTATCACAACGTTTCGGCCGTTGTACGCTCTCGCCTTCTTCACGTGGTTGGAATGTCGAACTGAACCCTTTATTTCTCTCACTGGGGTAGACTGTTCTAGTTCCACGTGCCATGTCTAATTGATGTCAGTTATCAGTTATCACCTGTTAATTCCCCTCTAAACACATGGCACAGTGGATAAAGGCGTTAGTTAGATCCAGTGACACCACCCAAAAAGTGTGATTTCAATACCTGTTTAAGGAAGGGGAGAACTTTACATTTACATATACATATACGTATACAAGCTGGACAGAAATTATCAGCACTATCGCCATAAGTTATCTTTTAGTTTGTCACGTATGAACACAAGAAAAATTGAATAAAAATCTAATCGCAGTACCTTGTGAGTCGTCTTTAATGAAACATGTATACAAGAGGGATTGCTACTCGAATATAAAATATTTAAAATATTCAAATACTTAAAATAAATATATTATTTTTCCTAAATTGATATGCATGTATGTTCGTGTGTTTTGAGTGTATATATACATATATATATATATATATATATATATATATATATATATATATATATATATATATATATATATATATATCACAGACGCGACGTTGCTCTGTCTTTTTTACAAATACTTTCACGGTAATTGCTCCGATGAGCTGCTTTCGCTGGTTCCTAGGCCTCATGAATGTAAACGTCCTACCAGGCTGGCATCCCGTTCCCACCCCTTCACCGTTGAAACTGTTAGATGTAGACGTCTCTTCTACTCCAATAGCTCCATTTCTCGCACATCTCGCCTGTGGAACTCCCATCCTTATTCCTGTTTCTCTGACAAATACAATCTCCAACTATTTAAGTGTAACGTCAATCGACATCTCCAGTTGCCTTGATCTATCCACTTCCCTTCTCCAAATCCTTTCACCTTTCATTCCTATCGGATCTCGCTCCAAATCTTCTGTAACCCCCTAGCCTTGATCGATCCACTATCTTTCTCCACATCCTCTCCGTTACCACTCCTATCTGCTCTTCCTCCAAACCTTCTGTAACCCCTTGTGTGCTAGTGACTTCCAGCCTTGTTTGGGGTGATAAACTTTATATATATATATATATATATATATATATATATATATATATATATATATATATATATATATATATATATATATATATATATATATATATTGGATGACAACTGGTCTAGGAGAAGGACAACTCTGAATTCAAAACCTGCGGAGGGTCGTTTGGGGACCTTGTGGCACTCAGTGCACCAGGTCCCTTTATTCGTCCCACCAAAAAGTGTGGATGGCCCTGCACAAAGCCTTCACCAGAATAATCAAATCTCATGTGTCGGTGTCGGGCTCTCAGTTTCTAGGTTTCTGATCTGCATGACCCTCGTAAGTCGAATTCGACGCGAGAGTCGATTATATGTATACAACTTAAAAGTAACCAACCAGCACTCAGCAAATTTTACGAGTGTAGCAGCAACGTGTTCAAGCGCATATAACAAACATTTAATGCCAATTTGTATGCTAACAATTTCTGGTTAGCCCCTTTATACTGGGACGCTTGTTTTGCAAAAAAAGTTCCATAGCTACACCGAATAAATTTAAAATTTTAAATAATTATATCTCAGCGCGTTCGCGCTTGTTTTTAAAAATCATCACAATGACATGTAGGTTTTATCACAATTTCAATAAGTTTGTCTTTGTTATCTCCCCATCCCCACTGATGATCATCATGGAGGAGATCGAAAGTACTTCATCTTAACAACAAGGAACTGATTAAAGAACTGGAGAGGATCAATATATAAACAAACAGGCATAATATATCTATAAAACTGAATGTAACATGTTCAAATGCAGATATGTCGTCTATAACATTGATGCGATAATATCAAAATCCATGATGAAGTTTTCTTCCTGCGTTCAGTTTACAGATTTTTCCGGTTCTAATTTTAAATTTAATTTTCAACATGTCAATCTGGGACCTAAATATATACATATATGGAACAATTATACTGACATATTTAAAACATTTTTAAATAAGTATCTTTATAATTTCGATATTTGACACACAATATATATATATATATATATATATATATATATATATATATATATATATATATATATATATATATATATAGTTTACGAAAAACTAGGTAACCCGTATGGGTAGACCCAATGAGGATAAAATCCAGAGAGCTCAATGTAAATCAGAGCTAATAATTTAAATAAAAACAGATTACTTTAAGGTTCCATATAATAAATTATTTCACCACAGCCCTTTTAAAGGACAGTGGATCATCAGATTTATTTCCAAATGTTGAAATGAAAAAAATGAAAATAAATTTACACATTTATGACGGGTAATAATAAGGAAATTAACGAAGTGGGAGCAGTGTAGGGGGTAGAGAGACAGCGTTGAGTTAGATGTAACATTTCTATTGTTTCAAATTTAAATTTTCGCTGAAATCTAGACAGTGACACTTTAAATCTGTTAATGGAAGTTATATCTTGATATGGGAGGGGGATATACCAAAAAGCATAAAAAGAAAAAAAGAAAAAGAGAGAGAAAAAGAGAAAGAAGGTGTAATAAAGTGTCATTGACTTCCATTGGAATAGGCGTTGTTTTTTTCTTTACTCTGAGATTTCGTAAATTTTTTTGTTTAAACAGTCTAAGCAATTTAATTATATGTTAAAGTTTTTTTTAAAAAAACCTTATTACGAACATTTTGGGGATTTAATGTGAAATAGTCGATTAAAAAACATTTATAGAATTTAGATTAAAACACTAGAAACTTTTTCTCAAATATAAGTTTACATCTAGTAGTAAATGATTATTAAGGTGATATCTATATCAGTTTGAATTTTATTTATGAGTTTGATTAGTGACTATTTTTACATTGGTAAATTCTATTACTTAAAATTTAGTTTTAATTTAATATGGATAGGCATTTTAACTCAATATTAGAGATCATGCTCCATCATATATTGTAAACACATATATGTGAATTTCATACACATACGTTCTTTCATATTTGCAGTCATTTATACAGGTACACGTGTACTGATATACATGGGTAATTTCATGTCTTCTCAGATGTTTCCGTATACCTACATATATATATATATATATATATATATATATATAGGGGTGCAACTAGAATTCCCTAAAAAAACTTCTCTACGAAAGAAATTAGGTGATGACTTTACTATTCAATCATCAAAAATCTAAATATTTTGTCATTAATAATGATTATTAAAGCGTAATTCATTTAAGAAAACAATATTGTAAGTATTGTAAGTGGGGTAAAAAATCAATAACCTACTTGTAAGTCTTTTTTCTTTTAAACATTTTTACATACACCCATACACATATACACACATATACATACACACATAGTCACATATTTACCTACATACACACACACACCCATACACACACACACCTATCTATCTATCTCTCTCTATATATATACATATATATATACATATATCTATATATACATACATATCTGTATCCACACATGCCCACATTTATACACATATCTCTACACATACATAGATATACACATGTACACACACATATATACACACATACATACACATATACACCTATATATATCCTATCTATATACCTACCCGTATCTATACATACATATCAATATTCATATCGGCCAAACACAAATATATTTTCACAATACACAACTATACAGATGTATTCCTATCTTTCTATATATATATATATATCTTTGCCATTATAATTACGTGAGAATTGTAATGAAAATGAAACTTCGGGCCTTACTATCGACGTAATATATACTTTATAGATATACTGTGCTACCACATTGACCACTCTTTTGTTAAGAGCGAAAATTAATTAAAATAAATTTACTTACGCTCGTGATCGTACGCATGTACGGTGGCTTGTATCTATATTTATTTACTTAATTCCTATATATATATATATATATATATATATATATATATATATATATATATATATATTGTTTATTTGGGCAGCAACCCTTCTTTTATACATGTTTTGTTGAAGACGACTGACAAGGTACAGCGATTAAGATTTTTATTTTATTTTTCTTCTCTTCGTATAAGTGTTGTCTTTTCTAGAGAGAAATTGTGAAAAAAAACTGCCCAAAACCTCTGCATATACGACCGCTATCGACTATTCGTTTAGCCATAATCAAGGGCGATGTTTTGCTTTGATTTTTAAAAAATTAACCTATGCTTTTTATGTATATGTCTGAAGCATGTGTATTATTTTCGAACACGGTTAGCACATTGTGACCATGTTCATCGTCAATATATATATATATATATATATATATATATATATATATATATATATATATATATATATATTACCTCGATTAAACTTCAATCTCCTACGAATCTGTCACGTACATTCATATCTGCTCAATGCGTCTCTAAATGTAAACAAATGTCGTCAGACATTATGAAATGGACAAATTATTTTTCTTCTTTTTATAGATACAAATTATTAGTATTTTTATTATTTTTATAGATAAAAATATTTAAGTAAATGCTCTGTTTTATAATAAAAAAAACTAGTGATTCATGGAAGATTGATGTTTAAAAGCAGGAAAATCGACGTTGCCAATCGAACGATTTTCCGTGACTCGATCG
>OZ038510.1:71211027-71221027 GCA_964036315.1 Acanthosepion esculentum
TAGATAGATAGATAGATAGATAGAAACAGACTGAGATAGATAGATTGATAGATAGATAGATAGAGAGATAGATAGAGAGATAGATAGATAGATAGATAGATAGATAGATAGATAGATAGATAGATAGAGAATGGTGGATAGATACAGAGTATGTGAGATAGATAGATAGATATATAGATAGACAGATAGATAGATAGATCTAAACAGACTTAGATAGATAGATAGATAGATAGATAGATAGATAGATAGATAGATAGATAGAAAGAAATAGAATGAGAATGGTGGATAGATACAGAGTATCTTAAATAAACAGTATCTGGAATTAGTATGAGGTAGGTTCTCTATTTGCTAGTATTCGATTTCTCATTGATTTAGCAATGTTTATTTAAAGGTTGCCACTGGTTTTGTTCGCATGCATTCGAGGTTTTCGGTGAAGGTGCTCCCAAACGTGCTCTACTGGATTCATTTCAGGGCTACCCATAACAGTGACTTGATTCCTTGCGATTGCTTCCAGGCCTTTGCTACTCTGCTCGTATGACATGGTGATCCATCTTCTTGATAAATGTAGACATTCTTGTCAATCTGATTGTTTTCAAAGAGTCGGAGTAATTCTTTCTCTAATATTTGACAGTATTTTGGAACATTTAACCACTTCTCAATAGAAGATCAGCTCAAATTTCCCTCCAAACAAGACAGCATCCAACACCATTATTCTAATGACTCCATGTTTCACGGTCGCCTGCAGACATTCAGTGTTCCAAGTCTCATTCTGATTTCTCCAAACATAAACCTGTCTCGAATTCGAATATTGGCAGAATTTACTTTCATCTGACCAAATTACAGACTACCAAAATTCATAATCTTTGTTCTCGAATTCTATCGCCCAATCCATACGCCTGCTCCTGTTAACCTCTGAAATCAAGGGCTTCTTTCTTGAAAAATTTCTTAGATAGCCTAGATCTTTCAGAGTCTTTCTCACCGCATATGGGGATATTTCCATGCTGCTGGCGACATCTTTAACGCCTTGACGACGGTTTCTGATGACTTCCCTATTCGGTGCCCTTTTCCCTCGCTCAGCCACGATGCTTGACCAAACACAGGGCACCCAGTGAGAATCGACGTCACTACAAAGGGTCTTCCAAACAAGTTCCGTATGAGACAATACCAAACAAGTTCCGTATGAGACGATACCAATGTGAGACAATACCAAACCAAAACAAACTTTGCACTCAGTGTTATACGAATGCGCCAGAGAAGAAGCCTTGTGCCTGACTATGTTGACCTAAATTGATTGATTTGTTTTTACGGCTTATCAATCTTTTATCAGGTTATTTAAAGCCTGAAGAAACCTAGCAGTTTCTCTATTTGACTTGTCACACTGATGCCATCCTATTATTTGCCCGCGTTGAAATTCACTAATGTCATTACTTCCACGAACTTTCATTGCAAGATATAAGTAAACTATTTTTTATAGATGAGAATAGCTTGATACTAACACGGTATTGTCTGAAAAAAATATTGGCAGAATTTACTTTCATCTGACCAAATTACAGACTGCCAAAACTCATAATCTTTGCTCTCGAATTCTCTCGCCTGTTCCACTTAACCTCTGAATTCAAGGGATTCTTTCTTGCAACTCTTCTTATATAGCCTAGCTCTTTCAGATTCTTTCTCACCTCATATGGCGACATCTTTGTCGCTCTGACGACGGTTTCTGATGACTTCCCTATTCGGTGCCCTTTTCATTCGCTCAGACACGATGCTTGGTTTTCCTGGACGTTATTCCACACAACAATGACCTGCTTCATTAAATTTCTTGGCAATATTATTAACCGTTTGATGATTAACCTGGAAAAACGTAGCAATTTCTCTATTTGACGTGCCACATTGGTGCCATCCTATTATTTGCCCTTGTTAAAGTCACGAAATTCCTTACTTTCACGAACTTTCATTGCAAAATATAAATCAGTTATCGTTCATAGGTGACAGTAGCTAGATAGTAACACGGTATTGTCTGAAAAAAAGAAGAGACGTTATTACACAAGCCAAAATGGCTGTAATCAAGGGTGGCGAAAAACTTATCCTAGCCCACTGTACTTCATGACATTATTCCCTGGATGACACTGCAGAAACTCGTAGACATCGCCACGTCTTCCCCTGATTTTCACCCACTGACTACCACTTTTACAATATCGGACTGTCTACAGAAAATCGGCAAGGTCATGAAACTCAATAAATAGATTCCACCTGAGAAAAAACCCCAGAAGAGACGTTATTACACAAGCCAAAATGTTTGTAATTAACGGTGGCTAAAAACTTATCATAGCCCAAACGAAAGCAGAAATAAAGAACTAACCAACAATTGCAAGAAATTAAAATGAATGATCGTTAGCAAGAAGAGTAGTCTAAGATTAAGTTACAATTTGGGGGCGTCCGAATGCGATAAGTACAGAAAGAGCTGAAGAAAGGAAAAGTGGCACAGTATTCCAAACGCGAGCCATACGTTCCAGACGCGAAGCATAATATTAAGTGACAGGCTAATTTAGTCAGAAAGAAAGAAGACAGTGCTGAACCCTTATATGTAATATCAATCCCTCTATAAGGCTATGAATACTGGATTTCGTTTGGTTGAATTTGTTAGTGGGATATCAACCACTATGGCCTATTTCATTCCGGAATCTCAATAATTTAAACGCGGTTGTATGTCATCAACTACAGATAAAATTATGGGCACGTAGCCGAGTGTTTAGAAGGTTCGCATTATGTACATGAGACTCGGGTTCGAATCACACAATGGTCGATTTGCCAGAAAGAAGATATTATCGGACTGGGGGGAGGGGTCGATCACAGCGTGCGCCACCTTTCTAAAGTGCCTGAAAACCATACCACGGGTTGACGGAACCTTTGGAGGGGAGGTCGTCCATAGCTCTGTTAGCACAAAAGATATCGTGGCCGATGGTTTGAGCCTACTGGCCTGGTTCAAATTGTTGGTCACACTAGATAACACGCTCTTTCCCAGAAATTGTAACTAAGGTCTGCTCAGCATAGCTGCAGTATAAACCAAAGTCGGGCTCTGTGGGTGTTGAATAAGTACAAATGCGCCTGAGCAAGCGTCTGCAATAGGGATTGGCTAGCCTCCCTAGTAGACGGGTATCCTCGAATACGAGTGGCCAGCTATACATAAATATATATATACAGATAAAATATATTCCTGCTCAATTTGTTTTAAAGATGTATTCTTGGTCATTTTTTTTAATATAAAAATGTATTGCTGGTATTTTTACTATAAAAATATATTTTTATACTTTGATAGTGTTTTGTTTTTTGATTGGGGGTTTAGTATTTGTCCTTAGCTGGTACTCTAACAGATGCTACCACCACGGGTCAGGGTAGATCTGGGAACAGCTATAATTAACGTGTGGTTACATCCTTTATAAAAAACCCCAATCTCCGTATCAGAGGCCTTGCTGCCGGATGTTGTTTATCGTCAAACCCAGGTCTATGAATGTTGGTCACTCACCTCCTCGATGTATAGTATAAATAGTAAATGCATAATTTTTTTTTTTAATACTAAAATTTTCTGCTTACATCTAGTGAGACAAGCTTGGTAACCATTGCACCACGTCGAAGCGCACCTTTTTTTTCCTAAGCGTAGTTTAGATGAGGCTTACAAGACATATCACGTTTGAACATCGCTTCTCGAACGATCACCGATGCAAGTGATGTAAGCTACCCGACCGGCCTAGAAAGCCGACAACTGATACATTCACGCTCCATATACTAACAGAAGAGGGGGTACCTCGACGTGGTGTAATGGTTAGCAAGCTTGACTTGCTAGTACACTTACGTTTGATTAGTGAGTTGGATCCTCACTGGGTGCCCCATACTTTCGGCATTGTGCCACATCTAAGCTATGCTTATATTAGAAAATCATTTAGCGAACCTCGAGGTGGCGTAATGGTTAGCAAGCTTGTCTCGCTAGAACAATTAGGATTGAGTAGTGAGTTCGATCCTCACTGAGTGCCCCATACTTTCGGCCTTGTGCCACATCTGTGCTACTCTTGGGAATTCACTATACTAGCAGAAGAGGCTAGAGTTGGGTGAGTAGTGAGTGTGAAAATCAATCGTTGCGGTTATGTTTAATGGTTAACGAGCTAGTCTCAGTTGACCATTATTAGTGTTGTCAGTTTGTTGCTCAATGGTTGACCTATGTTAATACACTTGGGCCAGAACTAAGGTGAGTAAATAAACAGTGCGTGTAGTCGAGTGGTAATGGTTAAGAAGCTAATCTCATTAAAAATTATTACTGTGTGGAGATTTGGATCCTTACGGAGTGCCCATGTTAGTTGGCTTGCGCATAAAATGAACTAAGATGACTAAATAACGATACACCGTTGAGTGTCATGGTTGATAATTTCGTTGACCAAGGTTTGGTAACCTTTTGCTATGTGCCGACTTACGGTTTTAAAATCATTCAGTGTACCAACAGCATATGTATTTGTTCTACAATATATATATATATATATATATATATATATATATATATATATATATATATATATATATATATATATATATATATATATATATATATATATATATAAGTATAAAAAGTGAACATAGAAGTGAACACAGAGGCGACAGTCTGTTTCATGCTAGATGCAACAGGTGGCCTGACGATTGCATCTAGCACGAAACAGACTGTCGCCTCAAAGTGTTGACTTCTATGTTCACTTTTATATTTACACACGCTCTATATCTAATATTGAGCACTTTATCCCATAAATATAGCACATCTTAAGACTATATTTCTTCATATATATATATATATATATATATATATATATATAGTCAAACCTAATTAGCCCGACACACCTACCAAGGTTTCACTTAGGCAGATCGTCAGGGTCGACACGAGTATAGTTACCTATATTTATATATATATATATATATATATATATATATATATATATATATATATATATATATATATATATATTATAATAAAAAGAAAGAACAGTAAGATATATAATCCGGTGTTCTTATTGATATTTTTTGATTTTTACAAAACAATACTCAATGTAAATTCGCAGCATAAATATTATAAATTAACTGATTTAAAATATGGTTTCGTCGCAACACAGTAATAAACATGTTTCAAATACTGAATCTAAAAACTTCAAATTTACATATATATATATATATATATATATATATATATATATATATATATATATATATATTATAATAAAAAGAAAGAACAGTAAGATATATAATCCGGTGTTCTTATTGATATTTTTTGATTTTTACAAAACAATACTCAATGTAAATTCGCAGCATAAATATAAATTAACTGATTTAAAATATGGTTTCGTCGCAACACAGTAATAACCATGTTTCAAATACTGAATCTAAAAACTTCAAATTTTCATATATATATATATATATATATATATATATATATATATATATATATATATATATATTATAATAAAAAGAAAGAACAGTAAGATATATAATCCGGTGTTCTTATTGATATTTTTTGATTTTTACAAAACAATACTCAATGTAAATTCGCAGCATAAATATTATAAATTAACTGATTTAAAATATGGTTTCGTCGCAACACAGTAATAACCATGTTTCAAATACTGAATCTAAAAACTTCAAATTTTCATATATATATATATATATATATATATATATATATATATATATATATATATATATATATATATATATATATATATTATAATAAAAAGAAAGAACAGTAAGATATATAATCCGGTGTTCTTATTGATATTTTTTTATTTTTACAAAACAATACTCAATGTAAATTCGCAGCATAAATATTATAAATTAACTGATTTAAAATATGGTTTCGTCGCAACACAGTAATAAACATGTTTCAAATACTGAATCTAAAAACTTCAAATTTACATATATATATATATATATATATATATATATCAAAGTGTAGGAAGAACAAACTGTAAGATCACAGCGTTCAAAATATTAATTTAAAAACAGTGGTCAATGCAAAAACTAGAGTCGTAAATATTTATTTCGTTCTTATATATATATATATATATATATATATATATATATATATATATATTTATATACATATTATGCAGTGTTACATTAGAACATTTATATATCCACTACAAAATTGATGAGGCGTTTAAAAAAGGTCTTTCTTTTTTGACGTTGAAACAAAAATGTACAATATTGTAGTGGATATATAAATGTTCTAATATAACACTGTATAATATATATATATATATTTGTGTGTGTGTGTGTGTGTGTGTGTACCCGCCTATATGTATATATGTACGTGAAAATATAAATAAGTTGTTATGTATGTGTGTATACGTATCTGTTTTTGAACATAGAAATACAGGTCCTTGCTAGATTAGATAATCGTTATTTTTATATGTTGATATTAGATTTGTAACCTGCAGTCGATATTATCATTGTCAAATTTTCTTGATTACACTGCGGACCTTTTATAAATGCCCTTCGGTTTTAGTTCTCCCACCCCATCTCCCCCACCCTTTTTTCTATTCCTCTCCCTCTCTCATCTTCTGAGCTTTAAGATTATATCGTCTATTGTCTGTGTATGTCACCACAAAATGTATACTCTTTTCCGGTGTATCTTTAATGTTTTAGATATTTGAAATTATTCATATTTCTCTCACTTAAACCGTCTTTGACTCCCCTCTTTAAAACTTCTCTCTGTTAAATATTAATCCCCCCCTTCATCTTTAGACCTTCCTGTCCTTCACTCAACTGTTACCCCTCCCTATAGCTTTCATTTACTCTAGCATTCGGCCCACACTCTCATACAGACACTCTCACTAAATTTTATTTTTTATTCCCGGAGTTGTTTTTTTCTGTTTTCTTTTTGAATTTGTAGGTCTGATGAATTGGATCGTATTTACGATTCCAATGGAATAAATTATTACCATGGAATATTAGTGTTTAAGTCTTTTTATTATATCCTTACTCTGTCCTGGACATTGAGTTCTACCTGGATCATCTCCTCTTGGAATTATTTTTTATACATATATATATGTATGTGTATGTATGTATGTATATATATTTATATATTTTAGATATATGATTGCATATGTATGTGTATATTTACCACAAATATTATCTATCTATCTATCTATCTATATATATATATATATATATATATATATATATATATATATATATATATATATATATATATATGTGTGTGTGTGTGTGTGTGTGTGTGTGTGTGTGTGTGTGTGTGTGTGTAAACCACATTAATAGAAAAAAAATATTTTAAAAGTCTTTTTTAAAGGTTTTTTATTATTAATGCTCTCTGGCCTCTGTACTGGTGCCGCTGTGTTTCTCTCGTGATGCGTGTAGTCTGTGGCATTGCCTGTTCATTCTGAGGGTACACGGTTGACAGTTCCCTGGTTGCTATTTCCGGCTGGTAGTTAGGAGCCCTAACTCTTGCGTAGCGTCTTGAGCGGCCGTTGCATAATATCGGGGTGTCTGTAGTGCCATGTCGCGCATGGATAGGTGTCCCTGCAATCATCTCCGGTGGGCAACCCTGAGGCCACATTATGAATCAGGCTGTGCCAAACCCCCTCTCTGCCCGCGTCATAAGTGATAACCGTCGGCTTCCTTTAACTCAGGCCTTCTTTTTTTCCAAAACCAATTGCTCTCGCTCCAAATCTTCTGTAACCCCCTTGCCTTGATCGACCCACTCTCTTTCTCTTTCTCCACATCCTCCCCTTTACCACTCCTATCTGCTCTTCCTCCAACCCTTCTGTAACCCCATGCGTGATAGTGGCCTCCAGCCTTGCTTGGGGTGATACGCTTAAAAAAAAATAAATAAATAAAATAAAAATTTGATCAATAACTTTAGTGAAATGTAGTAAAAATGCAAGACAGAGAAGAAAACCAAGATTCAAACATCTGAAGGAATCGTCACATATGCTAAGCTTTGACAGCCTCGTCAGTAGGCCTAGCAGAGATATAAGCGCCACATGGGAGAAAGAAAGATAAATAACTGTGGACGTGAACCAAGCTTAACAGCAAGGCTACATGAGTTTTAAGGTTCCAAGTCGTATCTTCATGATGGTCGCAATAACTTAAATTAGGGGTCGGCAACCTTTTCGTAACTATGTGCCGACTTAGGGTTTTAAAATCATTCAGTGTGCCAAACAGCATACGTATTTGTATAAAAGTCAAGGTCAATATATCTGTTCTACAATATATTATATATAGTAATAGGCTGGCATCCCGTTCCCACCCCTTCACCGTTGAAACTGTTAGATGTAGACGTCTCTTCTACTCCAATAGCTTCATGTCTCGCACATCTCACCTGTGGAACTCCCTTCCTTATTCCTGTTTCCCTGACAAATACAATCTCCAACTATTTAAGTATAACGTCAATCGACATCTCCAGTTGCCTTGATCTATCCACTTCCCTTCTCCACATCCTTTCACCTTTCATTCCTATCTGCTCTCGCTCCAAATCTTCTGTAACCCCCTTGCCTTGATCGATCCACTATCTTTCTCCACATCCTCTCCTTTACCACTCCTATCTGCTCTTCCTCCAAACCTTCTGTAACCCCTTACGTGCTAGTGGCCTCCAGCCTTGCTTGGGGTGATAAGATTAAAAAAAATACTTTAGCGTATATTAAAATCGAAACAGCTAAATATCTTCTTTGCGTTGTAGTTATTGGTTAGGATTTCGTGATGTCATTTACGCATGCGTGTCATTGGAAATTGCTTGGGGTAGATTGCCGACCCCGGGATCAGAACATGATAGTGTTTTCGGTACAACCGTGTGCCCTATTTTGCTAATCTTTTGCCAACATAATAAATTCCAGACAAACATGAAATAGGCAAACCATAAATATATAAAGAATTACTTTCAAAGAATAGGTCGGTTTATGGCATAATTACGATGTTTGCTAACAGCTGGGGAATAGAGAATATTATTTTCTACGCAACAGGCCCAGCAAGCCGTTGCTGGATACAATTTCGCTACTTCTACTAACGTAAGTCCTGGATATGTTAGGGTGCTTCTGGGGTGACAGGTTAGAAGGTCTACTTGGAGTTGGGTATGAGGAGTTTATTCATATGATTTTTAATTTGAATACATATTTGGTTATATATATATATATATATATATATATATATATATATATATATATATATATATATATATATATATGTATGTATGTATATACTGCACACCGACACACAGAAGGTGCGATGGATAAAATGTCTAAATCTAAATGTCGCAAAAATGAACATAACACTGACATCTCACTCTAACAGATATATTTACCGAAATTACACTAAAATATCTTGAAATACTAAAGAGTAAATTTAGTCAATAAAATCCCCATTCGTTTCAAGCACGGTCTCCAAACGATTTCGAAATCTCCTGAAAATCGTCTAGACGGTCTCCTTGTTCTTGGTGTATGCTGCCATCATCGTTGCCTTCAGTTTATCTTTGGTATCGCAAGGTGTTTTGTTGGTCTCTCCTCCAACTGCGCCCCACATATAACAATCAAAGGGATTGCAGTCTGGGGAGTTAGGTGCGAGGGCTGATGTGGTCGCATAAATTGTCTGAGAGACATGACTGGTTTCTCCTGCTTGTGTGGCATGGTGCATATCCCCTTTGCCAGACATAGGGTCTTTCAGCAGCTAACCTCTTGACCAAGGGCAGCACTATTTCCTCAAGACACTTGATGTATGCCTCTGTGTTCTGTCTGATGCCCTCTCCAAAACATTCGGGAGTTCTTTTCTTATCAGAACAATCAGAGTGAGTTTTCCGAGCTGCCGTACCATCGTAATAGCCATTCGACTCATCCAGCACTTTCCAAATCTCTACACTGTCCTCTGATTGAAACCCAAACACACTGAAATGTTTGTATTGGAGATTCCGGTGTGAATGCCAAGCAGTACAGCATGCAGTTTCACTATATCTGGCGGAATAAAT
>OZ038510.1:71223527-71236027 GCA_964036315.1 Acanthosepion esculentum
GTAGTTTATCGTCATACCCAGGACGGAAAGGAGTGGGAGGAGACAAGCAAAATATCTAAATTGTATTGGAGGTGGAGGTAATAAACTGTACATACTCTTATTCTGGTTCGTACAAATTCAAAAGGTACTTTTTAGTGTGTACGCATTATGTCATTATTTCCTATCTTTCATTCAGTAGATTTTTGGGGTCTGGAAATTTTATTATTTAAATTGTTTGTATTTATTATTAAAGGTAATAATAATAACAT
Organism: Acanthosepion esculentum; assembly: GCA_964036315.1. Classification (NCBI taxonomy): domain Eukaryota; kingdom Metazoa; phylum Mollusca; class Cephalopoda; order Sepiida; family Sepiidae; genus Acanthosepion; species Acanthosepion esculentum. The sequence continues at coordinate 71,223,776 of OZ038510.1, forward strand.
TTACATATCATCCTGATCTCCTAGTTTTTTAAAATATATATGTAGACGCAGAATTAAAGAAAAAAGAAGGTATTATTTAAATTTGAAATAAGTAAACAAGTTAGGTATCAAGGGGTGATAACTCTCTGTTACCATAGTCATAACAATTAAACTAGTACTCGTGATGTAAATATAAAAATAGGTTGGGATTATATATCTAATATGTTTGAAACCAAGCCTTATACTTACATAGCTGAAAAGTGTTTGAGCAGGTGCTTGTTCTTATGGACACATGCATCCATATATATATATGTATATATATATATATATATATATATATATATATATATATATATATATATATATATATATATATATATATATATATATTGGTGTACGGTGATTGATTGTGATAATAAAATAGAGCTCTCTCTCTCTCTCTCTCTCTCTCGCTCACTATATATATATATATATATATATATATATATATATATATATATATATATATATATATATATATTTATCACCATTTGCTAAAATACTGAGTCTCAATCACAGACTATTGTAAATTTCAAATATTAATATTTATGAACTACGCTTAATGGATACATGTATCCATATATATATATATATATATATATATATATATATATATATATATATTGGTGTACGGTGAGTGATAGTGATAATAATAATATATATATATATTTATCACCATTTGCTACAATACTGAGTCTCAATCACAAACTGAAAACTGACTATTGTAAATATTAATATTTATAAACTACGCTTAAGATAGTGGAGAAGTCCATTTCCTCATGGAAAAATAACAACATATATTTGTGAACAAAATGGATGAAACATTAAATAGATTAAATAAGGCACTTAAATGCATATAAACCTATATAAAGATATTGATGCATAACAAATGCAAGCAAATATGTTAACACATACAAATACATGTATTTTAAAAATGCATATATGTGTACATATGCGTCTGTATATATATATATATATATATATATATATATATATATTAAGTAAAATTTATGCATATATTATAAATGTTTTCAATATATCTGTATATATATATATATATATATATATATATATATATTAAGTAAAATTTATGCATATATTATAAATGTTTTCAATATAATACGAATATGTAAAAAAAATGTAATTCATATATAGAAATATATAAAAATATACATCCAAACTTCCATACATATACATAGGTAAAAATATATGATACAATTTTATATACATTATCTGATGTACACAATACATACATATAGCAATATAGACACACATAATCTTGCATCTATACTTTTATTCACACATACACATAAAATATATATATATATAATTATAATTAAGTAATTCATCGAGTCTGAAACCTGAACAGAATGCTGAAAGCACAGTCACAGAATGCAGAAAGCACTGGACGGCCGTTTCGTCCTATATTTGGGACTACATCAGCAGTGCGCATCCACTATCGAGAATTGAAACCCTGAGAGTTAAGTTGTCAAGCGAACACCCTACCAACTGTTCTACGGGCCTCGGTGACGAAGAGGTATCAAATCAGTAGAACAGTTGGTAGGGTGTTCCCTTGACAACCTAACTGTCAGGGTTTCAATTCTCGGTAGTGGATGCGCACTGCTGATGAGTCCCAAATATAGGACGAAACGGCCGTCCAGTGCTTTCTGCATTCTGTGACTGTGCTTTCAGCATTCTGTTCAGGTTTCAGACTCGATGAATTACTTAATTACATTTATCACATCCTCCTAATTATATATATATATATATATATATATATATATATATATATATATATATATATATATATATATACAAGTATAGGATTGGTGTATACAGAATATATTCTAATAACCAACAAATACTATTCTTAAAAGACTTCTCAATGCAGAGTAGAGCAAATATAATTATTTATTCGAAAATTATAACATAAATATGTTATAAAATCATTACAAAAATAGCCATTTTGTTTCAACACTTTTGGTGTCTTATCAAGAGATGGTGTTGAATGAAGAATAAAGGGTTTTAAAAGGTTCAAATCAATCAAACACCTCTCGCTCCAGGAAACGCTGGAATGACCAGTCAAAATATAAGTATATGAGAATTCAAACAACTTGACAACGAACCTTGGTTATAATAATTAATTAATGCTTTAATGTTAGGGTTAGACTAAAATAGAATTCATTCGATCTAATTAATATTAAATTTTACTATAAAATTCAAAATTCAAATTTTAAATTTAATCTGTATTATGTTTAAAAAATTACCAAATTATTTAAAGAAGAAACTGATGAAAAGTTTTTTTTTATTTATTTTGTTTTCATTGAACGGCAAAAAATTCAGTTAGAATAAACGTTAAAATCTAATGTTGCTCTGAGCTTCGATACAATTAGATACATTTGAAGTGATGATGCTAGCAGGGGAGACTGGAATCTTGCAAAAGACAATACATTCACAATCAGATTATAATACACAAACTCGTAGACATATTTAGATGTGTAAACACGCAAAAAGGCGACGAAACAGGAAATAGGTATCCAGGATACTTAAAAAAAAAAACTGACAACATATACATACAATGAAAGGCATATATAAGCGATTATACACACATACTTTGATAAAGACACGCACATATACACACCAAGAAATATTCAAATATGAAAGAGTATGCAAACGAATTCAAACATTCGATTAAAATATAACTCATACGGGCAAATATATATAGATAAAAATGTTTGAATAGATAAAATTAATATAGGAAAATTGAAAAACAAATATTCGTTATTTCATTGATGAATATTTGTTATATTTTAATAGTATGTTTGAATTCGTTTACAAACACGTTCAAATTTGAATTTTTGCCCTTTCAATAAAAACAAAATAAATAACAAAACATGTATTTTTTCCTGTTTCTTCTTTAAATAATTTTGTAATTTTTAAAACTTAATACCGATTGAATATAAAATTTAAAATTGGTACTTTTTAAATTTTTAGTAAAATTTAATATCAATTAGAATGAATTCTATTTTAGTCTAATCCTAACATTGAAGCATCAATTAATTTTTATAACCAAAGTTCGTTGTCAAGTTTTTGGAATTCTCGTATACTTGTATTTTGATTGATCATTCCAGCTTATGTAACAGCGTTTCCCGTAGCGAGGGGGCTTTGATTGATTTGAACCTTTTAAAACCATTTATTCTACATTCAATACCATCAATTGTTAAGATACCAGAAGCGTTGAAACAAAATGGCTATTTTTGTAGTGATTTTATAACATATTTATGTTATAATTTTCGAATGAATAATAAATAAATATAAATATAAATAATTATATATATATACATATATATATATATATAATTATATATATAATAAATATAAATATAAATAATTATGTATATATATATATATAATTATTCATATTTATATTTATATTTATTTATTATTTATTCAAAAATTATAATATAAATATGTTATAAAATCACTACAAAATACATGCATACACACACACACACACACACACACACACACACACACACACATATATATATATATATATATATATATATATATATATATATATATATATATATATATATATATATATATATATATATATATACAATTTTCATTACAGACAACTGACAAGGTACTTCAGTGTTTTATTTAATTTTTCTTGTGTTCGTATAAAAGTTTACTTTGCCAGACGTAATTTTTGTCTACATATTCAAGCGCTTTCGGCTATTCTCTTAGCCATTATCTAGGATTGTTTTTATTTTTAACTGGATATTTGTTTGTTTTTTTTATGTATGTATCGAACGTTATAGGAATGTTTTATTTTCCAAACACGGTCAGCACATTGTGGCCGTGTTCATAGTTCATCTTACTTTGTGCCGTTTTCTTTTTCTTTTTTTATTATTAATGCTTAGATTATTTTTAGTTATTTATTACATGTAGATGAGTATTTTCTACAAATCCGTTGCTAAAGGGGTTTGGTAGGTTTCCTTGTTTGTTCAAATGGATTCTAATTGAGCTATGGTCAGCAAAATGTAACGTCAATCTTCCGATAGAATAAAATAAAATAAAATTCGATAAAAATTGTAATGACTTGAACATAATATTTAGGCATGAATAAATAATAATATACTACAAACAACATTCGAATGCTCATTTCTTGCCCCGGTGGTTTTTCGTTTATCTATGAGCATGCATTGGACCTTTACTAGTTTTATGTTTCACAGCAACACGAGCGAAGATCCTTATTCAACATGGAATTTCTGGCCAGTAAAAAGCTGGAGGAGGACACCGTTGTATGATTGTAGTGCAATCAACACGGGAGTCCTCTTTTAACATAGAATACACAAATATTTATATATTTGCAAACGCTTTATCTGTAATCATACAGCACTCTAGCCGGTCGTCCAAAGCTTCCAACACTGCGGTTTGTCGCTGAAGTTACTACTTCAATCCAGAGCTAACCTTATCCCACGTTGTGATTTTTTAGATCATAAGACAGCCAAGATCAAATCGTCGCAGGTATCTTCGTGTTAGGCTAGTCCAAGCCGGGCGATGACGTACTGAGAAAAAAAAAATAACACTCGAATATATTGAACAAAATAGTGTTTTTTATATCAGTCTCCGTAACATAATTTGTTTATATCACATATAATTAATTATCAGCCCAGCCCGCATCTAAATCGGAAGGGATACTATCGTCGAACTGGCAAAAAACTGGTTTGCTGTTGTTGGCAAAGTTATGGCACAAGACTGTAGTCGGAGGCTTCTCTTCGGTAGATAATCACGTGGGCCACTCTTCTGCTCCGATTTTTTTCTCTTCTGGCTGTACTGGCGAATTCGCTTCGCGCATTCGCCAGTATTGCCAGAAGAGAAAAAGGGGAATTTTGTGGAATTCCTTTCTCCCACTCTCTCATATTTCCTCTCAATAAACCTCCTCGGTGAGCGTGGGTGGCTTATCCAACCACTCATGTCTCGAATCAACTTTCAACCAGGAGCAACAACTCCAATTTCGTTGTTTAGCGAAAATGAAATTCTCGGTTTACAGCTTGCATTTGCAGCTGTGTGTCAATGAACATTTCTCCCTAAGTCTAGGTCACTTTTCCATTGTAAAAACTGCTCGACATACAATTCAAGCCTTTTATGTGTGAATTAAATTCTCAGTTCCTGCCACGGGTTTTGGTACTAACCCTTCTCGTTTCAATGTTTCTTAGCACATAACACTTTCTTATGTTGTAACAAAGCTTTTTATTCCGTTTTACAGCGGCAACGACAAATAGTATCATATATCTTTGATAATGAGCATTCTTCAAAAAATGGGCAATCATGGCTCTCCTCAGCTTCTTTTTCCAATATGGCTCAGCAATTTTTTTTTTTTTTTTTTTTTGCTAAGGCTCCCTCCTGTTCTTCGGTCCACACACATAAGCTTCCCAGGTATGTGGCTAGTTGCCTTCTCCTACCTTTCTGGCCATCAATATTCCTCGAGAGGGTTTTCCAAGCCTTCCTATTTCATTATGCGTCCAAGGCATTTCAACAGTTTTTCCTGACATTTACTTTAAGACTTCCTCGTTGCCTACTCACTCCGTCCATGGAATTTTCAATATACTTCTGTAGATGCACTTTTCTGCGGCTACTGTTTCTTTCTTTTTCTTTTTTTTTCATCGCCAGAAAGAAAGATGAATAGATACTTTTGCCTTGTTAAGTCAATTTAATAACCAGGGTTTCTCAGTAATCTTGTCTCCAGCTCATCTTTGAGTAAATTTAATGACCAGGATATTTCAGTCTACCTTTGAATTGACAAACAACATTTTTTTTTTAATGATTTTCGATAACCGTAAAAATAGACATCTTTGAAAAAACTGACCAACCAAATCTTATCTTGTACTTTCCTATTTCAGGTTGGTTGAACACAAATGAAACGGAAATGAGTGATAAGACCCCAACTAGTACTCATATAACATATATATATATATATATATATATATATATATATATATATATATATATATATATATATATATATATATGGTCAGTGAAAAGAACCGGCAGTCAGTAAGTGAAACAGCCAGCGTTGTGTGAAGCGGCCAGGAGTCAATGAAAATGGCTAGCGGTCAGTGAAACGGCCGAAAGTTCTTGAAACGGCCGGTGATCAATGAAGCGCCCGGCGGTGATTGAAGGCCAAGTAGTGAATCTGTAGGGTTCCTTTTTCCATGGCCGGAAGTTAGGAAGATGCCAAAAGTTGGCTTTCTCGAAGCGGAAAGAAAACATTGTCGATTAAGTGAGAAATCTTCTTTTTTTCCTTTTTTCTTTTGCTACTTTCCAACCAGTGTCTTCAAAAGTATTTGTAGTTATCTCTGTTGACGTCAATCATATACGGAGAGAACATTTTCTTTATTATCACGAATGCGCAGGCCGATATATGAAATACACTACTCTCCTTATTATAAAAAGGGGAGTCTATTTAAAATACGGATGTCCACGAAAAATAATGTTTGAAGTAATAAAAATGTCCAATTTAAAATAAAATCATGAAATTTTTAAAAATTGATATGTATGTTGTACATATAATACACACACACACACACACACACACACACACACACACACACACACCTAGAGGCCTATCTCTCAACTATATATATATATATATATATATATATATATATATATATATACACATATATATTCTGGTAGAACTCGCAGCAATATGTCCAACCTGTCGACTGGGGCTTCAGAATACGTCGACTGCACCTCTGCAGAGACGTCCGACATCGCCTCCCCAATGAGGCGTCGTGGGTATAAGACTCTGACCAGAAGGTTTTTAGGAACGCGGAATCCCCTCTTAATTGGTGTTATTCCAAAGTCCACTCTGTCCTGGGGTGGTAGCACCAGTTAGGGTCCCAGATATGGGCAAATACTTAACCCTCCAACTGGTGTTAAAAGCACTATAAAAAGTGTAAAAATTGGTTTTTATATTAAAAATACATGCAATAATTTTTTTTTTTAAAGAATTACCAGTAATACATTTTTGAAAAAAAATTATTACTAGCAATAGATTTAAAAATAATATTACCAGTAATAGATTTTGGGGTAAAATATTTCCAGCAATACATTTGACTCTTTTCAAAAACCTCTTTACAAAACTACGTAAGTGAAACCTGATCAACAAACTGATTTCTTACAAAGAATACATATTCTACTCATGCGAACCTATCCTAAAAAACTTGTCGGTATTAAATAACCCATTGAGGTTAATATTACGTAAACCCAAATAGACCAAACCAAACCAGACTCTCCACAAAATCCCTGTTTACAAAAATATGTAATTGAAACCTGATCTCCGAAGTGATTTCTTACAAAGAATTCATATACTATTCCCAAGAACCAGTTCTTGAAAATTATGTCAGTATTAAATAACCCATTGAGGTTGATATGCTGTAAAACAAAATAAACTAAAACAAATGGGACTCTCTACAAAATCCCTGTTTACAAAAATATGTACATGAAACCTGATCTCTACAAATAATTCATATACTATTCCAAAGAACCAGTCCTTAAAAATTATGTCGGTATTAAATAACCCATTGAGGTTGATATACCGTAAATGAAAATAAACCAAACCGTCCCGCAAACTTGTCATTATAAATATTTACATATTATCATTTTGGTCCCATACGAAATCGGAATTCGAACCAATAGCTATATTAGACTTTATTGTAGGGAGATTCTGCCTGCTTTCATGTCAAAAGAATCGAATAACAGGAAGAACTGCTTCAGATGGGGCAATAATCAACTATCATCACCACACATTGGGCACCTTGCTGGGCATTTTATTAAAAGGATGATATCATGCAGCAGCAGAATCGAGCAGAAAAAGGGGGGGTAATGCTTTATAAGAATAGTGAACATACAAATCGAGAACAAAAAGGTTGAGAAAATTACGACGACCTGTGACATTTCGAGGGTGTCAAAATTATGATTTTGATTTGCTTGATGTTCAATAACAATATTCCCTGCGTCGTTGTAAATAAACGGATATTTTCGAAAAGAAAGAAATAAGCGATTATTAAAGAAAAAGAAAAAAAGAGGTCGAAAAACGAAATAAAAAAATAAATAAATCACGCATGCGCATTGGTAAGTTCTGGATTATTCAATTTGCAAATACTTTCTAAAAAAAAGATCAAATCATTACAAATATCTTACGACCTGACAATATTTAAAAATATATGAATATATAAACAGAAAAAAAAATACAATAAACGAAAAGAAAAGGGCAGAAAGAGAGAAAATATTTAAAAAAAAAAAAAAAAGAAAAAGAAAAATACGATATAATTTAGCATATAATCAAATCGAGGCTTGAATCAAAATGGCGGCCTGACGAGATGTAAAAATGTTTTAATGTGATTTTCTAATTGGGTTAAAGGAAAAATTATTGAAATATGTTTTCGTAATTTTCGCCCGTTTTATTTTCACTATCGACGCTGGATGAGTAATTGGGTTTTAAAACATGCCGTGAAAATGAAAGGAAATAATGTACGAATAGAAAGTGATGAAAAAAAATAATAAATATATAAAAACATTCAGAAAGCAACATAAACAAAAAGATGTAGATGTAGTAAAGTGGCACGTGTTTTCCAAATGATTAGATATTTTGTCCCTCCACTGAAAGATTATTTATAATGTAGATATAATTTGTAAGTGTCATTGAAGGAGGGGAGACTCGCTGGGTGTGTTGAATGAACGAGAAGAAATACATGGGAAAAGATGATGAAGTGGAACTTGTTTTCTACTGAACAATATCTACATAAACGCAAGTGTGTGTATATGTATATATATATATATATATATATATATATATATATATATAGAGAGAGAGAGAGAGAGAGAGAGAGGGGGGGGAGAGAAGGGGGAGAGAGAAAGAAGGTGAACAAGCAGATAAATATGAAAAATTACACACACACATACACACACACACACACACACACACACACACATATATATATATATATATATATATATATATATAGAGAGAGAGAGAGAGAGAGAGAGGGGTGAACAAGCAGATAAATATGAAAAATTACACACACACACACACATACACACACACACACACACACACACACATATATATATATATATATAGAGAGAGAGAGAGGGGGGGGACAAACAGATAAATAGGAGAAATTACACACACACACACACATATATCTATATATATATATATATATATATATATAGAGAGAGAGAGAGAGAGAGAGAGAGAGAGACAGGAGGTGATCAAGGAGATAAATATGAAAAATTACACACACACACACACACACACACACATATATATATATATATATATATATATATATATATATATATGAGAAATTACACACACACACACACATATATATATATATATATATAGAGAGAGAGAGAGAGATAGATAGATAGATAGATAGATAGATAGATAAGGAAGTGATTGAGATAGATAGATAGATAGATAGATAGATAGATAGATAGATAGTATCATACTGACATAGATTGATCGGCATATGCAGGAATATATATATATATATATATATATATATATATATATATATATATATATATAGATAGATAGATAGATAGATAGAGAGAGATTGGTGGGTAAATCAAATAACTAAGATAGTAAACAACCGTATATACACGCATTAACGTGCATACACAAGTAAGCAAATAAATATTTACTAAATTTACTTTAGGATGCTCAATATGGTGAGCTAATATATATTTTATTTTATTTTTTAAAACATAAGTAGTAAATAATTCCTGATGAGTTGATAGAACAACCAAACTTAAGTCGCCCCTCAAACGTAGGTATATGTATATTTATTAATACATATATATATATATATATATATATATATATATATATATATATATATATATATATATATAGATAGATACCTTATTTATTGCAAAAAAAATTAAAACCTGTAATCTTATATTTAAAAATAATAATTCACTTCTTAGAACAAAATTAAATAGAACAAAAATTATTTACGAATATAAATGTCATTTAATGAATTGTATTCCTGATCAATCAAAATTCGTAAATAATTATATAGGCAACACTACATGTCTGACACGCAGACTCACTCTACACCTTTCTGGCCATGGTTCAATTAGATCTCATTTAAATATTCATGGTGACCTACTGGACCCTATTCTTAACATACTTGTTGACAACACAAATATAATAGCATCATCTATATGCAAGAAAAGGTGAAAAGTAATGAAAGCCTTATTAATAAAATAAAAAAAACACACTCATGAACATGGACACAAACATTATATAAATACATACATGCAACAAACTATTTCTTGTTTAACAGTTAAAATATTTCAACCTTGTAAATGGCTAAATGTAAAGCCGAAAGCGCTCGGGTAAAAAGAACATTCGGATAGTTTTTTATATAATTTATCATCTGAAAAGAAAATTATTATAAGAACACATGAGAAATTGTATAAGTACTAAATCAAAGCAGCTTATCTGACCTATTCAATGATATATATATATATATATATATATATATATATATATATATATATATATATATAATATAATAATATTTTTAGTTTTTAAAAATATGATTCCTCCGCTACATAAGAGTTCTCATGTTTCAAAAGCGAGAGCCGAGACCCCTAACATAATTTTTTAAGTTATGAAGAGTTAAGGTGTCTGGACCCGCTTCCTTGTCAAGCGAGAATTTGGGAATAAGCTATCTTTTGGTTAGCTAGTGTTTATAACTACGGTATCGTTGGAACATTTGTTGCTATGGAAACGGCTAATTTCGGCCGTTGAAGTTAGGTGGTTTAAGGGGCTAAGAATTAAGAATTAATTTTTATCTACAGGCCAGTCCCTTTCCAGAAAAGCGTATCTACAGGCCAGTCCCTTTCCAGAAAAGCGTATATATATATGTACAAGTAATTTTATTATACATCCCATACAGGTAAAATATATATAAGAAAAAGAAGTTGACGATGCTTCTAGTCTCTTTCAGAATATTTATTTATACTTTATTTAGAATAACTCTACCGTTTTCATGTGTTAAATTGGAATGGACAGATGTGTAGCTATGCCCTGATCAGTTTTCTTTTCGTATATATACAGCGTGTATCAATATATATATATATATATATATATATATATATTGTATCAAAAATACTTTTACAATCATTGGGGGCAGGTTACTTACAGTAGACGCTGTTAAAGTGATTTTTCAAGCGCAGCTTAGATGTGGCACAAGCCCGAATGTATGGAGCACCTTGTGAGGATCAAACTCAATGCTCAGTCTTAATTGTTCTAGCGAGACAGGCTTGTTAACCATTACATCTCAGTTTTTTTTTTTACAAACTGTGGGTGCAGGTGCCTGCCAAGAAAACAAGACAAAATCTCCATCAAAACATTTGTCTAAAAAGACCATCGTTGCACCTCAACGTTGTGCAATAAACATCCGGCAAATTTCTCCCGTCAGACGGCGAAAGACCCTGCACATGTTGCAAAGGATACAGATGCAGGAGCTTCTCTTGTTCCCTGCATGCGGCACTATGAGATGTACGACATGCTAGGGCAACTTGACTTGTGTGCTGATACCTGGATCGTCTCCGACAGCCTGTCGAATGTGTTCTTTGTGGTGAGGCGTACGAGCGGATCTCGGTCTTACTAGATCCGTATTTTGTAATGCCACGGATCCTGTCTTAATAAAGCGACGATACACAACAGCACCGGTTGGATGACTCGGTTGTCTTCGGTGTAGAAACGCAAACTAATACGGCCGTGCATCCTCGCGTTCGTATCCATTCGTGCCGCAGTATGTAAATATATCTACCTGCTCAGGATCTGAATATCCTGCCTGTGTTAAAAGGAATATATCTCAGTTAACTCACGTTAGACAGACTAAACACAAATGTACACGAATGGTAAACGAAACCTAGTCTACATGGCAACATAGCGTCATCTACTGCAAAATTTCTTTAAACTTAATAAAACAAAAACTAAGGATTAGCGGACATGAGTTTATATGGACGTTTGTCCTTGTCTTGATCTGAGGAACGGCCAACAAAGTTTGTAATAATATTTATATACACACACACATATATATATATAAGTATTTTTGATACTCTCTATATATCTATCTATCTATCTATCTATCTATATATATATATATATATATATATATATATATATAT
>OZ038510.1:71251027-71263527 GCA_964036315.1 Acanthosepion esculentum
ATACCGTCTCACATTATGAAAGATTGTACATTTTATTTATATATTTATATATATATATATATATATATATATATATATATATATATATATATATATATATATATATATATATATATATATATATATATATCTTTCATTATTTCGTATTCCATGGGTATAATTTATTACATCTAAATTTGTAGATCTGATGAATTTTATCTTGATAAATAATAAACATGGAATATTATTGTTTGGGCCTTTTATATTATATTCTACTTCTGCACTGGATATTGAGCTCTACCTGCATATATATATATATATATATATATATATATATATATATATATATATATATATATATATATATATATATATATATGTGGTGCAATTCAATTTATATTATGAAGTGAAGTTAATAGTATAAATGGCGAGAATACATCTTCGCAATAAATTTATTAAAATTACATTAACTCACGAACCTCTAGATGAACGTTATGATCCATGTTCTTATTAAATTCGAGCTGTATAAGGTCTCTTTTTGCTAGTACTTTCATCTGTTCAAACAGACATCATCCATATATATCCGGAACATTGAGCTCTACCTGGATTCTATCTTCTTTGAAATTTATGTATATATATATATATATATATATATATATATATATATATATATGTAGGCATATATTCACCACTAATATTCTCAATATATATATATATATGTGTGTGTGTGTGTAGACATATATTGACAACTAATATACTCAATATATATATATATATATATATATATATATATATATATATATATATGTTATACATCTTTCCCCTTATATTTTATATTCATGTTTTGTGTATATAATTAATTTCATTTAGATTCTACTTCAGAAGTTGTTGGCAAGAAAATGACAAATAAACACACCCACTCACATGCGCATGCACAGAAACGTACGGTTGAGTAATTGACTGCGTCTCGGATTAAAGAATCGGAAGGACGAGTTCGAACTACATTCGAATTCAAGATATTCATTTTACGTGCTAATACATTTAGTATGAACCAATTTCTTGTTCAGCTCCTTCGACAAATATCAGGACAAGTAATGGGTTCTAAATTGTGGGAAAGGAAAAAGTCTGAAAATTCTGAATTCATACCAGGTTGGAGCCTCGACGTTTCACAATATATGGAATTATATGCAAGTCATATGGCGGGACTGAAGTGTCACTGTGTGAGGTTGTCGGATCGTCATACGTCGAAATCGACACCAGAGTGCATCATAGATAGATGGTTATGAAAACACATAGATAGATAGATAGATAGATAGATAGATAGATAATGCAGTGATTGAGATAGATAGATAGATAGATAGATTGACAGAAAGAAAACATAGATATATATATAGATACATAGATAGATAGATAGATAGATATGAAGTGATTGAGATAGATAGATAGATAGATAGATAGATAGATAATGTAGTGATTGAGATAGATAGATAGATAGATAGATAATGAACAGACTAGCATAGATAGATAGATAGATAGATAGATAGATAATGCAGTGATTGAGATAGATAGATAGATAGATAGATAGATAGATAATGCAGTGATTGAGATAGATAGATAGATAGATAGATAGATAGATAATGCAGTGATTGAGATAGATAGATAGATAGATAGATAGATTGACAGAAAGAAAACATAGATATATATATAGATAGATAGATAGATAGATAGATATGAAGTGATTGAGATAGATAGATAGATAGATAGATAGATAATGTAGTGATTGAGATAGATAGATAGATAGATAATGAACAGACTAGCATAGATAGATAGATAGATAGATAGATAGATAGATAATGCAGTGATTGAGATAGATAGATAGATAGATAGATAGATAGATAATGCAGTGATTGAGATAGATAGATAGATAGATAGATAGATAGATAGATAATGCAGTGATTGAGATAGATAGATAGATAGATAGATAGATAGATTGACAGAAAGAAAACATAGATATATAGATAGATAGATAGATAGATAGATAGATAGATATGAAGTGATTGAGATAGATAGATAGATATGAAGTGATTGAGATAGATAGATAGATATGAAGTGATTGAGATAGATAGATAGATAGATAGATAGATAGATAATGTCGTGATTGAGATAGATAGATAGATAGATGGACAGAAAGAAAACAGATAGATAGATAGATAGATAGATCTAAACAGACTGAGATAGATAGATAGATAGATAGATAGATATGAATCGACATAGAGAGATGACTTCACTAGCATCAAATACCTATTGACAAAGACTTTAAAGAAGTCATAACAATCAACACGCCAATAGATTTATTAATATTTCAAAGAATACCGTATGAAATTAAAACCGCAAGTGTGATTTTTCAAAGGGCAATAGAGCAAGGTATTAGAAGTGATATAAAAATGCAATATGCTACCAGGATGAGATTGGTGTTTGTGCTATTAACGACAAAGAACTAAAATGGAAAACCAATATGGTTTTGAATAAGTTAAAGAATGCAGGTTCAACAATTAACGAAAAAAAATTGTGCACAGTAATAAAAAAGTATCATCTTTGGGATATTCAATATCTAACTAAGTCAGTCAGTTATGTGCCACGCGTGATACACACTTAAGCGGTCATGTATCTTTCGATACATGACTTAAAATGCAGATTTTTTTCCCGCAGTAGGTTGTCATTTCTTTCTGAGGTAGACCAGTTGTTTATAGAACCCGGTCGATTTACCCATAGCTGCGGGGAGTAGAAGAGGATTCATACTTTTCCTAAGGGTTTTAGCACGTAAATGATTGTAATGGATTCGACTGGAGTCCTCAATCCGAGCCGCTATCCATTACTCCACCGTACCAATCGTTAATTGATAAAATATTAAAAAATTAAACTACCTAATTACTAAGAAAAATAATGGAATCTCTCTTAGAACTTGTCATCTTTCTTGCCTTTAAAAAAGGAAAAGGGTCGAGATCTAGACAGTTCTTTAGGGAAAGAAAAGAAGATAGTCACGAGGCAAAAGCTCCCAGAAAAAGTACCAGGGAAAATAAGAGGATAAAACCTCTTTGGTACAGGGAGATGAGCTGACTCATTTACATATGAATCCAAAAAGACAATAAATAGCTACGTCTATTACTCAGGAGGCAGTTGAATGCATACTACTTCCCATGAGTCAGTAACACAACACTACAATTACAAACCAAATGAACACATATCTCAACACAACTGTAGTAAAATTTTTTCACAGGCATTATAACAATAAAACAATCAAAATAAATATGAGTTTGTCATTGATATTATAGTTTATGAAACTATTTAGAAGTTGTAACATCTAGAATGGAATTCCGAAAACGTTAGTATCTGACAACACCCTAAAGTTCTGTTGCAAGGAAATATTCTCGTGGTTTAACAAAATTGGATGCAAACTATATGAAAACCTCTCCATGCCATCTGCAATCAAACGGCTTAGCAGAAAGCATGGTATAAAGTATAAAAACGGATGGTTAATATGTGTACGACGGAACGAAAGATAGAAACATTTCAAAGTGGAAAGTGAATGAACACGATAATAGAAAAATGGAAATGGTTATATTAGCCAATGTAGACAAGTCAGATTTCAACACGTTAGCGATGAAGAAATGTATAATGAAAGCAATGAAGGCGAAAGTGTCACGTCAAGGCAAGACAAACTAGAAATCGAAAGTAATATAGGCTCTGAAGATGAACAAGGACAATCATTGGAGGATTTGATGTCAACAATACTCGTTGTCACTTCGTAATGTTCGTTGTAGTAGAGACTTTGTAATCGCATATACAACTATAGTAACGCTGTTGAACAATAGTGGCATCAGATGCCTTCGTATAACACTCGCACTAACAGTATTGACTCGATAATACTTGCTCGGAAAGTAACCACCGAATAGTAATTCGTTAGTGATCAGTACAGAGAAATAGTATATTGAATAGAGAAGAGAATAGCGGTCCGTAGAGTAATAGAGGATAGACTAGAAATGACGATCCGTTTTAGTAATAGAGGATAGAATAGAAATGACGATCAATCTAAACGTCACGCGACTTTCTATATATGCGCTTCCTCTGTGGTCACGTGGTCTACTTATTTCAATAATGGGATCGCCTGTGTTTGCTCACTGGCGATCTATGGCCAAACTCAAGTGTTGGCAGTGATAATTAATTCCTATATGACAGAGGAACGCTCCTATGAAAAGAGGAGAAGGTCAAGACCTCTAGAGAATCTTTTAGGGAGAGGAAGGATGATAGTGAGGAGACAAATGCTCCCAGAAGTGGTGCCAGGGACAATAAGATGATAAAAGCACCTTTGGTACAGGGAGAAGATGTGACTCATTCACATATGAAATCACAAAACTATAAATAGCTAAGGCTATTACCCATGAGGCACTTGAGAGCATACTACAGTGAGTCAGTAACACTACACTACAAAAGGTAAAAAGTTGCGGAGAGCCCTGATCGCCTGCGCTCGGAACGGACACGGCACATTGAAGCAAAAGATTCTTAAACCAATACTGGATATAACAGCCGCTCAAGTTAGAAGCTTACTGTTGTTGTTTTATTGACGCGGTGGGCGTAAGAAGTGCTGAACATGAGAATATGTAGGATAGATAACTGATTAGAAGGGGTCATGACTGTACAGATTCTGGAAGCATCTTCTCGGGAGTCTGTATCAGCGGCTCGCGGGGGAAAAGGTGTTCGAATGGAACTTCATTTTTTACCAGTGGAATACGAAGGTGGTGATGACGATTCGCCCATGTGTATGTGGCATGGGGCTCTGTCCTTAAACTTCTGAACTGTCTTTAAACTTCTGAACTGTCTTTAAACTTCTGAACTGTCTTTAAACTTCTGAACTGTCTTTAAACTTATGAACTGGTGAAACTAATGAATATAGCTCTTCTGAATATTTGAATATTATTATATTCAAATATATTCAATATTTTGATTAAATGAATATTTTAATTGTTATCTACATACAAAAAACGAGGATGTCTGTGTGTGTCTCTCTCTCTCTCTCTGTGATACCTTTTCACTCGAGATCCATCCAACCGATTTTGACCAAACTTGGCATATATATTGCACAATGCAAGAGATAGGTTCTTATCGTAAAAATCGATAATTTATAAAAAATCAATAATCGATAAAGCCGGTCAAAAAGCGATAAATTCGACTTTTTTTCTCTGATGTCGTTCAAACTCGGTATGTAGGTTACTTACATCATAACGAACTCAACGATACCTCATTTTTATTTCTACGCCACTGCATTTAGCAAAAAAATGAAAAATCGTTTTCAACACAAATCGATTTTAACACAAGTTTTAAACTTAAATCTCCCTCACTTTTCAAGCAATCTAATACAAACTTCACTCAATTGTAGACAACAATAAGTTGATTGTTTAATAGTCATTTAACTTGATAAATGAGTCCACCTATATAGTGAAAGCCCGCGTAAATAGCGAAAAATGACGATTTTTACTGGCTTTTTTCTTATTTTTCGTTGATCTTTCAACCAATTTTCATCAAATTTAACAATTGATTTATAAATATATCCTGTTTTACATTCCTTGTAGCAGACTGATAAATTGAATTTTAAAAAACTTCAAAATAATTGTGGTCTGAAGTGGCTCTTCATGTTGCCTGATTTACCCATTCATGTCCTCGGTTAACATCGATTGAATAAATACAGACTAATTCTGTTATATCAGTAACTGCATTAATTCAAAATGTTTTTTTTTAATGAAAGTACTTTAAAGTAACTGAAGAAGATAGACTGTTACATGCAAACATGATGCTGTTTTTGCTCCATTCTAATTGAACGCTTTTTCTGATCGACCAGCTGGGTATGGCTTCTAGTATTCAAATATATTTAATGTTTATTATATTATTACGCGATTTTCGTAAATTGTGTAGATATTTTTTATTTAAATTTTCTTATCAATATATCAGACATTTTTATAAATTTAAAAATAAAAAAAATCATAGATATTTCTGTATAATATTGTAAATAATAAATACTGCATTGAATATGGTTCACATATGATTATAATCTTATGAATAAATAAATAAATAGTGTTTAACATTAAGAATGCATAACTCCAGTTTCATATACTTGTGTTATATTAAAATTCTAAAATATATATTTTAATACAATAAAAGTTGCCGAAGGAGAATATATACTAATACCGGTGTGAAAGCAAAAAAAAAAAACAACTTTCACATTCCCCATTGTTCTGAGGCGCGCGTACTCATGTAAGTTTAGAAACAAACAAAAATTGTTATCATACTTATTTCTTTATAATATAAGGATACTGAATTAGAGCTCCTATCCCACTAACGCAGGTGTTCCTCAAGGCTACATCCTAGGCCCTACTCTGTTCCTCATATTCATAAACAACCTTCCTGACGCCATAGATACCCAAGTCGGCATCTATGCGGACGACACCATCATTTATTCCTGCCTCAAACACATATATGGTCTGGAGACCCTGCTGTTTGCTTCAGGGTTCTTGATAAGATCCAGAGACGGATATGCAATGTAATTGGCCCTGATCTGTCATCTCGTCTGCAGTCGTTCTCTCACAGACGCGACGTTGCCTCGCTCTGTCTTTTTTACAAATACTTTCACGGTAATTGCTCCTGATGAGCTGCTTTCGCTGGTTCCTAGCCCTCATGAATTTAAACGTCCCACGAGGCTGGCATCCCGTTCCCACCCTTTCACCATTGAATGTTAGATGTAGACGTCTCTTCTACTCCAATAGCTTCATGTCTCGCACATCTCGCTTGTGGAACTCCCTTCCTTATTCCTGTTTCCCTGACAAATACAATCTCCAACTATTTAAGTGTAACGTCAATCGACATCTCCAGTTGCCTTGATCTAACCACTTCCCTTCTCCACATCCTTTCACCTTTCATTCCTATCTCCTCTCGCTCCAAATCTTCTGTAACCCCCTTGCCTTGATCGATCCACTATCTTTCTCCACATCCTCTCCTTTACCACTCCTATCTGCTCTTCCTCCAAACCTTCTGTAACCCCTTGAGTGCTAGTGGCTTCCAGCCTTGCTTGGAGTGACAAGCTTTAAAAAAATAAAAAAAAGGTTATCTCCCTTTGATGGAAATACGCCACGAAGGTCACGTGACGGTCTTTTAATGACGTCACTTCATACAGTGACGGAAGCTGAAGTCAATTTCAGTTTTATTTACAACAGCCAAACCGAAAGTTTGCTTTCCTTACCCACCCACCCCTGGCCAGAGCACAGGCGGAATCTACTTCCCCCAGCAGTCCTTGTCACCCTTCTCCCTTTGGGAATATATCTTTCCCAGATACAGAAAGATACTCCAACTCGCAGTCCTCAATTTTGGGAAAAACCAAGACTTGCTGTTTCCTGTTTGTGGAATATGCCTTCGTCGGCGACATAGTAGATGAATCCGTCCCGTTCGAATAAGTCTTAAACATGGCTTCTCCAGACACAGAATTATCTCCATATTATATTTAAGACCCTTCCTTTTTATTTCTCTTTACACTCTGCTTTGCCGATGTGAGATATTATTCTCTACGTGGATGTCTGAGTGGTATAAAAGCCTCTCTGAGGACGAGGCACGTTTGTCATTCATTTTCTTTTTAGTCATTCTATTCTGTTCGAGAAGAAGGTGTTATAGTATCATGGATATGATAATGCCCGTAACTGGCGAAATACCAATGAGAGAATAAATCTTTCTTCCATATTTCACTCCCTTTAAAATAATATGGTAAATAGATATTCTATTGTAGTTGGTTCAAATACATTTAGGATTTTGTTCAACCCACACTTAAATAATCGAACGTATATTTGTCTAAAACAGTGTGTACGTAAGTACGTTCCTAAATTAACATGCGATAAACCAATAAACAGAATGTCTGCTAGACAAACACAGACGCACACACAGAGTATAGATGATCATTCGTATTTGAGGATAAAGGTCTACTAGGGAGGCTAGCCAATCCCTATTATTTTAAGAAGGGGGAACAAATGAAAAGATTTGAAAGTTACACCTTTTTCCATTTCACTGAAACAGACGTTAAACACTTTAATCTTATCTTCTTTCTGTCTTCCCTTCTTTCTTTCTTTCTTTCTTTCTTTCTTCCCTTCTTTCTTTCTTTCTTCCCTTCTTTCTTTCTTTCTTTCTTTTATTCGTCCATTCATTTTCTCACTGAAAGGAAGTAGTGTCACTGATATGTCTTTTCCGTCTTTATACGCGGTCAAAACAGAATCGTCCGTTATTTATGAGGTATTGACCGGACTTAAAGGTCGTGCTAACTAGGAGAGGCACAATCAGAATTATAGCATATCATAATTATTATTAATAATAACAATAATAAAAATAATAAATTATTATTGTTATTATTATTATTATTATTATTATTATTATTATTATTATTATTATTATTATAATTTTAGTTTACGGAGGTTGGCTTTTAGTACATTACAGCTCTTGTTGAATCGTGTATGAAGCCCTCAGTGAGAATCGAACACATTATTCAATTGCAATAGTCAACCAGACTCCCCTCGGTAGATATGTTTCAACGCTGAGACATATTATTAGTCGTATTAGTATTATTATTATTAAAAATATTAATAATGGTAGTAGTAGTAGTAGTAGTAGTAGCAGCAGCAGTAGTAGTAGTAGTAGTAGTAGTAGTAGTAGTAGTAGTAGCAGCAGTAGTAGTAGTAGTAGTAGTGTGAGAATATTGCTTGCAGAAGTGAAGTTGCTGCTCTCCTCTCTGCAAAAAGGAAAAAAAGAATGTCAGGGGGCCCCAGGAAAGTCTGACAGAAAGTGATTATCACCCGTGAAAAGATTTGGAAGTTATAATATATTTCCGAGAGTCGAGAATCTTCTTTTTTTTTTTCGCGGGTTTTCCTTTCTTCTCCAAATACGAATTTATTTCTTCATGAGGCTTTGACAGCGGGTATCTCATCTACCTGGAGAAAAACAGAAATAAAGGTTTCAAAATGAGTCGATCTCAACAGATGAGGCGCGAATCTCGCGAGAAAAGGCCAAAGGCAGAGCTTCTTACAAATGATATTTCGATTAGATCGTTTTCACATCATCTATCTATCTATCTATCTATCTATCTATCTATCTATCTATCAAGATTTGTTCATATTTATCTATCTATCTCTCTCTCTCTCTCTCTATATATATATATATATATATATATATATATATATATATATATATATCTATGACAGTCTGTTCATATCGGTGTATATATTTCGATATATATCTCATTTACTAGTTTGTCTATCTCATGTTGTTCATATCTATCATGTTGTTCATATCTATCTATCTATCTATCTATCTATCTATCTATCTATCAAGATTTGTTCATATCTATCTATCTATCTATCTATCTATCAAGATTTTTTCATATCTATCTATCTATCTATCTATATATATATATATATATATATATATATATATATATATATATATATATATATATATATATATATATATGACAGTCTGTTCATATCTGTGTATCTATTTCGATATATATCTCATTACAAGTTTGTCTATCTCAAGTTGTTCATATCTATCTATCTATCTATCTATCTATCAAGATGTTTTCATATCTATCTATCTATCAAGATTTTTTCATATCTATCTATCTGTCTATCTATCTATCTGTGACAGTCTGTTCATATCGGTGTATCTATTTCGATATATATCTCATTACAAGTTTGTCTATCTCATGTTGTTCATATCTCTCTATCTATCTATCTATCTATCACATTCTGTTCATATATATATATATATATATATATATATATATATATATATATATATATATTTGAAAATTATGACATAAATATGTTATAAAATCACTACAAAAATAGCCATTTTGTTTCAACAATTCTGATGTCTTAACAAGTGATGGTGTTGAATGTAGATAAAGGGTTTTAAAATCAAACATTCCTCGCTAGGGGAAACGCTATTACATATGCTGCAATGTACAATCAAAATACAAGTATATGAGAATTCAAAAAACTTGACAACGAGCTAAGGTTATAATAATTATTTAATGCTTTAATGTTGGGGTTAGACTAAAATAGAATTTATTCTAACTACTAAATCTTAAATCATACGATAAAATTTGAAATTTAAAAGTTACGCATTTTAAAATTTAAATTTAATCTATATTAACTTTAAAATTATAAAATTACCGAGGAAGAAAGAAAAAATACATATGTTATTATATTTCTTTTGTTTTTATTGAAATTAAGTTGGAATAAACGTTATGATCAATTGTTGCTCTGAACTTCATGACAACATAGATATATTTGAAGCATAAGCAGAGACTGGGGAGTATGAAATCTTGCAAAAGACAATACATACACAATCAGATTATAATACATAAACACGCAGACGTATTTAGATATATACACACACAAAAAAGCAACGAGACAGGAAATATCTCCACGACCCTTTAAAAATCCCCCAAAAAAGACACAACATACATATACAATGAAAGATACACACAAGTGACAATACACACAGACACCGACAAAGACACGTACATACCCACACATACATTGACAGAGACACGCCGATACACCTACCAAGAAATATTCAAGTTTGAAAGTGTTATTAAACAATTTCTAACCACTTATTAAAATATGACTTATACGGGCAAATATACATAGATAAAAATCGTACAATAGATACAATTCAACATGGGCAGAATAGAAAAACAAACATTAAAGAAAGAAAGTACATTAAAACAGATAGACATGGACAGAAAAATAGATATATAGGCATAGAGATAACACCATCTATTATATAAAAACGGAAACTTCAAACACACAAATATATATAAAAAAATATTTAATATATACCTATATACGCCCTAGTGCACATACACGAGAAAAAAATATAAAAAAGTAGGTGAAAGAAAATAAAAAATACATACAGACATATGTGTACACACATTCTTCACTACGGACAGAAACACAGAAAAGCCTACCTACAGACAAACATACATACATATATATATACTCGTATACACACATATACGTATATATATCAATATATACACGTACACACACATACATATACGCATACGTATATATATATATATATATATATATATATATATATATATATATATATATATATATATGTATATGTATCTTTACCAGTTTGTCTATGTCAGTTTGTTCATATCTGTCTATCTATCTATCTATCTATCTATCTATCTATCTATCTATCTATCTTTGCATGTTCATATCTATCTATTTCTATATATATCTCATTTCCAATTTGTCTATCTTAGTTTTTCCTATCTATCTATCTATCTATCTATCCATCCCAGCCTGTTCATTATCTATCTATCTATCTATCTATCTATCTATCTATCTATCTATCCCTGTTTTAAATACTAGGCAAGGCACTATAGAGAAAAGTTCATCAAAACAATTGCTAAGAAAATATTCATAGAAAAGCTACGATACGACGATGTGAATACGACTAAAGCCGAAAGGTTCATTATCTATCTATCTATCTATCTATCTATCTATCTATCTCAGCCTGTTCATTATCTATCTATATATCTATCTATCTATCTATCTATCTATCTATCTATCTCAGCCTGTTCATTATCTATCTATCTATCTATCTATCTATCTATCTATCTATCTATTTATCTATCTCAGCCTGTTCATTATCTATCTATCTATCTATCTATCTATCTCTATTTTAAGTACAATCTAGGTACTATAGAGAAAAGTTCATCAGAATAATTACCATGAAAGTATTTATAGGAAAGTCAAAGGGAAGCTACGTTACGGGAAAGAGACTGAAGCCGAGATGTCAGGTCAGCACCAATAATATTGCAGATTCTTCTTTGCATTTTATCAAGAATTTCTAAATATATAGCAAGAGCACTAGACAAGGTGTGGAAGCAATAATCAAAGCAAGTACGATTGTAGATATATAAATATGTATAACAGATTATGGCGAGAGAATATGTCTAGCTCGATACAGTGAACTAAAGACAACAGCAACTGATTCGCTATAGTCTCTCCGCTTCATATGTACGGCAAACTTTAGTTCACTCGTAGGGAGTGGAAAGAATATATTGTTAAGTTTCTTTTTTTCTAATAAGGTCTTTCTCTCACTTTTAAATGCGTTTTGTAGCGGGAAGTCCGTTTAATATTCGTGTCCTCGTATGTAGCTTATTCACGTTGCTAAAATTCCATACTGGCTTAGATATACCTGTATTGAGCCCTCGTCAGGGAGGTAACGAATCAGCCCTCTTAACAGGTGGGTGGTCTATCATAATTATTTATGGGTTTGCTTTCGTATAAAAATCCTCACATTGTAGCTAATTTGTAGCAATTTTTTTCCCCTCTTAGATCGATGCGAATGGATAACGTAAGATATAGCTATATAGAACAACACATGAAAATATTTTCATATTTTCCCCG
>OZ038510.1:71268527-71271027 GCA_964036315.1 Acanthosepion esculentum
TCCGCTTTCTTTTAGGGCTGTTTCGTAGTCTTTCTTAGCTTTGTTAAATATAGATTCATTGAAGGAATTGTCGGAAAGCTTGCGGTTAATCGATTTTGGTATCTGATTATAGAGGGCAGGTGATTGGAAGATGTGCTTATATAGAGGGGTTTATCATTATATATATATATATATATATATATACTTTTTTCTTTACAATTGGAATTAAGATAGCTTTAGTTAATGACTAT
This sequence comes from Acanthosepion esculentum, assembly GCA_964036315.1. Lineage (NCBI taxonomy): Eukaryota > Metazoa > Mollusca > Cephalopoda > Sepiida > Sepiidae > Acanthosepion > Acanthosepion esculentum. The sequence continues at coordinate 71,268,758 of OZ038510.1, forward strand.
TTTCACCTACCTTTTAATTTTAAAATTAGGCCATAAACAGTTTGAAAAATACTGCGAATTTTAAAATTAATATTCGTAGGTAAAAATGGTCATTAACTAAAGGTATTTTAATTCCAATTGAATATATATATATATATATATATATATATATATATATATATATATATATATATATATATATATATATAAATAAATAAAATTCATCGAGTCTAGGACAAGAATCCTCAACTGAATGCAGAAGCACTGGACGCCCGATTCGTCGTTTCTGGGACTCATCAGCAATGGACGTCCGAGAATTGAACCCCGATACAACGCAAGCATCATACCATTAGGCCAATGTCTTGGTGAAAACCTGAGTCAAGCATAGTCTTATACAGACAGATTAGAGATTTAAGTAATCTCTGTCACCGAATCCCGTTGGCGCGTTGAGCTCGTGGTATGAAGCTTGTGTTATATCATAACGGTCCGGGTTCGATTCTCCGTAGCGGATCCAAGCCGGATGAATACCAAAAATAACAAAATGGCCGTCCAGTGCTGTCTACATTCTGTAGAGGATTCTTGTACTAGACTCGGTCAAATTATTTAAATCTCCAATTTTGTGTTTCTCTCTCTCTCTCTCTCTCTCTCTCTCTCTCTCTCTCTATATATATATATATATATATATATATATATATATATATATATATATATATATGTCTGTGTGTGTGCATGTATTTATTCTTTTAATCTATTTACGTACACGAGGTAGGTTAACATAACTTTCAACAGATTCCTTATCATTCATTACCTGCCATAAATTATTGGGAAAGAGAGTGGAGCGCTTTCGCTTCTCATTCTCCACGGATTCCTTTTCTTTATTATCTGTGATTTGCCATGACTTCTTGGGAAAGATGGTGGAGTGGTTTCCCGTTGCCTTCTCCACAGATTCCCTTTTTTATTATCTATGAATTGCGATGTCTTCTTGGGTAAGATGCTAGAGTGGTTTCCAGTTGCCTTCAACACAGTTACATTTTCTTTATTATTTGTGAATTGATATGTCTTCTTTGGAACGATAGTGAAGTGGTTTCTAGTTGCCTTCTCGTAAGATTCTGTTTCTTTATTATCTATTATTTGCTATGACTTCTTGGGCAAGATGGTGGAGTGGTTTCCAATTGCCTTCGCCAAAGATTCCTTTTCGTTATTATCTGTGAATTGCCATGACTTCTTGGGAAAGAGTGTTGTGTGGTTTGCGCATTTAGCCTCTCCACAGATCTCTTTTCCTTATTAACATTAGTCAGAGACAGGTATAGTGAAATCTGAGCGGCCACCAGTATATATATATATATATATATATATATATATATATATATATATATATATATATGTATGTTGATTTATATATATATATATATGTATGTTGATTTTTAGAAAATCTTAATGGCTCCATCTGTTTGTATGTGCTGGTTAATTTTTTATGCAAATGTATACTATTCCATTTGAAACACGACTATATATATATATATATATATATATATATATATATATATATATATATATATATATATATATATACATACATATATATATGTATGTATTTATGTATGTATATATATGTATATATATTTGTTGGCTGGAGGTCACTTCTGTTGAATATTCATTATCTATATAAATATATTTAATCTTTGCCTGATTTTCTTTAATTTGATTTCTATTCTCACTAAGATTAGAAAAAGTGTCGCAAAAATTTACATTTTTTTCATTTCTTCTTTTTTTTCCCACCGATCGGCAATTAATATCTGCTTAAAAGAAAGTCCTCAATTCCGTGGGGATGGGAGATAATTCTTCTTTCTTTTACAATAGGAGATCAATATCTGACCGAGCCCCCCCCACACACACACACACGTACACACCGTTACTAACCACTGCTGAATACCTGAATAAAAATAAAACGAACTATATGAATAAATTATTTAATGTTAGAAAAAAAAACCCAAAAATCTTGTTTTCGAATGAAAGCCAATCTTTGAATTTGGTGGATCTGTGTAGCTTCAGAAGTTCTATTGAAAACTAATGGGCGTGTCTAATGTCTATGTGTGTGTGTCTGCATGCGTTTTGGTATCTGTGTATCTGCGTGCGTGTATGTGTGTGAATGTTGCAATTTTACATATGCGTTTCTTTACTGAGTCATTCTCATTCTCTCTCTCTCTCTTTCACTCTTTGTCAATCATATATATATATATATATAAATATAAAAGTGAACATAGAAGTCAACACTTAGAGGCGACAGTCTG
>OZ038510.1:71273527-71301027 GCA_964036315.1 Acanthosepion esculentum
ATGTCTGGAAATCCATTTGCTCTCGTCGTCCGTTAAATTAGCAACCATCATTAAATTACGACTTTAAACGGAAATCATTCATTATTCATGAAAAATAAAATCTTAATATATGTATTATAATAAATAATTTTAAAATAACTTTATTAAAAATGATTTTAACGAATCAAGTTTATTACTGTATTAAACACAACTATTCTTTTCAATCTATACAAATGATCTAGATAAGAATATACTCAGATCATTTGTAAACATTTATGCCGGAGATGTGACTATACACGAGCGACCTTTTGAAATTCAATGGCCAGAGATTGGCGACGGATCATGATTCTGATCTTGTCGAAACTACCCAATGGGGTAAAAACTGGTTGGTTACATTCAATGCCCCGAAGACCAAGCTACCCACGTTCCATCATCGCCGATCTGACCCCGAATTACCACCAATCAAGGAGGTTCTCTTGGGGAAGCAACGTGCTTTGAAAAAACGGTTGGGACTCAAACTCACACCCGACATCAAGTGGAACTCGTACCTTCGATCAAAATTTAATTTTCTAAGGATGTAGATAAAATGTTTGACTCCGTGTACCGCATCAGTAAGGAACTGATCCATCCTGCTATCCTCCTCCTTTACAATAGGAAGATCAGGCCCAACATGGAGCTCTCACTCTCCAGATTTGACAGAGTTCAAAAGTGTCCCCGATTCCTAGTGGGTGAAAAATTATTCACCACTCTTCAACCTCTCTCTCACAGGCAGGATGTGACAAGCCTCTCGCTGTTCTATTCTTACTCCCACGGAAAGTGCTCGGACGAACTACATTCCCTGGTCACGCCGAGGCAAACCTTCACAGCAAGAATACGCCATGCCACTTCCATAGTATCAAACCACCCACATTCCCTCCATATTCTATGTATTATACATTTTCTATGTAATTTCTCGGGCATTCAGGCCTTTAAATGTAGTTAATTCTGTTTATTATAAAACAGGGCATTTACTTAAATATTTGCATCTATAAAAATAACGTATAAATAAAAAATACAATAAAATAATCAGATCATTTGTAAACATCTATGCCGATCATAAGACTATATACGGGTGCAGCTCTGAAACTCGATGGCTAGAGATTGGCGACTGATCTTGATTCTGATCTTGTAGAAATTACTCAATGGATTAAAAACTGGCAGCTTACATTCAATACCTCGAAGACAAAGCTACCTACGTTCCATCATCGCCGATCTGACCGCGAACTACCGCCAATCAAGATGAATAGAAATCCTCTTGTGGAAGTAAGGTGCTTTGAAATATGGTTGGGCCTCAAACACATACCCGACCTCAAGTGGAACTCATACATACAATCCGTTGCTAGGGATGTAGTTAAAATGGTCGGCGCACTGTACCGCGCCAGGAAATACCTGACACCTCCTGCTATCGTCTACATTTACAAGTGCCAGATCAGGCAAAAAATGGAATACAGTTGTCATATTTAGGCGGGAGCTACCGAGATCCGTCTCTCTAGCCTTGAGAGAGTTCAAAAGCCTCTCCGAGTCCTTGTGGGTGACGAATTATTCTCCAGTGTTCAACCCGTCAGTAGCAAGTCTCTCGCCGATACTTCTATGCAAAGTGCTCGGAGGAAATACATTCCCTGATCTCATCAAGGCACACCTTCACGCCAAGAACACGCCATGCCACGGACATAGTAGCAAACCACCTACATTCGCTCCATATTCCATTGGTGAGAAGTAAGTTCCACTCGAGCAGCTTCTTCCTGCAAACCACTGCACTGTGGAATCGACTCTCAAGACGATGTTTCCCCGATCACTGCAGTCTAAACCTATTCAAGGCTAGGGTTAATCGTTATCTCCATCACCCATATACACAAATGGTCTTCTTCCCTAACCGTCTACCTTGAGCGGTACTTTCGACATTAGCACAAATGTCATCATCAGGGTCTTTCTTTTTTCTAAGATAAAATGATGCCTTATATATATATTTTTTTTAAAGCTTATCACTCCAAGCAAGGCTGGAAGCCACTAGCACGCAAGGGGTTAAAGAAGGTTTGGAGGAAGAGCAGATAGGAGTGGTAAAGGAGAGGATGTGGTGAAAGATAGTGGATCGATCAAGGCAAGGGGGATACAGAAGATTTGGAGTGAGAGCAGATAGGAATGAAAGGTGAAAGGATGTGGAGAAGGGAAGTGGATAGATCAAGGCAACTGGAGATGTCGATTGACGTTAGACTTAAATAGTTGGAGATTGTATTTGTCAGGGAAACAGGAATAAGGAAGGGAGTTCCACAGGCGAGATGTGCGAGACATGAAGCTATTGGAGTAGAAGAGACGTCTACATCTAACGGTTTCAACGGTGAATGGGTGGGAACGGGATGCCAGCCTCGTATGACTTGCTAGCTCACTGCCTTCCTTACCTAAAGGTGTATCTGATTGTATAATGGAATTAACCCTCAATCTGGAGTGCAACACCCGTGTGAAGATGGTTAGCTGCTACGCGCCAACCTTAGGTTATTCAGATGAAGAAAAAGATGATTTTTACAATCTTCTTCGGGATGTCATCTCCAAAGTCCAACATAAGGATAAATTAGTCGTTACAGGTGATTTCAATGCTCGTGTTGGCAATGATTATCATTCTTGGAATGGCGTTTTAGGTGTCATGGTTTTGGTCATGTGAATTCTAATGGATTACGCCTTCTCACTATTTGCAAGGAATTTGACCTTAGTATCACTAATACCTTCTACCAGCAACCCAACTGTCGTAAGACCACGTGGATGCATCCTCGTTCGAAAGACTGGCATCTGATTGACTGCGTCATCACCAAAAAATGGGACATAAATGATTTTAAGATAACGCGTTCATTCCACACAACATGCTATCTGTCAGACACGCTCTACTTCGAAGTAAAGCTACACTGCATCTGCAAAAATGATGGATTATAAAATCTACAGTACCCAAGCGCATTAACGTACTGCCTCTTAAATCGACTGAAACGAAAATTGAGCTCTCTGACAAACTTGATGTTGCACTTGATTCTGTAAATATTACCAATGATATCGAATCATCTTGGAAGGCTCTGCGTGATGCAACATGTTCTACATCCTTAGAGGTCCTCGGCCTGCCATATCGTAAACATCAAGACTGGTTTGATGACAATAATACAGAAGTTCAGCAGCTTATAGATCAATTGCACTCTTCTCATAAAGCATGGATTAAGGACAAGAACTCGTCCGATAAGAAGATCGCTTACAAGAAGTGCAAAAGTCAGATTCAACGAGCTCTCAGAGCCATTAAGAGTGTTGGTGGTCGGAAAAGGCCACTGAACTCCAAGAATCTTCAGATAGAAAGGATCTAAAGAGCATTTTCGGTCCTCAGAAAAGTGGTGTTGCTCCTATGCCCACAGCAGATGATTAAAATCTCTTGACGGATAAGTCAGACATTTTAATTTGCTGGAAAAAGCATTTCGAAACTGTGTTAAACACCACTTCGGTTACTGATGAGGAAGCCATCACCTTAATTGAGCAAAATCCTAAAATTCCGAAGTTGTCTTTTGAACCTACTTATCAAGAGGTAATTGACTCTGTCAAGAAAATCTCATCTGGAAAATCTCCTTCTAAAGGATCCTATTCCACACAAAGTGTATAAGCATGGTGGCCAAATTTGGTAAAATAGTTACATCTCCTTTTCATGGAGATATGGAAGGCAGGCTGTGTCCCACAGGATTATAAAGACGCCTGTATCAAACACCTCTACAAAAACAAGCGTTCCAGATGTGTCTGTGATAATCATCGGGGGATATCACTACTTTCAATTGCAGGCAAAATCTTAGCGAGACTGATTCTAAACAGAATCATTATCCACCTTGTTGCAGACATCTATCCTGAATCGCAGTGTGGTTTTCGGTCGGGTCGTGGCACCATCGACATGATATTTTCGTTTCGTCAAGTTGCAGAGTAGGTTCGCGAGAAAAACCAGGATGTGTACATAATGTTCGTGGACTTGATGAAGGCCTTTGACACTGTGAATCGAGAGGCTCTTTGGCAAGCCTTGAGGAAACTCGGCATCCCTGAAAACACGATAACGGTCATCATCACCTTTCATAAATGAATGAAAGCTAATATCGTGTCTGATGGTATGATGTCGGAATCCTATAATGTCACAAAGGGCACCAAGCAAGGTTGTGTCATGGCCCCTGTCCTTTTTGCCCTTTTCTTCTCGGTGATGCTGAAATATGCATTTGCAGACACGAGAGTGGCGTCAAGTTTCAGTTTCGAACAACTGGTGGTCTCTTCAATCATCAGCGCTTCAAAGCCAAGACCCACCTGCGTATGCAAATTATTCGTGATTTGTTGCTTGCTGATGATGCTGCTCTTGTAGGGACATCCTTTGAGAAGGCCCAACATCTAATAAATCGTTTCTCTGCTGCATGTAAAGCATTTGGTCTTACACTTAGCATAAAGAAAACTGAAGTTGTGCACCACCCTTGTCCTACTCTGAAGCAATTCTGTGGTGAGAAACAAAAACCACCAATCTACAAATTTCCAGAGAGACCATTGAAAGTAGAAGACAAAACCCTGAACTATGTAAATCTTTCACCTATCTTGTTAGCAAAGTCAATTACAGTGGAACTTTAGATGATGAAATCATGCATCGGATTACCAAGGCTACCAGTGCTTTCGGCAAACTTCGTCATCGCATATATATTTAATTCATAGTAATTGAAACTTTAAAACATGCCATTTAAGAAACAATGATGGAATATTCATTTTTTTAAAAATTACGTCCTGTAGATGTAGTCCTCCTATACGAATGCATTCTTGAAATCTGCTGTTGAGATTCCTCATTGACTGCTGCAACATCTCAGCTGGGATACTGTGAATTTCATTCTCGTTACTAAAATGGTGAAATGTTTACTTGCTCAAGGTCACTGTCTCGCAGTGTTGCCACTTGCTCATGTCTGGCAATACGCACTTCAAAATTTCCCGTTTTTGGGATCACCCTGTACATATATATATATATATATATATATATATATATATATATATATATATATATATATATGACCGTGTTGATAGTTGATGTTACTGAGTGTTGGTTTCTTTTTTTAATTAATAATGCTTCCGTTCTTTGTAGCCATTTTGCACATGTGCATGATGCTATCATATACGTATTACCAACGAATAATTTCCTGAAAAGAAAAAATAAACACATGAGAAATTATATAAAAACTCAAACACCGAAACCTTTTCTGTCGTTTTCAAGGAAACTCAAATAAAAGTGAGTTTGATGCCCAAATACAAAATATATAATATAACGTTATATAATTTTATATAATTTTATATAACGTTATATAATTTTATATATCAACAAACAGTATTTACAGATCGCGACAGCAATAAGGGAGATGTGATTAAATATACTTTAATGTTTAAAACAAAATTATTCACTATTCTTATTGTTTAGGTAATAAGCATTATAACATACCACAAATAGCTATATTTTAGGAAAAGAAATTTTTGATAATATAAGCATTTTTAAGTATTTATGGTTATTTTTTTAAAACTTATATCGAAAACAACATTCTTGTACATGTAGTTATGGATAATATTATACATTAACTGTCTATATCTCTGAGATGAGGTATTATGATTACTTGCATTATTTACTTTATTCGGACTGTTATCCTCATATTCATTGCCATATTCACAACGTTTCAGCCTCTATATATCTGAAATGAGGTATTATATTTACTTGCATTATTTACATTATTCGGACTGTTATCCTCATCTACATTGCCATATTCAAAACGTTTCGGCCTCTATATCTCTGAGATGATGTATTATATATACTTGCATTATTTACATTATTCGGACTGTTATCCTCACCTTCATTGCCATATTCACAGCGTTTCGGCTTCTATAGCTCTGAGATGAGGTCTTATGATTAATTATATTATTTACATTATTCGAGCAATTATCCTCATCTTCATTGCCATATTCACAACGTTTCGGTTTCTATAGCCCTGAGATGAGGTCTTATGATTAATTATACTATTTACATTATTCGAACTGTTATCCTCATCTTCATTGCCATATTCACAACGTTTCGGCCTCTATATCTCTGAGATGAGGTCTTATGATTAATTATAATATTTAGATTATTCTTGCTGTTATCCTCATCTTCATTGCCATATTCACAACGTTTCGTCTTAGATAGCTCTGAGATGAGGTCTTATGATTAATTGTATTATTTACATTATTCGAGCTGTTATCCTCATCTTCATTGCCATATTCACAACGTTTAGGCCTCTATATATCTGAGATGAGGTATTATATTTACTTGCATTATTTACATTATTCGGACTGTTATCCTCATCTTCATTGCCCTATTCACAACGTTTCGGCCTCTATATCTATGAGATGAGGTCTTATGATTAATTATATTATTTACATTATTCGAGCTGTTATCCTCATCTGCATTGCCATATTCACAATGTTTCAGCTTTTATATCTCTGAGATGAGGTGTTATGATTACTGCATTATTTACATTATTCGGACTGTTATCCTCATCTTCATTGCCATATTCACAATTTTTCGGCCGTTATATTTCTGAGATGAGGTATTATGATTACTTGCATTATTTACATTATTCAGATTGTTATGCTCGTCTTCATTGTTTCGGTCGTTGTTTTCTCTGGCCTTCTTCAGTGGACTATGTGTCCTCGAGTCACGTTTCCTACCCATTAGACCACGTCGAAGTGCTATCGTCTGACTTACACTGTGTCGATATTCTTGTACATGTAGTTATGGATAATATTATACATTAATTATTAACTTTTTTAATTAATAACTATTTGTACTCAGTTGTTGACATTAATAGCTATCTGCTGATGTGTTAACATTTTGGAATAATAAAATAATAAAAATTTAAATTTCATCTCTCTGATAGATCTCACGATCTGTTAAAAATAGTATAGATAATTATAAAATTTTTTGTGACGCGTTTAATCCGTTAGAATTTCATTAAACTTGGCTTTGTTTTGTTTTCAACGAAATTTACATTACACACACACACACACACACACACACACACACACACACACATATATATATATATATATGTGTGTGTGTGTGTGCAGAAATATAGTCTTAAAGTGTGCTATATTTATGGGGTAAAGTGCTCAATATCAGAGATAGAGCGTGTGTAAATATAAAAGTGGACATGGAAGTCAGCACTTAGAGGCGACAGTCTGTTTCATGCTAGTGCAATCGTCAGCCTGACGATTGCACTAGCATGAAACAGATTGTCGCCTCTAAGTGCTGACTTCCATGTCCACTTTTATATATATATATATATATATATTAAATAAAAACAGACCACTTTAAGGTTCCATATAATAAATTTTTTCACCACAGCTCTTTTAAAGGACCGCGGATCATCAGATTTTACTTCCAAAAGTTGAAACGAAAAATGAAAGGTAGATGAGATTAAATATATTTTACTGTTTAAACATTTTATTCAGTATTAATATTGTTTAGATAATAAACATTATAACGTAGCACAAATAGCTATATGTTAGGAAAAGGAATTTTCGACAATATAAACATTTTTTTTATATATTTATGTTTATTTTTTAACTTTTATCAAAAACGACATCCTTGTAGATGTAGTTATGGATAATATTATACATTAATTACTATTTTTTTTAAATTAATATCTATTTGTGCACAGTTGTTGACATTAATGCTATCTGCTCATGTGTTAACATTTTGAAATAATGCAATAACATAAATTTACATTTCATCTCTCTGATAGATGCCGCAATCTGTTAAATGTCCTCATGAAAACGAGACTGTAATATGGATATCAGAGACAAAACAAACCCGTTAAAAATATCTAAACTGTCAGCTGAATACAACCTCTTTTTAGGATCAATTGTTAAAAATGGCTTTGATCGCGTGATCATCATTCATTGAGCGTTGTGGACTGACGCTACACAATCACCATCAAAGAAATATACTATATAACAGAAACCAGATCATTTGAAGTGCGCCAAAAACTAAAATGTATAGCACATGCAAATGGAAGAGAAAATACTTACATAATCAAAATGTTGATATTCCACACGACTTCGAACAAAAGGCTGGGAAGGAAATTCTCCATTGAAACTAGAAAGAGCGATAACAGCTACTGGACTTGAAAAAAGCTATTTTCCTGAAAATAGTTTTAAGCGAAAGATTTTATAAATTTCAACCGATATCATTACTGGTTGCTTGGTCAATGAATGTCAAATGTCAAGATATTTGAAAATATTTTTATCTATTCAATTATAGTAATATTGTTGTAGCTTGTTTAGGGGCCAGAAAAGAAAGACACGGAAGACGAAGTGTATTGAAATAACAGATATATACAAAGCAAGAGTGTTAGTAATAAGCAGATAGAGGTGTCCGTCCGAACGGTCAGGTTAACACTGCGTCTCGGCTGCCCAACGACTGCCCTGGGATTTGGTTTTGGTTTGTTTTACGGCATATCAACTTTAATGGATTATTGATGCCGACAACATTTTTTCCTGGTAATATTTTGTTTTGTCAAAAATCTATTTTTGGTAATATTTTTACCTCAAAAATGTATAGCAAGTAATATTATTTTCAAAAAACGTATTGCTGGCAATATTTTTTTTCAAAAATATATTGCTTGTAATAGTTTGTTTTTTTCTTCAAAAATTTATTTCTGGTAATAAGTTTTTAGAAAGTATTTCTGGTATTAAAACCTATTTTACACTTTTATAATGCTTTTTACCTCAGATTGGGGGTTAACTATTTGCCCATAGCTGAGACCCTAACAGGTGCTACCACCCCGGCTGTGGGTGGACCTGGGAACACCAGCAAAACCTGAACAGAGGCCTTGCCGCTGGACATAGTTTAACGTCTTACCCAGGACGCGGATGTATTTTAACGTCTTACCCAGGACGCGGATGCAGTTTAACGTCTTACCCAGGACGCGGATGTAGTTTAACGTCTTACCCAGGACGCGGATGCATTTTAACGTCTTACCCAGGACGCGGATGTAGTTTAACGTCTTACCCAGGACGCGGATGCAGTTTAACGTCTTACCCAGGACACGGATGCAGTTTAACGTCTTACCCAGGACGCGGATGTAGTTTAACGTCTTACCCAGGACGAGCATACTGTATGGATCGACCCCCCAAACATACTGTTGTCTAACACTTAGTCCTACCGCTAAATGAAGTTAAGTTACAATATAAGATCACCTAAAACTACACCAGCTCTTAACACATACCTGTATAGTGAGACACTAAACGTAATAGATTTCTATAGGCGTTTTATAGCAAACAACCTACAAAACATTCCCGTAGGTACCGTATATTGTATCAGTATAGCTTAGCAAACATTTAAAATTAGTCAGGTCTACTGATAAATACAGTAAATTCAACCTCGTCTCCTATAAAATATATTCATACCCTAGATTACACATCGTATCATGTGTTATTTTAAAACAACAGTGGAGTAATGCATTGCGGCCCGGATTGGGGAATCGGAGAGCCGAGTTCGAATTGCAGTCGAATCCATTACATTCACTTACGTGCTAAGACCCTTGGGAAAGGTATACATCCTCTTCTTCTCTCCCCGGCTATGGGTAAATAGAAGGAAAGAACGGGTTCTGTAGCCTTCGATTGCAACTGGTCTATCACAGAAAGAAATGGCAACCTATTGTGAGAAAAAAATCTGCCTCGTCAGTCATGTATCGAATAGATACATGACTGCCTAAGAGTGTATCACGCATGGCAGTTAATTGATAGGAATTGGAGAGTCGAGTTCGAATTCCAGTGGAATCCATAACCGTCACTTACGTATATTATTGACATTATTCGGACTATTGTCCTCATCTTTGTCGCCATATTTATTACAACGATTCGGCCTTTCAGTAGCTGTCTATATTTCTGAGATGAGGTATTATGTACATTATTTACATTATTCGGACTATTGTCCTCATCTTTGTCGCCATATTTATCACAACGTTTCGGCCGTTGTACGCTGGGGCCTTCTTCAGGTGGTTGGAATGTCGAACTGAACCTTTTATTTCGCTCACTGGCGTCGACTGTTCTAGTTTCACGTGCCATGTCTAATGGATATCAGTTATTTTTTATCTGCTTTTAATTTCCCTCTGCACTGCCTTAACCAGGTATTGAACTCACACTCTTCGGGTCCTGTCGCTAGATCGAACTATCGCCTTTATCCACTGTGTCATGTGTCCTTGAGGATATCTGTCTATGAATTTCTGGGTATTATAAACCTAATGTCTTCAGCAGTGATTTTTTACCAGTGATCATATTGCAATTTCTGCTGTTATAATTTCATGTTTTTACCAGAGCTCATATTGTAATTTTTGTTGTTATTATCGCTTTTCTCTGGTACTCGTTATTACTGGTTTCCATATTGGATTCATTTCTATGCTTGGTCGGCTCAGGAGATTTTTGTGGCCTAGCATATGTGCTGATTCCTTAAGTTTACGAATTTTCAGAGGGAAATTAACAGGAGATAACTGATAACTGACATCCATTAAACATGACACGTGGAACTAGACCAGTCTACCCCAGTGAGCGAAATAAAGGATCCTGTTCGACATTCCAACCACCTGAAGAAGTCCGGAGCGTACAACGGACGAAACGCTGTAATAAATTTGGCGACAAAGATGAAAACAATAGTCCGAATCATGTAAATAATGTACATAATACCTCATCTCAGAAATATACACAGATACTTACGTGCTAATAACATTGGGAAAGGTATGAATCCCTTCTTCCCCGAGTAGAAAGCTCTCTTTTAATTTTACAATATCTGCACAGCATCGCCCTCTCTGGATGAAGACTTTTTTGTTGTTTTGCTTGACTTGTGGTTTCTTGCATTCCATATTCAACCTACTCCGGGAAAAAAAATTCTGCCTCGCCAGTCATGTATCGAAAGATACATGATCAGCTAAGCGTGTATCACGCATGGTACATAACTGACTGATATATACTTCCGTGCTAATACCTTTGGGAAAAGTATGAATCTTCTTCTTCTCCCCCCCTCCAGCTATGAGTAAATAGCAAGACAGACGGTGTTCTATAGCCTTGGATGGCAACTGATCTACCGCAGAAAGAAATGGAAACCTATAACGGGAAAAAGATTCTGCCTCGTCAGTCATGTATCGAAAGATACATGATCGCCTACGCGTATATCACGCATGGCACATAACTGACTGATGAACGCGCCAAGTTATTATTAATTTAAGAATTAACTGTTAAAGCTATTGTGTTTTATCTAAGGGAGGTAAATTTTAAAACCGTTACTATATATATATATATATATATATATATATATATATATATATATATATATATATATATATGTATATATATATATATATATATATAATTTGCAATAAGCAAAATAATTTGACCCAAATAAATAAACAAATAAACGCCTTCCGGTAAAATAACCGCCATAATAGACTACCCACAATAAGCTATATAAACAAATTTTTACTACGTTAATAAAAACACAGATGAAAAAAAAAATAAATATATATGATTAAAAATAAAAATAAATATTTTTTTAATATTTCAATACTGAATTTCATTGAATTATTTAATATTTCAATGTTGAATTTCATTGAATTATTTAATATTTCAATGTTGAATTTCATTGAATTATTTAATATTTCAATATTGGATTTCATTGAATTATTTAATATTTCAATATTAGAATTCATAGAATGATTTAATATTTCAATATTGGATTTCATAGAAATATTTAATAATTCAATATTGGATTTCATAGAATTATTTAATATTTCAATATTGAATTTCATTGAATTATATAATATTTCAATGTTGAATCTCATTAATTTTTTTAATATTTCAATATTGGATTTCGTAGAATTATTTAATATCTCAATACTGAATTTCATTGAATTATTTAATATTTCAATGTCCAATTTTATACGATTACTTAATATTTGAATACTGGATTTCATATAATATTGAATTTGTGTTACTAAGCTATTACTTCTTATTAATTTCTGTGTTAATTTGCTAAATATGTTTAACTAGCACAAGTTTTAGTGAGATATTTTTGCTTTTGCGGTATGTGCATATTTATATGGGTACGTGGTTAGAACAATCGGGTTCGAATCTCAACATGGTCCATTTGCCAAGAAGAAGACTTTCTGATGTTATCGGACTGGAGGGGTCAAACCCAGCGTGCGACACCTATGGAAAGTGTCTGAAATACATACCACAAGTTGACCCTAGCTTTGTGTGTCAAATTGGGTAGACAGAACCATTAAGGGCCGTCTATAGATGTGCTAGCACGAAGTCACAAGTCATCGTGGCCGAGGGCTGGAGCGTTCTGGCCTTGTTCACATTGTTCATCACGCTAGATAACACGTTCTTTCCCAGAAACTGTACCTACGGTCTGCTCGGCATAGTTGCAGTATAAAACACAGGTGGGCTCTGTGGGTGTTGGATAAACACAAATGCGCCTGAGCAAGCGCCTGCAATAGGGACTGGCTAGCCTCCCTAGTAATCCGGTATCAGCGAATACGCGTGACCAGCTATACATGTGTTTATTCAATAAATTGCCATTACTATCATGAAATTGCACAGATGACAAACGTAATATAGCTTGTAGCCGCTTGAGTGAGTCGGTCAGGGTTTACACTTAGTGTATCAGCAGATGGACGCGATGTGTGCTGTAGTGTTAATAAAATACTGAATTTGTGTTACTATTTTATTATTTTATATTAATTCCTTTGTTAATATGCCAAATATTTTCACTAAACACAAGTTTAGTGGGATATATTTGTGTCAGCTGCTGGACGTACGGTAAGTGTTGTACAATGATTGTTAGATGTGTTGTCTCACGTGTTTACAACGCGGGGGTAAAGGTTTGTATTTATACCGCGATATAAATCGACCCCTACTTTTGGAAAGATTTTTTAAGGCTTGAAATACCCCACAATTTACTGTAGGTACAATAGATTGACTAAAATAGCTAATAATAAAATTGAACTATTGTTAAAGTATACTGTATACTATTATATAAAGTTTACTGTAATACTGACTGCAATAAGTACTAATAAATTGATTTATTATTAAATTATACTGTATACTATTATATAAAGTTTACCGTAATATTGATTGCAATAACTACTAATAAAATTGAACTATTATTAATGTATACTGTATACTATTATATAATGCATACTGCAATAAACTTTGTGCGTGAGAGAGAGAGACAAGCTTTCTTTTTATCGTATATTGTAAAACCCTCTGCAGATATAATTTTATCATTACTTATTAAGTCAAGATCTTATACGTTTTAACTTCAAGGGAGGACTTCAGTGCCCTCTGTTTGGATATTCGTGTTGACATGATCATTGTTTTTTCGCTTTTGGACGCTTATCAAGTAAAACACGACATTCTTTATTTTTGGCATTGACCTTAGGTAAGTTAAAGAAATGTGTTTGTGTCTGGTCTTGCGTTTCAAAATATAGAGCAATGGAGTTTGGTCGTATGGGTTCGGGAACTGAAAGAGAAATAAAATATGAAAGCCAGAATACGAAACAGAGAACTTTGAGACGACTGAAGAGAAAGAAACCTCATCCAACGAATCGGTGAGCGACAGGTCGAAAGAAAGGTGTCGCCGACAGAGCAGCACAGGTGGGTTGTGTCGCGTACCCAGGGGCATTCGTTTCACCGCTCTTCTTCTTCCGCCTCCTCTTCCCCTCTTCTTCTTCCCTCTCTTCTTCTTCCCTCTCTTCTTCTTTTTTTCTTCCTCTTCTTTTTCTTCTTCTTCCTCCTCCTCCCGCTCTTCTTCTTCTTCTTCTTCTTCTTCTTCTTCTGCTTCTTCTTCTTCTCCTTCTTCTTCTTCTTCTGCTTCTTCTTCTTCTTCTTCTTCTTCTTCTTCTTCTTCTGCTTCTTCTTCTTCTTCTTCTTCTTCTTCTTCTGCTTCTTCTTCTTCTTCTTCTTCTTCTTCTTCTTCTTCTGCTTCTTCTTCTGCTTCTTCTTCTTCTTCTTAGCCGGTGTTTACCTGTCTGATATGATTACTTTAACCTCTCTCTCTCCTGCTCTCACCTGCAAAACCCAACGGGCCACACCAGATACATGACAAGCCGTAATCCTGAAGAAGAATAAGAACAAGGTCCCAAGACACTTCCATTTACGGGGCAAGATGTTCACACGAGGGATGCCAACGCGATGGCGTTATGTCAGCCTCTGCTTGGAATTTGGTTACGTCGATTCAGATCTAGGGACGAGAGACTAACGCGGAATAACCTGAAACTCACGAACCGATCTTCGTAAATATCGTTACCCGAAGTAAATGTCAGATATTGTCAGCGGACAGCAGAATGATGCATTATGGTCATGGATTTGGAAATAATAACAAACTAAGGTCTTGTGGGGAATACCTGAGTGGGAAACGATACGTAACTTACACACGCTCAAGTACTAACACACACACAAACACACATATATGCTCACACAAAATGAGGGATACTGAATGATTGTTGACCCGACTTCTTGTTCCGATGAGACTGTTCAGCAAACCAACGTTATGTGTCTGCATATATATATATATATATATATATATATGTGTGTGTGTGTGTGTGTGTGTGTGTGTGTGTGTGTGTATTATGAAATAGACAAAGTCCGACAGTTATTTTAAGACATTGTTTATGTTTATACGTTCTTTTTACAGATAGAAATATTTAAGTAAATGCTCTGTTTATAATAAACAGTATTAACGACATTTATCGGCCTGAATGTCCGAGAAATTTTCATAGAAAATATGCGTCCTCCGACAGGAATCGAACCTGTAACCTATACGGAACCGTTATATAGCCTGACGTGCTTTTACCGATTTCGCCACAGAGGAGCGTTTCGATTAGCAAAATCGATTTTGCTGTTTTTAAACTACAATTCTCCATGATTTTCTCTCGTATAGTCATATCTGCTCGATGCGTATCCAAATGTAAACAAAAGACGTGACACATTATGAAATGGACAAAGTCCAACAATTATTTATAAATAAAAAGAATTTATAAACATAAAAAAATGTCTTAATATATATATATATATATATATATATATATATATATATATATATATATATTGGAAAGCAATCCCTCTTATAAAAGTCTCTTTAAAGATGACTGAGATTATACTACGATTAAGCTGTTTATTCAATTTCTGTCTGTCCTGCGTATGACGATAAACTACATCCGTATCCTGGGTAAGACGATAAACTACATCCGCGATAAACTAGGTCCGACAGCAAGGCCTCTGAGGAGGAGGTTTTGAGGAGCATGGAACCACCTCTTAATTGTTGATGTTCCTAGGTACACCCTAACCTAGGGTAGTAGCACCATTTAGGGTCTCAGCTATGGTCAAAACACTATGAAAGTGTAAAAATAGGTTTTAATACCAGAAATACTTGAAAATATTATTACGAGCGATACATTTTTGAAGGAAAAATTATAACTTGTAATACATAAAAAAAAACAACATATTACCAGCAATGCATTTTGGAAAAAAAAAACAAGGAAATCATTTTTGAAAAAAAAATTACCAGCTATACATTTTGGAAAAAAAAACAGTATTAAAAATTACCAGCTATTCATTTAAAAAAAAAAATTAGCAACAATAAATTTTTTGTCGTTATTAAATAACCCATTGAGGTTGATATACCGTAAAACAAAACAAACCAAATGCTAACATAAATTGTATAAAAACTGTCCGAATGTTTTCTATATATCCAAACAAATTCGGTTATTCTCTTAGACATTACCAAATATTTTCATTATCTTTTAACAGAATATGTGGATTTTTAATTATATACATATATATTCAGCGGTAATTGTTTTCTTATTTTCAGAAAAAAAAGGTCAGGACATTGTGTTCAGAGATGACATTATCATGTGTTGGCATTATGTTATTTTTTTTATTATGAATGATTCATTTATTTTTACATTTTTTCTTACTTGTAAATGAAGCTATTAATTTTCTATCAATTTTCTATTAATTTTCTATCAATTTTCTATTAATTTTCTATCAATTTTCTGTTAATTTTCTACAAGTAAATTGCGCACAGAGTGTGGTAGGTTTCTGTGTGTGATTAAATCAGTCTTAATTGATATATATATATATATATATATATAGATATAGATATGTGTGTGTGTGTGTGTGTGTGTGTGTGTGTGTGTGTGTGTGTGTGTGTGTGTGTGTGTGTGTACACCGGTAAACATCCGTGGGTATATAATCCAAGTGAATCCAAATAATATAGATTATTGAAACTAATCCACAAAGAGAGCTCGATGTATTTATTAAAACAGAGTATATATCAATTATATACACAGGACTTGAAAAAGACTCCATTTGACCTGACGAAATTTGCAAGGATTTTCAAACGTTTCGAGGTCAAAGATCAGATAAAATAAAATGAAATAATAAAGCAAATCATAATCTTTTTTTTTCATGATTTGTTTTAGGATTTAGGATAAAAAGTGGGTGAGTTAGCGACCCTGGGTTTCAAGCCCTTGTGATCGGCAGACAATCGGACACCAAGCATCACAAACGCACATCAATACAACTAAATATGTCAGCTCTATCACTGATATTGAGCATTTTTCAATAAATATCGCGCATATATAATATAGAAATAATATATATAAAAAAATAATATATATATATATATGCATATATATAAAATTATATATTTATAAATATACATACACATTTTACACACACACATATATATATATATATATATATATATATATATATATATATATATATATGAGGAGCAGTGATACAGCGAAACAGTACTGTCTGTAAATGACATAATTTAGCTCTTGAAAATACATTTCAATTGAGCACTGTTGAGTGATAAGCTAATTCTATAAAAAACAGCCACCAGCACTAATGCAAAGCTCTTCAGTAAAATGAATGGAGCACTTTGGCTGATTGGCATTTGTTTACATTTGTAAAAACAATACGCTAGATTTAGTTGTGTAACTCTACCGAGTGAAGATAGCTCTGGCTGACACCAAATTAGTTGTGTTTCAATCCTGGCTTGAGGCATTCGGAAGTCTAGTCGCACTGAGGAGCTGTGATACAGCGAAACAGTACTGTCTGTAAATGACATAATTTAGCTCTTGAAAATACATTTCAATTGGGCACTGTTGAGTGATAAGCTATTTCTATAAACAACAGCCACCTGCACTAATGCAAATCTCTTCAGTAAAATGAATGGAGCACTTTGGCTGATTGGCATTTGTTTACATTTGTAAAAACAATACGCTAGATTTAGTTGTGTAACTCTACCGAGTGAAGATAGCTCTGGCTGACACCAAATTAGTTGTGTTTCAATCCTGGCTTGAGGCATTCGGAAGTCTAGTCGCACTGAGGAGCTGTGATACAGCGAAACGGTACATATATATATATATATATATATATATATATATATATATATATATATATATATATATATATATATATGTATGTATGTAAACATCCGTAGGCATATAATACAAGTGAATCCTAATAATATAGATTATCGAAACTGATCCAGAAGGAGAGCTCGATGTATTTATTAAAACAGAGTATATATCAATTATATATACAGGAATTTAAAATTACTTCATGGTGATGATCATTTCACCTTACTAAATTTGCATGGATTTTAAAACATTTCTAGGTCAAAGATAAGATAAAATTCTTTATTGAAAATCCTTGCAAATTTAGTAAGGTGTCATTGTCAGATTTAAATTCCCGTGTATGTTATATAAAAGTGGACATTTAAGTCAGCTAGTGTAATCATCAGGCGACTAGTCGCCTGACGATTACACTAGCATGAAACAGACTGTCGCCTCTAAGTGCTGACTTCCATGTCCACTTTTATATTTACACACGCTCTATCTCTGATATTGAGCACTTTATCCCATAAATATAGCACACTTTAAGACTATATTTCTTCATATATATATATATATATATATATATATATATATATATATATAGCTGTTACAGCAAAATTACGTTGAAAGACCTTTCCCGGACGAACACGGAAGGTAAGCAAAGTCTGATCAATACATAGAACGGTGACCGCTTAGGAATACCATGTTCTGTAAGCTTGGACGTGCAGTTGGTATGGATTATAGCCATATCTCTGTGAAACACTGGTTCTCGTACGATCACAGATGTTAAGCAACGTCGCGTCTGTTGAGAAAATGGATGGGTGACCGCTTGAAACTATCAGCTGCTATAAATTTGGATGCACAGATAGTATGACTTACGGCCATATCATGGGGAAAGACAGGTTTCCGTATGATAACCAATGTCGCGTCTGCTCAGTACCTAGATGGTGACCGCTTAGGAATGGCAGGAGCTGTAATCTTGGAGGTGCAGGTGGTATGGCTTACAGATATATCACATTGAAAAACCGGCTCCCGTACGTTCACGAAGTTAAGCAACATAGGTTCTGCTCTGTAACTTGATGGGCAACCTCTTCGGAATACGAGATGCTAGAAGGTTGGATGTGCGGCTGGTGTAATAGATTGTTAATCAGAGAGTCGTGTCTCTATTCCAGATGGGTTCGTTATATTCACTTACGTGCAAATGCCCTTTGGAAAGCTATGAACACGCCTCTTCAACCCCCCGTTGTGGGTTAATTAGTAAAACCTTTATAACTAAATCATTATTATCCACCAAATATTTTTACAATCTAAAAGTATTTTCTGGCATTAAATAGACTGCAAAAGGTTTATAAGCCATAAAAAAGCAATCGCTCACTCAGTTTTTCATAACATGTTATGGTATATTTATTGTGTTTAGTCATTACAACTGGTTCTCAAAAATGGACATCATTTATAACTCAACTTAATATTACAGTTTTAGTAAGATGTTAGAGCCGTGAACTTCTCGGGAAACTCTTGTATATATATATATATATATATATATATATATATATATATATATATATATATACACAATAGAACTTACTAAAATTTCACTATTAATTTGAGTTATAAAATATATATATATATATATATATATATATATATATATATATATATAAAATAAACGACTTCCGGTAAAATAACGGCCAAAATACACTACCCACAATACACCACTGACCCGTATATATAAAAAGCCGAGAAAAATAACAGCACTAGTTGTCTGACGATTGCATCTAGCATGAAACAGACTGTCGCCTCTAAGTGTTGACTTCTATGTTCACGTTTATATTTGCACACGCTCTATCTCTGATATTGAGTACTTTATCCCATAAATATAGCACACTTTAAGACTATATTTCTTCACATATATATATATATATATATATATATATATATATATATATATATATATATATCATTCGCAGGCAGTGCTGTTTCGCTATATCACAGCCCTTCAGTGTGACTAGGCAACCGAATACCTCAAGACCGGATTGAAACTCAACTGATGTGGCATAAGTCAGATTCACAACGACTTAGCTATCTTCACTCGACAGATTGAGTCTGCCAAATCTATCGTATTCTTTTTTACAAATGTAATGAAATGTCCAACAACCGGAGTGCTCCATTCATTTTTTACTGAAGAGGCTTCGCTTTAACGCAGGTGGATATTGATTTTAGAATTAGCTTGTCATTCAACAGTGCTCAATTGAAAATATATTTTCAAGGGCTAAATTATGTCATTCGCAGAAAGTACTGTTTCGTGTATCAGAGCTCTTCAGTGCAACTAGGCAACCGAATGCCTCAAGCCCGGATTGAAACCCAACCGATTTTATCAAATCTTCCAAGATATATAACCTTTTTAGTAAGAATGCATTTTTATCCTGAGATAGATTGTATGCATATTCCTATTTGCATATCTGTATGTATATCAAGCAGAATCAATATATCCGTGTGTAAAGCGTATATTCCAATATATATATATATATATATATATATATATATATATATATATGTGTGTGTGTGTGTGTGTGTGTGTGTGTGTATGTGACTCTTTCTGCGTCTTTATCGCACATGTCCCGAAGCTAAGTTTGAAATTAATGGATTCTTAAGTCTGGAGTATTTGACCGACAGGTAGATGATCTGAGTGTTGTCCTTCGTGCTCGAGTGAGCAGAGACACTTTGGAAACGCTGACAGAGAGACAGGCCGACAGACAGCACACTCTGCAGAGATAACCTCGAAAAACATTAATTAAAATCTCTGGGGCAATCTCTCTACAATTATTTCGCTGTATTGATATTTTAAAAAAAAGTCTATATGGCACATAGTTGCTTCTATATAGGTCATTTACGCCGAGTGATCTTTTCATACTGTATTCTAAGTGTAGATTTTGTGTCTAGAGTACATGTTTAACTGAATTTTTTTATCAGTATCACCCCCATCAAGGCAGTGATGCCACTAAAACACAAAGGGTTACCAGACGCGGAAGAATTGGGAACAGAAAAATTAATAATGAGCTGAAAGCGAAAAGAAGAGTAATCAGGATGACAGTAGATAGCAATTGGCATTACATTTAAATTTTTGCAGATTAAATTTGGCTGAAACGAATGGTGTCAGAAGAAAGTTCCACATACGAGAAGTGCGGGAAAATAAACTGTTAGAATAGAATTTACGGCTACATCTAGCCACAATAAATGTAAATCGATGGAATAACATTATTTTATGGCCTTGTCTAAAATTACATTATAGACAAAAAACTTGAAGGCCACTCTGTATTTCCTTACAGAAATTCCTTACAATGAGATAATGTTGTATTTTTTAAAGTAAAAGATAATATTTCACTAACTGCTGTGTATTTTCTTTCATTTTAACAAATAAATAAAAAAGTTTATAATAATAATAATAATTATAATAATATAAAAATGATCATACAACAGCATCATATTTTGTTTTCTTAAACAAAACCACCACCTGATTTAATTGCTACTTTACATATTCATGGTATTCTTTCCAGCAGTTTGTGAAAAAAATCTTGATGGCAGACTTCCCAAACATTCTTCAAGGACTGAAAAATCTCACATGAACTTTCTGTGTATTCTCTTCGAACTAATTAATCACGGACTAATTTAATGAGTCAGAGCTCAGGAAATTAACACGGCCAAATGATAATTTCAAAAATGGTCCTTGTTTTGATTCGACGTCTTTTTAACATAATTTAGAAGAGACTTTTGGATCATTGTCTGGCTAAAAAAAATGTTTTTTTTCCGGTTATGCGTAAACCATAGCGTAGATATTGTTCTTTTTTTCATGATTCCCTTGAGCAAAATCAATTTTCGAACCCTCTCTCCCGCTAAGCACCGCAAAACATAAATGACCCATCAACATGCTTAAGTTTTGGAAGTACATATTCATCATTCAGTCTTTCGCCTGTTTTTTTTTTGTCATATACACTCTCCTCTTTCTACCAAAAACTCAAATTTGAACTCGTCAGGACACAATGTATCTTGTCACTCTTTCAACGTGAAGTTCTTTTGCTTTTTATCCATAACTGTCTTTTCTGCTTAATCAACATTCGTAAGAATCGGTTTCATCATGGCTATGCACCCTTCCTGAAATATGCTGATCTAAGTCGAATCTTCAAATTTGAAATTCTTGATAAAATACAAAGAATCTGCAGAATTATTGGTGTTGACCTAACATCTCGTCTTCAGTCACATTCCCACTATCCTAACATATGTTCTCTGCATATTTTTCCTGTTTGTGTGGTATGGTGCAGAATCCTGTTCCAAGACAGAGAGTCTTACAGCAGCCACCTCTTGACCCAGGGCAGCACTGCTAACTCGTGGCATTTTAGGTACGACTCCGAGTGCTTTTTCTATAAATATTTTAATTGTAAATATTCTGATGAACTTCTTCTGTGGTACCTAGACTCTATGATGATTTTCTAAGCGTAGCTTAGATGTAGTGCAAAACCGAAAATGTCGAGCACTCAGTGAGAATCGAACTCATTACTTAATTGTAATTGATCTAGCGAGACAAGTTTCATTGTCACTACGCCATGTCAAAGTGCCCAGTACCAAGACTTTATGAATTTAAACGCAGTATCAGATTGGCAGCAGGGAAGCACGGTGGAGTAATGGAGAGCGGATTGGATTGAGGAATCGGACAACCGAGTTCGAATTCCAGTCGAATGCATTACACACACTTACGTTTTGGGAAAGTTATGAAACATCTTCTCCCCTCATCTATGGGTAAACAGTAGAACAGAAGGGGGTCTGTCTCTAGCCTTGGATGGCAAATGGTCTACAGGTGAAAGAAATGGCAACCTACTGCTGGAAAAAAAATCTGCCTTGTCAGTCATGTATCGAAAGATACATGATCGTCTAAGTGTGTATCACGCATGGCACATAACTGACTGATATTCGCTTATGTGCTAATACCCCTGGGAAAGGTATGAATCATCTCCCCCCGCAACCAGCTGTGGGTAAATAGTAGGACACTCCGTTTCTATAGCCTTGGATGACAAATTGTCTACGGCTGAAAGAAACGGCAACCTACTGCGGGAAAAATCTGCCTTCTCATTCATGTATCGAAAGATACATGTCGCCCAAGCGTGTCTCCTGCTTGGCACATAACTGATCAGATTGGCGGGAATGTCTCATCATTTTACATTTGAAATGACTAGATGTAACCGTAACTGCGGTGGATAAATTGTCGTCTAAATGAAACGAAAATGGAAATAACATTGAAATCTCATTTTAACAGATATACAGGCTGCGATGGATAAATTGTCGTCTAAATGACGCAGAATTTAAAATAACATTGAAATGTCATTTTAACAGATATACAGGCTGCGATGGATAAATTGTCTAAATGAAACAAAAATGAAAATAACATTGAAATGTCATTTTAACAGATATACAGGCTGCGATGGATAAATTGTCTAAATGAAACAAAAATGAAAATAACATTGAAATCTCATTTTAACAGATATACAAGTTGCGATGGATAAATTGTCGTCTAAATGAAACGAAAATGGAAATAACATTGAAATCTCATTTTAACAGATATACAGGCTGCGATGGATAAATTGTCGTCTAAATGAAGCAATCATGAAAATAACATTGAAATCTCATTTTAACAGATATACAGGCTGCGATGGATAAATTGTCGTCTAAATGACGCAGAAATGAAAATAACATTGAAATCTCATTTTAACAGATATACAGGCTGCAATGGATAAATTGTCGTCTAAATGACGCAGAAATGAAAATAACATTGAAATCTCATTTTAACAGATATAAAGGCTGCGATGGATAAATTGTCGTCTAAATGACGCAGAATTTAAAATAATATTGAAATCATTTTAACAGATATACAGGCTGCGATGGATAAATTGTCTAAATGAAACAAAAATGAAAATAACATTGAAATCTCATTTTAACAGATATACAAGTTGCGATGGATAAATTGTCTAAATGAAACAAAAATGGAAATAACATTGAAATCTCATTTTAACAGATATACCGTGTGCGATGGATAAATTGTCGTCTAAATGACACAGAAATGAAAATAACACTGACATCTCATTTTAACAGATGTATTTACCAAAATTACACATATCTTCAAATACGTTAAGTAAGTTTATTCAATAAAACTCGTCAATTTGCTTTAACCACTCCTGCAGACGACTTCCGAATCTCCTGCAACTCTTTTGGACGGTCTTTTTGCTTAAGTTGGTGTATGCTGAAACAATTCTTGCCTTCAGATAATCATTGATGTTACAAGGAGTTTTGTTGGTCTCTTGCTCAACTGCACCCCACACATGATAATCAAGGAGGTTGCAGTCTGGGGAGTTAGATAGCCAGATTTAAGGCGTGTTTTGGTCGCTGATAGCCAAGATTGGGTTCTCCTGCATGTGTGGCATGGTGCAGAGTCCTGTTGCCAGACAGAGGCTCTAGCAACCAACCCTTTGACTCAGGGCAGAATTACCAGTTCAAGGCACTTGATGTAGGTCTCCATGTTCAGTTTGAGGCCCTGACCTGCAAATGCAGGAGTTCCTTTCCTATCAGACCTATCAGAGTGAATTTTCCTACCTGTCGTACCTTCGTAATCACCATTAGACTCCTCCAACTCTTCTCAAATGCACTGCACTGTCCTTGAATAGACATCCAAACACACTGAAATCTTTGTAATGGAACTTCTGGCTTGAATTCCAAGCAGTACAGCCTGCCCTTTCCAAATTTCTGTCGAAGTGAATGGCGTCATGTCGCTCTTTTTCTCACAGACGGTGCCCAACTGACCTTGCTATATTGCGCAGTCAACAAAATAAAATAAAAAACAAAGCGCAAGCGTGAAGTTAAAAATATAAAATGGCGACAATTTACTTATCACACAACCTCCTATCTCTTGTAGCTCGTTTCCATTTCCCAATACTACCACTGTCGGTCATTCAGACAAGGTGTTCTATTACGTAGTCCGCCGACTCATCCTGATAATTTTCCTGTGAGTGTCAAATATTCCAAGCCCTATTTCCTTTTCGTGTGACCAAGTAATTTTTGCTCTCTTTCCGATTCCGTGTATAACTATTCATATTTTTTAAAAATTTACCTTAAAACATAGTAATTGATTGTTGGGTGCGTCCATGGTATTCTCAACATCTTTCTGTAGAGCCACATTTCTGTTGCCTCAAGTTTCATCATTCACTTTCATATAGGAGGACTGATATTACATAACCGTTAATACCCTTTTCTTTGTTTCGGTTGCTTCAAGACTCTTCTTCGCCTGTGAGGTGATTGTCCAGCATTAACTGCCATATAAGAGAACTGATATTACATAACCGCTAAGTACATCTTTTTTGTTTCTGTTGCTTCAAGTCTCTTCTACATCTTGACTTACGTGTTTTTTGTAGGTTGTCCTATTGTTTCCGATGTTTCCCTGCTTCCTGCGATATGTCTCGTGAGTGTCAAATTCTCCAAATCAACTTTCCTCCTTGTGTGCTTCTGTCTTTCCGATTCTACGCGTAAGCGTCTATTTTGTTACCATTTTCCTTAAAACATACTCATATGATAGTTCATAGTATTCTCAGCTCCTTCTGTAGAACCATATTTTTGTGAGATTATCCATGTAGGAGGAATGATATTACATAACAGTTCAGTTGCCTTTTCTTTGTTTCTGTTGCTTCAAATATCTTCTTCATCCGTGAAGAGATTGTCCAGCATTCATTGCCATGTAGGAAGACTGATATTACATAACAGTTCAGTAGCCTTTTCTTTGTTTCTATTGCTTCAAATCTCTTCTTCATCCGTGAAGAGATTGTCCAGCATTCATTGCCATGTAGCAGGACTGATACTACATAACAGTTCAGTACGCTTTTCTTTGTTTCTCTTGCTTCAAATCACTTCTTCATCCGTAAAGATATTGTACAGCATTCATTGCCATGTAGAAGAACTGATATTACATAACAGTTCAGTACCCTTTTCTTTGTTTCTGTTGCTTCAAATCTCTTCTTCATCCGTGAAGGGATTGTCCAGAATTCATTGCCTTGTAGGATGACTGATATTACATAACAGTTCAGTAGCCTTTTCTTTGTTTCTGTTGCTTCAAATCTCTTCTTCATCCGTGAAGGGATTGTCCAGAATTCATTGCCTTGTAGGATGACTGATATTACATAACAGTTCAGTAGCCTTTTCTTTGTTTCTGTTGCTTCAAATCTCTTCTTCATCCGTGAAGAGATTGTCCAGCATTCATTGCCATGTAGGAAGACTGATATTACATAACAGTTCAGTAGCCTTTTCTTTGTTTCTGTTGCTTCAAATCTCTTCTTCATCCGTGAAGAGATTGTCCAGAATTCATTGCCATGTAGGAAGACTGATATTACATAACAGTTCAGTAGCCTTTTCTTTGTTTCTGTTGCTTCAAATCTCTTCTTCATCTGTGAAGAGATTGTCCTGCATTCATTTCCATGTAGGAGGACTGATATTACATAAAAGTTCAGTACCCTTTTCTTTGTTTCTGTTGCTTCAAATCTCTTCTTCATCTGTGAAGAGATTGTCCAGCATTCATTGCCATATAAGAGAACTGATCTAAAGTTGTGAGAAAATTGATCTTCAAAGCTTTATATTTATTTCTGGTCCTCTCGCCAAAGATTTCACGCTTTCCTTAAGAACAAATCTACACTTCAATTGGTCATTATTTTTTCTGCATTTTTTTTCGAGGCGACTCTCGTCTCCTGCTATTCATCTCGTGGTTCTTGACAAAATCCAAAGGAGGATCTGCAATGTAATTGATCCTGACTTGACATCTCGACATCAGTCACTTTCTCACCGACGTGACGTAGCTTGCCTCTGTTCTTTTCTACAAATATTATGACGGCAACTGCTCTGACGGTCTTTTTTCCCCGGTGCACCAACGACTTGAATTTAAGCGTGCTACTAGATTGGCATCTAGGTCCCACAGATTTACTGTTGAAATTTTCAAATATACCTGCCACTTCTGTTCCAAATGTTTCTTTTCTCGCACTTTCCACCAGTGGAGCTCGCTTCCGTTTACTTGCTCCCCTGATGACTATAATCTTCAAAAAATTAAATTCAACTTCAATCGCCATCATCTATCTTGAATCACGTTCATCTTTTATTCTTTCTTCAATCCTCCCTATTCTCAGTGCTTTTTCTCACTTTCACTCTCTGTAAATACTGTACTAGTGGCATTCCCACCTTACTTGGGGTGAAATGATTTTTAAAAAAAGATGAAAAAGTATCGTATAAATCGCTACGCTTGACAGGCTTATTCTGAGAAGGTGATTTTTGTTTTTGTTTTTCTGTCACCCTTGGATTTTCACTCAATATTATATATATATATATATATATATATATATATATATATATATATATATATATATATATATATATATATATATATATATGTATAAAATTACTCGTGAAGGCTAGACAAATCTAGTGCTTCGGGATATGGTAGGTAAAGAAGTTTCGATCTGACACCGGAAAGCATCGATACAGGAAGAAGAGCAAAGACAAGAGGAAAAGAAGTATAGGTGATGAATCTGTCGCGAGTGGGAAGGAAGAAAAAAGGGACAAGAGAGAGAAAAGGAGGAAGAAATACAAGGAAATAAAAAAGGAAGTAAAGGAATGCAAAGAGAAGAAAAAATTATGTAGGGTTTTGGCAGAATGAGTAAAGATGGTGAAGAAATGGGGGGTAAGAGAACAATCTAGAAAGGTGAGGAGGAGAAGAATAGTAAAAGAAAGGAGAAAGAAAAGAAGAAACGATTAAGAAGAAAAAGAAGAAGAAGAAACGATGAAGAAGAAGAAGCAGAGATGGCCTTGAAAAGAAAAAGATAAAAAAATAGTAGTGAAGACAAAGTAAAAGACAGAAAATAAATAAGTGTAACGAGAAAAAAAATTGGAAAGAGAAAAAGAAAGAAAATTATGAATCTGATGAAAAACCAATAATGTTTGGCAAAG
>OZ038510.1:71303527-71383527 GCA_964036315.1 Acanthosepion esculentum
GAACGAACGGAAGAATGATTGAACGGAAAAAGAAAGAAAGAAAGTAGGAATAAACGTAAAAGCGAATAATGTTTGGCAAAGAAGGGCAAAGAAAGAAAGAAAGAAAGAAAGAAAGAAGGAAAGAAAGAAAGAAAGAAGTAAAGAAAGAAAGAAAGAAAGAAAGAAAGAAAGAATTTAAGAATGGAAAAATGAACGAACGGAAGAATGATTGAACGGAAAAAGAAAGAAAGAAAGTAGGAATAAACGTAAAAGCGAATAATGTTTGGCAAAGAAGGGCAAAGAAAGAAAGAAAGAAAGAAAGAAGGAAAGAAAGAAAGAAAGAAGTAAAGAAAGAAAGAAAGAAAGAAAGAAAGAAAGAAAGAAAGAATTTAAGAATGGAAAAATGAACGAACGGAAGAATGATTGAACGGAAAAAGAAAGAAAGAAAGTAGGAATAAACGTAAAAGCGAATAATGTTTGGCAAAGAAGGGCAAAGAAAGAAAGAAAGAAAGAAAGAAAGAAGGAAAGAAAGAAAGAAAGAAGTAAAGAAAGAAAGAAAGAAAGAAAGAGAGAAAGAATTTAAGAATGGAAAAATGAACGAACGGAAGAATGATTGAACGGAAAAAGAAAGAAAGAAAGTAGGAATAAACGTAAAAGCGAATAATGTTTGGCAAAGAAGGGCAAAGAAAGAAAGAAAGAAAGAAAGAAGGAAAGAAAGAAAGAAAGAAGTAAAGAAAGAAAGAAAGAAAGAAAGAAAGAAAGAATTTAAGAATGGAAAAATGAAAGAACGGAAGAATGATTGAACGGAAAAAGAAAGAAAGAAAGTAGGAATAAACGTAAAAGCGAATAATGTTTGGCAAAGAAGGGCAAAGAAAGAAAGAAAGAAAGAAAGAAGGAAAGAAAGAAAGAAAGAAGTAAAGAAAGAAAGAAAGAAAGAAAGAATTTAAGAATGGAAAAATGAACGAACGGAAGAATGATTGAACGGAAAAAGAAAGAAAGAAATTAGGAATAAACGTAAAAGCGAATAATGTTTGGCAAAGAAGGGCAAAGAAAGAAAGAAAGAAAGAAAGAAAGAAGTAAAGAAAGAAAGAAAGAAAGAAAGAATTTAAGAATGGAAAAATGAACGAACGGAAGAATGATTGAACGGAAAAAGAAAGAAAGAAAGTAGGAATAAACGTAAAAGCGAATAATGTTTGGCAAAGAAGGGCAAAGAAAGAAAGAAAGAAAGAAAGAAGGAAAGAAAGAAAGAAGTAAAGAAAGAAAGAAAGAAAGAAAGAAAGAATTTAAGAATGGAAAAATGAACGAACGGAAGAATGATTGAACGGAAAAAGAAAGAAAGAAAGTAGGAATAAACGTAAAAGCGAATAATGTTTGGCAAAGAAGGGCAAAGAAAGAAAGAAAGAAAGAAAGAAGGAAAGAAAGAAAGAAAGAAGTAAAGAAAGAAAGAAAGAAAGAAAGAATTTAAGAATGGAAAAATGAACGAACGGAAGAATGATTGAACGGAAAAAGAAAGAAAGAAATTAGGAATAAACGTAAAAGCGAATAATGCTTGGCAAAGAAGGGCAAAGAAACAAAGAAAGAAAGAAAGAAGGAAAGAAAGAAAGAAAGAAGTAAAGAAAGAAAGAAAGAAAGAAAGAAAGAATTTAAGAATGGAAAAATGAACGAACGGAAGAATGATTGAACGGAAAAAGAAAGAAAGAAAGTAGGAATAAACGTAAAAGCGAATAATGTTTGGCAAAGAAGGGCAAAAAAAGAAAGAAAGAAAGAAGGAAAGAAAGAAAGAAAGAAAGAAAGAAAGAAAGAAAGAAAGAAAGAATTTAAGAATGGAAAAATGAACGAACGGAAGAATGATTGAACGGAAAAAGAAAGAAAGAAAGTAGGAATAAACGTAAAAGTGAATAATGTTTGGCAGAGAAGGGCAAAGAAAGAAAGAAAGAAAGAAGGAAAGAAAGAAAGAAAGAAGTAAAGAAAGAAAGAAAGAAAGAATTTAAGAATGGAAAAATGAACGAACGGAAGAATGATTGAACGGAAAAAGAAAGAAAGAAAGTAGGAATAAACGTAAAAGCGAATAATGTTTGTCAAAGAAGGGCAAAGAAAGAAAGAAAGAAAGAAAGAAGGAAAGAAAGAAAGAAAGAAGTAAAGAAAGAAAGAAAGAAAGAAAGAAAGAAAGAAAGAATTTAAGAATGGAAAAATGAACGAACGGAAGAATGATTGAACGGAAAAAGAAAGAAAGAAAGTACGAATAAACGTAAAAGCGAATAATGTTTGGCAAAGAAGGGCAAAGAAAGAAAGAAAGAAAGAAAGAAAGAAAGAAAGAAGGAAAGAAAGAAAGAAAGAAAGAAGTAAAGAAAGAAGGAAAGAAAGAAAGAAAGAAAGAAAGAATTTAAGAATGGAAAAATGAACGAACGGAAGAATGATTGAACGGAAAAAGAAAGAAAGAAAGTAGGAATAAACGTAAAAGCGAATAATGTTTGGCAAAGAAGGGCAAAGAAACAAAGAAAGAAAGAAAGAAGGAAAGAAAGAAAGAAAGAAGTAAAGAAAGAAAAAAAGAAAGAAAGAAAGAAAGAATTTAAGAATGGAAAAATGAACGAACGTAAGAATGATTGAACGGAAAAAGAAAGAAAGAAAGTAGGAATAAACGTAAAAGCGAATAATGTTTGGCAAAGAAGGGCAAAGAAACAAAGAAAGAAAGAAAGAAGGAAAGAAAGAAAGAAAGAAGTAAAGAAAGAAAGAAAGAAAGAAAGAAAGAAAGAAAGAATTTAAGAATGAAAAAATGAACGAACGGAAGAATGATTGAACGGAAAAAGAAAGAAAGAAAGTAGGAATAAACGTAAAAGCGAATAATGTTTGGCAAAGAAGGGCAAAGAAAGAAAGAAAGAAAGAAAGAAGGAAAGAAAGAAAGAAAGAAGTAAAGAAAGAAAGAAAGAAAGAAAGAAAGAAAGAATTTAAGAATAGAAAAATGAACGAACGGAAGAATGATTGAACGGAAAAAGAAAGAAAGAAAGTAGGAATAAACGTAAAAGCGAATAATGTTTGGCAAAGAAGGGCAAAGAAAGAAAGAAAGAAAGAAAGAAAGAAAGAAAGAAAGAAAGAAAGAAAGAAAGAAGTAAAGAAAGAAAGAAAGAAAGAAAGAAAGAAAGAAAGAAAGAAAGAAAGAATTTAAGAATGGAAAAATGAACGAACGGAAGAATGATTGAACGGAAAAAGAAAGAAAGAAAGTAGGAATAAACGTAAAAGCGAATAATGTTTGGCAAAAAAGGGCAAAGAAAGAAAGAAAGAAATAAAGAAGGAAAGAAAGAAAGAAAGAAGTAAAGAAAGAAAGAAAGAAAGAAAGAAAGAATTTAAGAATGGAAAAATGAACGAACGGAAGAATGATTGAACGGAAAACGAAAGAAAGAAAGTAGGAATAAACGTAAAAGCGAATAATGTTTGGCAAAGAAGGGCAAAGAAAGAAAGAAAGAAAGAAAGAAGGAAAGAAAGAAAGAAGTAAAGAAAGAAAGAAAGAAAGAAAGAAAGAAAGAAAGAATTTAAGAATGGAAAAATGAACGAACGGAAGAATGATTGAACGGAAAAAGAAAGAAAGAAAGTAGGAATAAACGTAAAAGCGAATAATGTTTGGCAAAGAAGGGCAAAGAAAGAAAGAAAGAAAGAAAGAAAGAAGGAAAGAAAGAAAGAAAGAAAGAAAGAAAGAAAGAAGTAAAGAAAGAAAGAAAGAAAGAAAGAAAGAAAGAATTTTAGAATGGAAAAATGAACAAACGGAAGAATGATTGAACGGAAAAAGAAAGAAAAAAAGCAGGAATAAACGTAAAAGCGAATAATGTTTGGCAAAGAATGGCAAAGAAAGAAAGAAAGAAAGAAAGAAGGAAAGAAAGAAAGAAAGAAGTAAAGAAAGAAAGAAAGAAAGAAAGAAAGAAAGAATTTAAGAATGGAAAAATGAACGAACGGAAGAATGATTGAACGGAAAAAGAAAGAAAGAAAGTAGGAATAAACGTAAAAGCGAATAATGTTTGGCAAAGAAGGGCA
This sequence comes from Acanthosepion esculentum, assembly GCA_964036315.1. Taxonomy (NCBI): domain Eukaryota; kingdom Metazoa; phylum Mollusca; class Cephalopoda; order Sepiida; family Sepiidae; genus Acanthosepion; species Acanthosepion esculentum. The sequence continues at coordinate 71,307,530 of OZ038510.1, forward strand.
AAGAAAGAAAGAAAGAAAGAAAGAAGGAAAGAAAGAAATAAAGAAGTAAAGAAAGAAAGAAAGAAAGAAAGAAAGAAAAAATTTAAGAATGGAAAAATGAACGAACGGAAGAATGATTGAACGGAAAAAGAAAGAAAGAAAGTAGGAATAAACGTAAAAGCGAATAATGTTTGGCAAAGAAGGCCAAAGAAAGAAAGAAAGAAAGAAAGAAGGAAAGAAAGGAAGAAAGAAGTAAAGAAAGAAAGAAAGAAAGAAAGAAAGAAAGAAAGAAAGAAAGAAAGAATTTAAGAATGGAAAAATGAACGAACGGAAGAATGATTGAACGGAAAAAGAAAGAAAGAAAGTAGGAATAAACGTAAAAGCGAATAATGTTTGGCAAAGAAGGGCAAAGAAAGAAAGAAAGAAAGAAAGAAGGAAAGAAAGAAGGAAAGAAGTAAAGAAAGAAAGAAAGAAAGAAAGAAAGAAAGAATTTAAGAATGGAAAAATGAACGAACGGAAGAATGATTGAACGGAAAAAGAAAGAAAGAAAGTAGGAATAAACGTAAAAGCGAATAATGTTTGGCAAAGAAGGGCAAAGAAACAAAGAAAGAAAGAAAGAAGGAAAGAAAGAAAGAAAGAAGTAAAGAAAGAAAGAAAGAAAGAATTTAAGAATGGAAAAATGAACGAACGGAAGAATGATTGAACGGAAAAAGAAAGAAAGAAAGTAGGAATAAACGTAAAAGCGAATAATGTTTGGCAAAGAAGGGCAAAGAAAGAAAGAAAGAAAGAAAGAAGGAAAGAAAGAAAGAAAGAAGTAAAGAAAGAAAGAAAGAAAGAAAGAAAGAAAGAATTTAAGAATGGAAAAATGAACGAACGGAAGAATGATTGAACGGAAAAAGAAAGAAAGAAAGTAGGAATAAACGTAAAAGCGAATAATGTTTGGCAAAGAAGGGCAAAGAAAGAAAGAAAGAAAGAAAGAAGGAAAGAAAGAAAGAAAGAAGTAAAGAAAGAAAGAAAGAAAGAAAGAAAGAAAGAAAGAAAGAAAGAATTTAAGAATGGAAAAATGAACGAACGGAAGAATGATTGAACGGAAAAAGAAAGAAAGAAAGTAGGAATAAACGTAAAAGCGAATAATGTTTGGCAAAGAAGGGCAAAGAAAGAAAGAAAGAAAGAAAGAAGGAAAGAAAGAAAGAAAGAAGTAAAGAAAGAAAGAAAGAAAGAAAGAAAGAATTTAAGAATGGAAAAATGAAAGAACGGAAGAATGATTGAACGGAAAAAGAAAGAAAGAAAGTAGGAATAAACGTAAAAGCGAATAATGTTTGGCAAAGAAGGGCAAAGAAAGAAAGAAAGAAAGAAAGAAGGAAAGAAAGAAAGAAAGAAGTAAAGAAAGAAAGAAAGAAAGAAAGAATTTAAGAATGGAAAAATGAACGAACGGAAGAATGATTGAACGGAAAAAGAAAGAAAGAAAGTAGGAATAAACGTAAAAGCGAATAATGTTTGGCAAAGAAGGGCAAAGAAACAAAGAAAGAAAGAAAGAAAGAAAGAAAGAAAGAAAGAAGTAAAGAAAGAAAGAAAGAAAGAAAGAATTTAAGAATGGAAAAAAGAACGAACGGAAGAATGATTGAACGGAAAAAGGAAGAAAGAAAGTAGGAATAAACGTAAAAGCGAATAATATTTGGCAAAGAAGTGCAAAGAAAGAAAGAAAGAAAGAAAGAAGGAAAGAAAGAAAGAAAGAAAGAAAGAAAGAAAGAAAGAAAGAAAGAATTTAAGAATGGAAAAATGAACGAACGGAAGAATGATTGAACGGAAAAAGAAAGAAAGAAAATAGGAATAAACGTAAAAGCGAATAATGTTTGGCAAAGAAGGGCAAAGAAAGAAAGAAAGAAAGAAAGAAGGAAAGAAAGAAAGAAAGAAGTAAAGAAAGAAAGAAAGAAAGAAAGAAAGAAAGAAAGAATTTAAGAATGGAAAAATGAACGAACGGAAGAATGATTGAACGGAAAAAGAAAGAAAGAAAGTAGGAATAAACGTAAAAGCGAATAATGTTTGGCAAAGAAGGGCAAAGAAAGAAAGAAAGAAAGAAAGAAGGAAAGAAAGAAAGAAAGAAGTAAAGAAAGAAAGAAAGAAAGAAAGAAAGAAAGAATTTAAGAATGGAAAAATGAACGAACGGAAGAATGATTGAACGGAAAAAGAAAGAAAGAAAGTAGGAATAAACGTAAAAGCGAATAATGTTTGGCAAAGAAGGGCAAAGAAAGAAAGAAAGAAAGAAAGAAAGAAGGAAAGAAAGAAAGAAAGAAGTAAAGAAAGAAGGAAAGAAAGAAAGAAAGAAAGAAAGAATTTAAGAATGGAAAAATGAACGAACGGAAGAATGATTGAACGGAAAAAGAAAGAAAGAAAGTAGGAATAAACGTAAAAGCGAATAATGTTTGGCAAAGAAGGGCAAAGAAACAAAGAAAGAAAGAAAGAAGGAAAGAAAGAAAGAAAGAAGTAAAGAAAGAAAGAAAGAAAGAAAGAAAGAAAGAAAGAAAGAATTTAAGAATGGAAAAATGAACGAACGGAAGAATGATTGAACGGAAAAAGAAAGAAAGAAAGTAGGAATAAACGTAAAAGCGAATAATGTTTGGCAAAGAAGGGCAAAGAAACAAAGAAAGAAAGAAAGAAGGAAAGAAAGAAAGAAAGAAGTAAAGAAAGAAAGAAAGAAAGAAAGAAAGAAAGAATTTAAGAATGGAAAAATGAACGAACGGAAGAATGATTGAACGGAAAAAGAAAGAAAGAAAGTAGGAATAAACGTAAAAGCGAATAATGTTTGGCAAAGAAGGGCAAAGAAAGAAAGAAAGAAAGAAAGAAGGAAAGAAAGAAAGAAAGAAGTAAAGAAAGAAAGAAAGAAAGAAAGAAAGAAAGAAAGAAAGAATTTAAGAATAGAAAAATGAACGAACGGAAGAATGATTGAACGGAAAAAGAAAGAAAGAAAGTAGGAATAAACGTAAAAGCGAATAATGTTTGGCAAAGAAGGGCAAAGAAAGAAAGAAAGAAAGAAAGAAGGAAAGAAAGAAAGAAAGAAGTAAAGAAAGAAAGAAAGAAAGAAAGAAAGAAAGAAAGAAAGAAAGAATTTAAGAATGGAAAAATGAACGAACGGAAGAATGATTGAACGGAAAAAGAAAGAAAGAAAGTAGGAATAAACGTAAAAGCGAATAATGTTTGGCAAAGAAGGGCAAAGAAACAAAGAAAGAAAGAAAGAAAGAAAGAAAGAAAGAAAGAAGTAAAGAAAGAAAGAAAGAAAGAAAGAAAGAAAGAAAGAAAGAATTTAAGAATGGAAAAATGAACGAACGGAAGAATGATTGAACGGAAAAAGAAAGAAAGAAAGTAGGAATAAACGTAAAAGCGAATAATGTTTGGCAAAGAAGGGCAAAGAAAGAAAGAAAGAAATAAAGAAGGAAAGAAAGAAAGAAAGAAGTAAAGAAAGAAAGAAAGAAAGAAAGAAAGAAAGAATTTAAGAATGGAAAAATGAACGAACGGAAGAATGATTGAACGGAAAACGAAAGAAAGAAAGTAGGAATAAACGTAAAAGCGAATAATGTTTGGCAAAGAAGGGCAAAGAAAGAAAGAAAGAAAGAAAGAAGGAAAGAAAGAAAGAAGTAAAGAAAGAAAGAAAGAAAGAAAGAAAGAAAGAAAGAAAGAAAGAAAGAATTTAAGAATGGAAAAATGAACGAACGGAAGAATGATTGAACGGAAAAAGAAAGAAAGAAAGTAGGAATAAACGTAAAAGCGAATAATGTTTGGCAAAGAAGGGCAAAGAAAGAAAGAAAGAAAGAAAGGAAAGAAAGAAAGAAAGAAAGAAAGAAAAGTAAAGAAAGAAAGAAAGAAAGAAAGAAAGAAAGAATTTTAGAATGGAAAAATGAACAAACGGAAGAATGATTGAACGGAAAAAGAAAGGAAAAAAGTAGGAATAAACGTAAAAGCGAATAATGTTTGGCAAAGAATGGCAAAGAAAGAAAGAAAGAAAGAAAGAAGGAAAGAAAGAAAGAAAGAAGTAAAGAAAGAAAGAAAGAAAGAAAAAAGAAAGAATTTAAGAATGGAAAAATGAACGAACGGAAGAATGATTGAACGGAAAAAGAAAGAAAGAAAGTAGGAATAAACGTAAAAGCGAATAATGTTTGGCAAAGAAGGGCAAAGAAAGAAAGAAAGAAAGAAAGAAGGAAAGAAAGAAAGAAAGAAGTAAAGAAAGAAAGAAAGAAAGAAAGAAAGAATTTAAGAATGGAAAAATGAACGAACGGAAGAATGATTGAACGGAAAAAGAAAGAAAGAAAGTAGGAATAAACGTAAAAGCGAATAATGTTTGGCAAAGAAGGGCAAAGAAAGAAAGAAAGAAAGAAAGAAAGAAAGAAAGAAGGAAACAAAGAAAGAAAGAAGTAAAGAAAGAAAGAAAGAAAGAAAGAAAGAAAGAATTTAAGAATGGAAAAATGAACGAACGGAAGAATGATTGAACGGAAAAAGAAAGAAAGAAAGTAGGAATAAACGTAAAAGCGAATAATGTTTGGCAAAGAAGGGCAAAGAAACAAAGAAAGAAAGAAAGAAGGAAAGAAAGGAAGAAAGAAGTAAAGAAAGAAAAGAAAGAAAGAAAGAAGAAAGAAAGAAAGAATTTAAGAATGGAAAAATGAACGAACGGAAGAATGATTGAACGGAAAAAGAAAGAAAGAAAGTAGGATAACGTAAAAGCGAATAATGTTTGGCAAAGAATGGCAAAGAAAGAAAGAAAGAAAGAAAGAAGGAAAGAAAGAAGAAAGAAGTAAAGAAAGAAAGAAAGAAAGAAAGAAAGAATTTAAGATGGAAAAATGAACGAACGGAAGAATGATTGAACGGAAAAAGATAGAAAGAAAGTAGGAATAAACGTAAAAGCGAATAATGTTTGGCAAAGAAGGGCAAAGAAACAAAGAAAGAAAGAAAGAAGGAAAGAAAGAAAGAAAGAAGTAAAGAAAGAAAGAAAGAAAGAAAGAAAGAAAGAAAGAATTTAAGAATGGAAAAATGAACGAACGGAAGAATGATTGAACGGAAAAAGAAAGAAAGAAAGTAGGAATAAACGTAAAAGCGAATAATGTTTGGCAAAGAAGGGCAAAGAAAGAAAGAAAGAAAGAAAGAAGGAAAGAAAGAAAGAAAGAAGTAAAGAAAGAAAGAAAGAAAGAAAGAAAGAAAGAATTTAAGAATGGAAAAATGAACGAACGGAAGAATGATTGAACGGAAAAAGAAAGAAAGAAAGTAGGAATAAACGTAAAAGCGAATAATGTTTGGCAAAGAAGGGCAAAGAAAGAAAGAAAGAAAGAAAGAAGGAAAGAAAGAAAGAAAGAAGTAAAGAAAGAAAGAAAGAAAGAAAGAAAGAATTTAAGAATGGAAAAATGAACGAACGGAAGAATGATTGAACGGAAAAAGAAAGAAAGAAAGTAGGAATAAACGTAAAAGCGAATAATGTTTGGCAAAGAAGGGCAAAGAAAGAAAGAAAGAAAGAAAGAAGGAAAGAAAGGAAGAAAGAAGTAAAGAAAGAAAGAAGAAAGAAAGAAAGAAAGAAAGAAAGAATTTAAGAATGGAAAAATGAACGAACGGAAGAATGATTGAACGGAAAAAGAAAGAAAGAAAGTAGGAATAAACGTAAAAGCGAATAATGTTTGGCAAAGAAGGGCAAAGAAAGAAAGAAAGAAAGAAAGAAGGAAAGAAAGAAGGAAAGAAGTAAAGAAAGAAAGAAAGAAAGAAAGAAAGAAAGAAAGAAAGAATTTAAGAATGGAAAAATGAACGAACGGAAGAATGATTGAACGGAAAAAGAAAGAAAGAAAGTAGGAATAAACGTAAAAGCGAATAATGTTTGGCAAAGAAGGGCAAAGAAACAAAGAAAGAAAGAAAGAAGGAAAGAAAGAAAGAAAGAAGTAAAGAAAGAAAGAAAGAAAGAAAGAAAGAAAGAAAGAAATTAAGAATGGAAAAATGAACGAACGGAAGAATGATTGAACGGAAAAAGAAAGAAAGAAAGTAGGAATAAACGTAAAAGCGAATAATGTTTGGCAAAGAAGGGCAAAGAAAGAAAGAAAGAAAGAAAGAAGTAAAGAAAGAAAGAAAGAAGTAAAGAAAGAAAGAAAGAAAGAAAGAAAGAAAGAATTTAAGAATGGAAAAATGAACGAACGGAAGAATGATTGAACGGAAAAAGAAAGAAAGAAAGTAGGAATAAACGTAAAAGCGAATAATGTTTGGCAAAGAAGGGCAAAGAAAGAAAGAAAGAAAGAAAGAAGGAAAGAAAGAAAGAAAGAAGTAAAGAAAGAAAGAAAGAAAGAAAGAAAGAAAGAATTTAAGAATGGAAAAATGAACGAACGGAAGAATGATTGAACGGAAAAAGAAAGAAAGAAAGTAGGAATAAACGTAAAAGCGAATAATGTTTGGCAAAGAAGGGCAAAGAAAGAAAGAAAGAAAGAAAGAAGGAAAGAAAGAAAGAAAGAAGTAAAGAAAGAAAGAAAGAAAGAAAGAAAGAATTTAAGAATGGAAAAATGAACGAACGGAAGAATGATTGAACGGAAAAAGAAAGAAATAAAGTAGGAATAAACGTAAAAGCGAATAATTTTTGGCAAAGAATGGCAAAGAAACAAAGAAAGAAAGAAAGAAAGAAGGAAAGAAAGAAAGAAAGAAGTAAAGAAAGAAAGAAAGAAAGAAAGAAAGAATTTAAGAATGGAAAAATGAACGAACGGAAGAATGATTGAACGGAAAAAGAAAGAAAGAAAGTAGGAATAAACGTAAAAGCGAATAATGTTTGGCAAAGAAGGGCAAAGAAACAAAGAAAGAAAGAAAGAAGGAAAGAAAGAAAGAAAGAAGTAAAGAAAGAAAGAAAGAAAGAAAGAAAGAAAGAAAGAATTTAAGAATGGAAAAATGAACGAACGGAAGAATGATTGAACGGAAAAAGAAAGAAAGAAAGTAGGAATAAACGTAAAAGCGAATAATGTTTGGCAAAGAAGGGCAAAGAAAGAAAGAAAGAAAGAAAGAAAGAAGGAAAGAAAGAAAGAAAGAAGTAAAGAAAGAAAGAAAGAAAGAATTTAAGAATGGAAAAATGAAAGAACGGAAGAATGATTGAACGGAAAAAGAAAGAAAGAAAGTAGGAATAAACGTAAAAGCGAATAATGTTTGGCAAAGAAGGGCAAAGAAAGAAAGAAAGAAAGAAGGAAAGAAAGAAAGAAAGAAAGAAAGAAAGAAAGAAAAAAAGAAAGAAAGAAAGAAAGAAAAATTTAAGAATTGAAAAATGAACGAACGGAAGAATGATTGAACGGAAAAAGAAAGAAAGAAAGTAGGAATAAACGTAAAAGCGAATAATGTTTGGCAAAGAAGGGCAAAGAAAGAAAGAAAGAAAGAAAGAAGGAAAGAAAGAAAGAAAGAAGTAAAGAAAGAAAGAAAGAAAGAAAGAAAGAAAGAAAGAAAGAATTTAAGAATGGAAAAATGAACGAACGGAAGAATGATTGAACGGAAAAAGAAAGAAAGAAAGTAGGAATAAACGTAAAAGCGAATAATGTTTGGCAAAGAAGGGCAAAGAAAGAAAGAAAGAAAGAAAGAAGGAAAGAAAGAAGGAAAGAAGTAAAGAAAGAAAGAAAGAAAGAAAGAAAGAAAGAAAGAATTTAAGAATGGAAAAATGAACGAACGGAAGAATGATTGAACGGAAAAAGAAAGAAAGAAAGTAGGAATAAACGTAAAAGCGAATAATGTTTGGCAAAGAAGGGCAAAGAAACAAAGAAAGAAAGAAAGAAGGAAAGAAAGAAAGAAAGAAGTAAAGAAAGAAAGAAAGAAAGAAAGAAAGAAAGAAAGAAAGAATTTAAGAATGGAAAAATGAACGAACGGAAGAATGATTGAACGGAAAAAGAAAGAAAGAAAGTAGGAATAAACGTAAAAGCGAATAATGTTTGGCAAAGAAGGGCAAAGAAAGAAAGAAAGAAAGAAAGAAGGAAAGAAAGAAAGAAAGAAGTAAAGAAAGAAAGAAAGAAAGAAAGAAAGAAAGAATTTAAGAATGGAAAAATGAACGAACGGAAGAATGATTGAACGGAAAAAGAAAGAAAGAAAGTAGGAATAAACGTAAAAGCGAATAATGTTTGGCAAAGAAGGGCAAAGAAAGAAAGAAAGAAAGAAAGAAGGAAAGAAAGAAAGAAAGAAGTAAAGAAAGAAAGAAAGAAAGAAAGAAAGAAAGAAAGAAAGAAAGAAAGAATTTAAGAATGGAAAAATGAACGAACGGAAGAATGATTGAACGGAAAAAGAAAGAAAGAAAGTAGGAATAAACGTAAAAGCGAATAATGTTTGGCAAAGAAGGGCAAAGAAAGAAAGAAAGAAAGAAAGAAGGAAAGAAAGGAAGAAAGAAGTAAAGAAAGAAAGAAAGAAAGAAAGAAAGAAAGAAAGAAAGAAAGAAAGAATTTAAGAATGGAAAAATGAACGAACGGAAGAATGATTGAACGGAAAAAGAAAGAAAGAAAGTAGGAATAAACGTAAAAGCGAATAATGTTTGGCAAAGAAGGGCAAAGAAAGAAAGAAAGAAAGAAAGAAGGAAAGAAAGAAGGAAAGAAGTAAAGAAAGAAAGAAAGAAAGAAAGAAAGAATTTAAGAATGGAAAAATGAACGAACGGAAGAATGATTGAACGGAAAAAGAAAGAAAGAAAGTAGGAATAAACGTAAAAGCGAATAATGTTTGGCAAAGAAGGGCAAAGAAACAAAGAAAGAAAGAAAGAAGGAAAGAAAGAAAGAAAGAAGTAAAGAAAGAAAGAAAGAAAGAAAGAAAGAAAGAAATTAAGAATGGAAAAATGAACGAACGGAAGAATGATTGAACGGAAAAAGAAAGAAAGAAAGTAGGAATAAACGTAAAAGCGAATAATGTTTGGCAAAGAAGGGCAAAGAAACAAAGAAAGAAAGAAAGAAGGAAAGAAAGAAAGAAAGAAGTAAAGAAAGAAAGAAAGAAAGAAAGAAAGAATTTAAGAATGGAAAAATGAACGAACGGAAGAATGATTGAACGGAAAAAGAAAGAAAGAAAGTAGGAATAAACGTAAAAGCGAATAATGTTTGGCAAAGAAGGGCAAAGAAAGAAAGAAAGAAAGAAAGAAGGAAAGAAAGAAAGAAAGAAGTAAAGAAAGAAAGAAAGAAAGAAAGAAAGAAAGAATTTAAGAATGGAAAAATGAACGAACGGAAGAATGATTGAACGGAAAAAGAAAGAAAGAAAGTAGGAATAAACGTAAAAGCGAATAATGTTTGGCAAAGAAGGGCAAAGAAACAAAGAAAGAAAGAAAGAAGGAAAGAAAGAAAAGAAAGAAGTAAAGAAAGAAAGAAAGAAAGAAAGAAAGAAAGAAAGAATTTAAGAATGGAAAAATGAACGAACGGAAGAATGATTGAACGGAAAAAGAAAGAAAGAAAGTAGGAATAAACGTAAAAGCGAATAATGTTTGGCAAAGAAGGGCAAAGAAAGAAAGAAAGAAAGAAAGAAGGAAAGAAAGAAAGAAAGAAGTAAAGAAAGAAAGAAAGAAAGAAAGAAAGAAAGAATTTAAGAATGGAAAAATGAACGAACGGAAGAATGATTGAACGGAAAAAGAAAGAAAGAAAGTAGGAATAAACGTAAAAGCGAATAATGTTTGGCAAAGAAGGGCAAAGAAAGAAAGAAAGAAAGAAAGAAGGAAAGAAAGAAAGAAAGAAGTAAAGAAAGAAAGAAAGAAAGAAAGAAAGAATTTAAGAATGGAAAAATGAACGAACGGAAGAATGATTGAACGGAAAAAGAAAGAAAGAAAGTAGGAATAAACGTAAAAGCGAATAATGTTTGGCAAAGAAGGGCAAAGAAAGAAAGAAAGAAAGAAAGAAGGAAAGAAAGGAAGAAAGAAGTAAAGAAAGAAAGAAAGAAAGAAAGAAAGAAAGAAAGAATTTAAGAATGGAAAAATGAACGAACGGAAGAATGATTGAACGGAAAAAGAAAGAAAGAAAGTAGGAATAAACGTAAAAGCGAATAATGTTTGGCAAAGAAGGGCAAAGAAAGAAAGAAAGAAAGAAAGAAGGAAAGAAAGAAGGAAAGAAGTAAAGAAAGAAAGAAAGAAAGAAAGAAAGAAAGAAAGAATTTAAGAATGGAAAAATGAACGAACGGAAGAATGATTGAACGGAAAAAGAAAGAAAGAAAGTAGGAATAAACGTAAAAGCGAATAATGTTTGGCAAAGAAGGGCAAAGAAACAAAGAAAGAAAGAAAGAAGGAAAGAAAGAAAGAAAGAAGTAAAGAAAGAAAGAAAGAAAGAAAGAAAGAAAGAAAGAAATTAAGAATGGAAAAATGAACGAACGGAAGAATGATTGAACGGAAAAAGAAAGAAAGAAAGTAGGAATAAACGTAAAAGCGAATAATGTTTGGCAAAGAAGGGCAAAGAAAGAAAGAAAGAAAGAAAGAAGTAAAGAAAGAAAGAAAGAAGTAAAGAAAGAAAGAAAGAAAGAAAGAAAGAAAGAATTTAAGAATGGAAAAATGAACGAACGGAAGAATGATTGAACGGAAAAAGAAAGAAAGAAAGTAGGAATAAACGTAAAAGCGAATAATGTTTGGCAAAGAAGGGCAAAGAAAGAAAGAAAGAAAGAAAGAAGGAAAGAAAGAAAGAAAGAAGTAAAGAAAGAAAGAAAGAAAGAAAGAAAGAAAGAATTTAAGAATGGAAAAATGAACGAACGGAAGAATGATTGAACGGAAAAAGAAAGAAAGAAAGTAGGAATAAACGTAAAAGCGAATAATGTTTGGCAAAGAAGGGCAAAGAAAGAAAGAAAGAAAGAAAGAAGGAAAGAAAGAAAGAAAGAAGTAAAGAAAGAAAGAAAGAAAGAAAGAAAGAATTTAAGAATGGAAAAATGAACGAACGGAAGAATGATTGAACGGAAAAAGAAAGAAATAAAGTAGGAATAAACGTAAAAGCGAATAATTTTTGGCAAAGAATGGCAAAGAAACAAAGAAAGAAAGAAAGAAAGAAGGAAAGAAAGAAAGAAAGAAGTAAAGAAAGAAAGAAAGAAAGAAAGAAAGAATTTAAGAATGGAAAAATGAACGAACGGAAGAATGATTGAACGGAAAAAGAAAGAAAGAAAGTAGGAATAAACGTAAAAGCGAATAATGTTTGGCAAAGAAGGGCAAAGAAACAAAGAAAGAAAGAAAGAAGGAAAGAAAGAAAGAAAGAAGTAAAGAAAGAAAGAAAGAAAGAAAGAAAGAAAGAAAGAATTTAAGAATGGAAAAATGAACGAACGGAAGAATGATTGAACGGAAAAAGAAAGAAAGAAAGTAGGAATAAACGTAAAAGCGAATAATGTTTGGCAAAGAAGGGCAAAGAAAGAAAGAAAGAAAGAAAGAAAGAAGGAAAGAAAGAAAGAAAGAAGTAAAGAAAGAAAGAAAGAAAGAATTTAAGAATGGAAAAATGAAAGAACGGAAGAATGATTGAACGGAAAAAGAAAGAAAGAAAGTAGGAATAAACGTAAAAGCGAATAATGTTTGGCAAAGAAGGGCAAAGAAAGAAAGAAAGAAGAAGGAAAGAAAGAAAGAAAGAAAGAAAGAAAGAAAGAAAAGAAAGAAAGAAAGAAAGAAAGAAAAATTTAAGAATTGAAAAATGAACGAACGGAAGAATGATTGAACGGAAAAAGAAAGAAAGAAAGTAGGAATAAACGTAAAAGCGAATAATGTTTGGCAAAGAAGGGCAAAGAAAGAAAGAAAGAAAGAAAGAAGGAAAGAAAGAAAGAAAGAAGTAAAGAAAGAAAGAAAGAAAGAAAGAAAGAAAGAAAGAATTTAAGAATGGAAAAATGAACGAACGGAAGAATGATTGAACGGAAAAAGAAAGAAAGAAAGTAGGAATAAACGTAAAAGCGAATAATGTTTGGCAAAGAAGGGCAAAGAAAGAAAGAAAGAAAGAAAGAAGGAAAGAAAGAAGGAAAGAAGTAAAGAAAGAAAGAAAGAAAGAAAGAAAGAAAGAAAGAATTTAAGAATGGAAAAATGAACGAACGGAAGAATGATTGAACGGAAAAAGAAAGAAAGAAAGTAGGAATAAACGTAAAAGCGAATAATGTTTGGCAAAGAAGGGCAAAGAAACAAAGAAAGAAAGAAAGAAGGAAAGAAAGAAAGAAAGAAGTAAAGAAAGAAAGAAAGAAAGAAAGAAAGAAAGAAAGAATTTAAGAATGGAAAAATGAACGAACGGAAGAATGATTGAACGGAAAAAGAAAGAAAGAAAGTAGGAATAAACGTAAAAGCGAATAATGTTTGGCAAAGAAGGGCAAAGAAAGAAAGAAAGAAAGAAAGAAGGAAAGAAAGAAAGAAAGAAGTAAAGAAAGAAAGAAAGAAAGAAAGAAAGAAAGAATTTAAGAATGGAAAAATGAACGAACGGAAGAATGATTGAACGGAAAAAGAAAGAAAGAAAGTAGGAATAAACGTAAAAGCGAATAATGTTTGGCAAAGAAGGGCAAAGAAAGAAAGAAAGAAAGAAAGAAGGAAAGAAAGAAAGAAAGAAGTAAAGAAAGAAAGAAAGAAAGAAAGAAAGAAAGAAAGAAAGAAAGAAAGAATTTAAGAATGGAAAAATGAACGAACGGAAGAATGATTGAACGGAAAAAGAAAGAAAGAAAGTAGGAATAAACGTAAAAGCGAATAATGTTTGGCAAAGAAGGGCAAAGAAAGAAAGAAAGAAAGAAAGAAGGAAAGAAAGGAAGAAAGAAGTAAAGAAAGAAAGAAAGAAAGAAAGAAAGAAAGAAAGAAAGAAAGAAAGAATTTAAGAATGGAAAAATGAACGAACGGAAGAATGATTGAACGGAAAAAGAAAGAAAGAAAGTAGGAATAAACGTAAAAGCGAATAATGTTTGGCAAAGAAGGGCAAAGAAAGAAAGAAAGAAAGAAAGAAGGAAAGAAAGAAGGAAAGAAGTAAAGAAAGAAAGAAAGAAAGAAAGAAAGAAAGAAAGAAAGAAAGAATTTAAGAATGGAAAAATGAACGAACGGAAGAATGATTGAACGGAAAAAGAAAGAAAGAAAGTAGGAATAAACGTAAAAGCGAATAATGTTTGGCAAAGAAGGGCAAAGAAACAAAGAAAGAAAGAAAGAAGGAAAGAAAGAAAGAAAGAAGTAAAGAAAGAAAGAAAGAAAGAAAGAAAGAAAGAAATTAAGAATGGAAAAATGAACGAACGGAAGAATGATTGAACGGAAAAAGAAAGAAAGAAAGTAGGAATAAACGTAAAAGCGAATAATGTTTGGCAAAGAAGGGCAAAGAAACAAAGAAAGAAAGAAAGAAGGAAAGAAAGAAAGAAAGAAGTAAAGAAAGAAAGAAAGAAAGAAAGAAAGAAAGAATTTAAGAATGGAAAAATGAACGAACGGAAGAATGATTGAACGGAAAAAGAAAGAAAGAAAGTAGGAATAAACGTAAAAGCGAATAATGTTTGGCAAAGAAGGGCAAAGAAAGAAAGAAAGAAAGAAAGAAGGAAAGAAAGAAAGAAAGAAGTAAAGAAAGAAAGAAAGAAAGAAAGAAAGAAAGAATTTAAGAATGGAAAAATGAACGAACGGAAGAATGATTGAACGGAAAAAGAAAGAAAGAAAGTAGGAATAAACGTAAAAGCGAATAATGTTTGGCAAAGAAGGGCAAAGAAAGAAAGAAAGAAAGAAAGAAGGAAAGAAAGAAAGAAAGAAGTAAAGAAAGAAAGAAAGAAAGAAAGAAAGAATTTAAGAATGGAAAAATGAACGAACGGAAGAATGATTGAACGGAAAAAGAAAGAAATAAAGTAGGAATAAACGTAAAAGCGAATAATTTTTGGCAAAGAATGGCAAAGAAACAAAGAAAGAAAGAAAGAAAGAAGGAAAGAAAGAAAGAAAGAAGTAAAGAAAGAAAGAAAGAAAGAAAGAAAGAATTTAAGAATGGAAAAATGAACGAACGGAAGAATGATTGAACGGAAAAAGAAAGAAAGAAAGTAGGAATAAACGTAAAAGCGAATAATGTTTGGCAAAGAAGGGCAAAGAAACAAAGAAAGAAAGAAAGAAAGAAGGAAAGAAAGAAAGAAAGAAGTAAAGAAAGAAAGAAAGAAAGAAAGAAAGAAAGAAAGAATTTATGAATGGAAATATGAACGAACGGAAGAATGATTGAACGGAAAAAGAAAGAAAGAAAGTAGGAATAAACGTAAAAGCGAATAATGTTTGGCAAAGAAGGGCAAAGAAACAAAGAAAGAAAGAAAGAAGGAAAGAAAGAAAGAAAGAAGTAAAGAAAGAAAGAAAGAAAGAAAGAAAGAAAGAAAGAAAGAATTTAAGAATGGAAAAATGAACGAACGGAAGAATGATTGAACGGAAAAAGAAAGAAAGTAGGAATAAACGTAAAAGCGAATAATGTTTGGCAAAGAAGGGCAAAGAAAGAAAGAAAGAAAGAAAGAAAGAAGGAAAGAAAGAAAGAAAGAAGTAAAGAAAGAAAGAAAGAAAGAATTTAAGAATGGAAAAATGAAAGAACGGAAGAATGATTGAACGGAAAAAGAAAGAAAGAAAGTAGGAATAAACGTAAAAGCGAATAATGTTTGGCAAAGAAGGGCAAAGAAAGAAAGAAAGAAAGAAGGAAAGAAAGAAAGAAAGAAAGAAAGAAAGAAAGAAAAAAAGAAAGAAAGAAAGAAAGAAAGAATTTAAGAATTGAAAAATGAACGAACGGAAGAATGATTGAACGGAAAAAGAAAGAAAGAAAGTAGGAATAAACGTAAAAGCGAATAATGTTTGGCAAAGAAGGGCAAAGAAAGAAAGAAAGAAAGAAAGAAGGAAAGAAAGAAAGAAAGAAGTAAAGAAAGAAAGAAAGAAAGAAAGAAAGAAAGAAAGAATTTAAGAATGGAAAAATGAACGAACGGAAGAATGATTGAACGGAAAAAGAAAGAAAGAAAGTAGGAATAAACGTAAAAGCGAATAATGTTTGGCAAAGAAGGGCAAAGAAAGAAAGAAAGAAAGAAAGAAGGAAAGAAAGAAAGAAAGAAGTAAAGAAAGAAAGAAAGAAAGAAAGAAAGAAAGAAAGAAAGAATTTAAGAATGGAAAAATGAAACGAACGGAAGAATGATTGAACGGAAAAAGAAAGAAAGAAAGTAGGAATAAACGTAAAAGCGAATAATGTTTGGCAAAGAAGGGCAAAGAAACAAAGAAAGAAAGAAAGAAGGAAAGAAAGAAAGAAAGAAGTAAAGAAAGAAAGAAAGAAAGAAAGAAAGAAAGAAAGAAAGAAAGAATTTAAGAATGGAAAAATGAACGAACGGAAGAATGATTGAACGGAAAAAGAAAGAAAGAAAGTAGGAATAAACGTAAAAGCGAATAATGTTTGGCAAAGAAGGGCAAAGAAAGAAAGAAAGAAAGAAAGAAGGAAAGAAAGAAAGAAAGAAGTAAAGAAAGAAAGAAAGAAAGAAAGAAAGAAAGAATTTAAGAATGGAAAAATGAAACGAACGGAAGAATGATTGAACGGAAAAAGAAAGAAAGAAAGTAGGAATAAACGTAAAAGCGAATAATGTTTGGCAAAGAAGGGCAAAGAAACAAAGAAAGAAAGAAAGAAGGAAAGAAAGAAAGAAAGAAGTAAAGAAAGAAAGAAAGAAAGAAAGAAAGAAAGAAAGAAAGAATTTAAGAATGGAAAAATGAACGAACGGAAGAATGATTGAACGGAAAAAGAAAGAAAGAAAGTAGGAATAAACGTAAAAGCGAATAATGTTTGGCAAAGAAGGGCAAAGAAAGAAAGAAAGAAAGAAAGAAGGAAAGAAAGAAAGAAAGAAGTAAAGAAAGAAAGAAAGAAAGAAAGAAAGAAAGAAAGAAAGAAAGAAAGAATTTAAGAATGGAAAAATGAAACGAACGGAAGAATGATTGAACGGAAAAAGAAAGAAAGAAAGTAGGAATAAACGTAAAAGCGAATAATGTTTGGCAAAGAAGGGCAAAGAAACAAAGAAAGAAAGAAAGAAGGAAAGAAAGAAAGAAAGAAGTAAAGAAAGAAAGAAAGAAAGAAAGAAAGAAAGAAAGAAAGAAAGAATTTAAGAATGGAAAAATGAACGAACGGAAGAATGATTGAACGGAAAAAGAAAGAAAGAAAGTAGGAATAAACGTAAAAGCGAATAATGTTTGGCAAAGAAGGGCAAAGAAACAAAGAAAGAAAGAAAGAAGGAAAGAAAGAAAGAAAGAAGTAAAGAAAGAAAGAAAGAAAGAAAGAAAGAAAGAAAGAAAGAATTTAAGAATGGAAAAATGAACGAACGGAAGAATGATTGAACGGAAAAAGAAAGAAAGAAAGTAGGAATAAACGTAAAAGCGAATAATGTTTGGCAAAGAAGGGCAAAGAAACAAAGAAAGAAAGAAAGAAGGAAAGAAAGAAAGAAAGAAGTAAAGAAAGAAAGAAAGAAAGAAAGAAAGAAAGAAAGAAAGAAAGAATTTAAGAATGGAAAAATGAACGAACGGAAGAATGATTGAACGGAAAACGAAAGAAAGAAAGTAGGAATAAACGTAAAAGCGAATAATGTTTGGCAAAGAAGGGCAAAGAAACAAAGAAAGAAAGAAAGAAGGAAAGAAAGAAAGAAAGAAGTAAAGAAAGAAAGAAAGAAAGAAAGAAAGAAAGAAAGAAAGAAAGAATTTAAGAATGGAAAAATGAACGAACGGAAGAATGATTGAACGGAAAAAGAAAGAAAGAAAGTAGGAATAAACGTAAAAGCGAATAATGTTTGGCAAAGAAGGGCAAAGAAACAAAGAAAGAAAGAAAGAAGGAAAGAAAGAAAGAAAGAAGTAAAGAAAGAAAGAAAGAAAGAAAGAAAGAAAGAAAGAAAGAAAGAAAGAAAGAATTTAAGAATGGAAAAATGAACGAACGGAAGAATGATTGAACGGAAAAAGAAAGAAAGAAAGTAGGAATAAACGTAAAAGCGAATAATGTTTGGCAAAGAAGGGCAAAGAAACAAAGAAAGAAAGAAAGAAGGAAAGAAAGAAAGAAAGAAGTAAAGAAAGAAAGAAAGAAAGAAAGAAAGAAAGAAAGAAAGAAAGAAAGAATTTAAGAATGGAAAAATGAACGAACGGAAGAATGATTGAACGGAAAATGAAAGAAAGAAAGTAGGAATAAACGTAAAAGCGAATAATGTTTGGCAAAGAAGAGTAAAGAAAGAAAGAAAGAAATAAAGAAAGAAAAAATAAATAAATAAAGAAAGAAAGAACGATATAAAGAATGAACATACGGAAAAAGAAAGAAAGTAGGGATTAAAGTAAAATGTGTAGAACAGGGAAAGAAGATAGATTTAAATCTTTTTTTTCACGGTGTATCAACCTTTTGCAGGTTATTTAAAGCCAGAAAATATTTTTATGCGGGAAAGAAAATGAATGGCGTAGAAATTAAGAATACGAAAAATGAATGAGATTGATTTGTTTTGAGAGCTTATCAATCTTTTGCAGATTATTTAAAGCCAAAAAATACTTTTTTAAACACGAAGGAAACATGAATAACGTAGAAAATCAGAGAAAATATGAAGAAGAGGAAAACGAAGACATATGCAAAAAATAGAGAGAAGATAGATTTATATCCATTTTTACGGTTTATCAACCTTTTGCGTGTTATTAAAGTATTTTTGGATTAAAAGAAGTTTTTGGAAATAATAATGATTTTCTGATACATGCCTTACTAATTATCCTATATCTGGGGGGAGAAAAGGTGGATTCATAGCATATATTTTCCCCACATTGTTTTTAGATTCCTGATGATATATATAGCACAAAAAATTGTCTATAAAAAGAAATAAATCAATTGGAAATTCGAAAAAAATCATAGTTAATTCCATTAATGTGTCATGGCACCAGACTGGAATTCTGTCTCGAGATATTTCATCAGCTTTCTCATTTTACTCAGTTTTCTTGGCATGTGTTTGTTACAGCTTACCAACATTTTGGGGGTTATTTAAAGCCAGAAAATATTTTCATTTTTCCTCAATATTTTTGGAGATAATAATGATTTACGGACAAACTTGCTATTTAATCCATAGCTGTGGGGAGAGAAGTGGATTCAGAATTTACCATCCGTTATCCATTATTCCACTCGCACGTACATTCTTACAGCATCTGATATTTCCAAGTTGTCCCCCATCGAGGTAGAGACCAGGCTCGATGTTGCTGATCGTATGAGAACTGGTGCATCACCGTGTATGGTGAGTACGCCATCTGTTTTCTGGTGCTGTCTGCCGAATGAGCCAAATCCGAAATCAGTGTCATAATTTCCTCATTTTTGACAAGTCTATCATTTATTTTATTCCGTTTGACAGTTTCCGCCTAGTAGTAGTAGAAGTATTAGTCTTAGTTTGTCTGAATGTCTTAGAGTAGCCGAATACTTATTCTACATCAGAGAAGTTCTCTTATCTTTCTAAAATTTCCTTATAAACAAAGTATTTTTGCTATAAAAAAACACACTGATTTGAAAATACTTGCAAAATTGTAAATAATTGTAGGATTTTAATGAAACGTTCAGAACTTATTAATGGAAATAATTTTCGGAATATTTCTTTTTTAGGAAATTTTGCTAAAAACATTCTTTTTACATCTCTTACCCCCACCACACACACACACATATACACACTTATTTCATTTAATGAAATTTCGAGAAATTCAATTTTATAGCGCTTAATTTTTTTTATTA
This sequence comes from Acanthosepion esculentum, assembly GCA_964036315.1. NCBI lineage: Eukaryota > Metazoa > Mollusca > Cephalopoda > Sepiida > Sepiidae > Acanthosepion > Acanthosepion esculentum. The sequence goes on from OZ038510.1 coordinate 71,326,111, forward strand.
ATTATAAGTACAAGTCCTTGGAGGATTTACGTCATATTTTTTGTCTCAAACAGGACACACAGTTAGAGAAGATCTGCTCTGAATTGTGAAAAAAGCAATAAAATATAACCGCTACTTCTACTCCAGCAGTTTCTTTTCTGGCACTTTCAAACAGTGGAACTCCCTCCCGTTGACATCCTTCTCTAAAAATTTCATTTATTGAAAAATTAAATGCAACATCAATCGCGATCTTTTGTTGTCTTCTTTTATCCACCTCTTAATTGCTGTTGTTTCCAGGATCACCCTGACTCGCAGCAATACATTTTTTTTTAAATTCCCTGCCTTATCTTTTTTTTTAAATGAATTACTACTGCTTCCAAGAAAATTAAACTTCGCCATTAAATGGCCCATAAAAAGTTGATATACCGCTAAACAAAATACACCAATCTTTCTTCTACGCTAGCAAAAATTTACGAATTTAAGCTCAGTACTAGATTGGAGCCAAGATTTTACAAATGAAAGACCTAGATGCAATGTAAGTTCTATGCTAATAGTTTCTTCTCTCGCACTTGTCGCTTGTGGAACTCTCATCCGGCTTCTCGCTTCCCAGTTAACTTTGATTTTCGAGAATTTAAATGCAATGTCAATCGCTATCTACTGACTTCTTAATTACTCTTCTGTTGTTCTCTCTTCTTAATAAACTTTCTTTTTTTTCCTTATTCTTTCACACTCAATAACACCTTGTATCTTAGTGGCTAGACATATAAAGAGTTGATATACCGCTAAACAAAATACATCAATCCCCACTATACGCAGTTTTTCTTTCACTTTCACTTCCACTTTCTGTAACCTCCTGCGTGTTAGTGGCACTCCCGCTTTGCTTGGTATAAAATGATTAAAAAATCAAATAAAATCTAAGCCATTATTTAATTAGAAAGGCTTTCAGATGCTTTTATGAATAAGCCATAATATAGACACTATTGTCTTAAGAAATTTTTTTTGATGATTAATGAATTTTTGCAAGAATTGTTTGCTTTTCTTTTTCAATTTTAATTATAATAATTTATGTTTTAAATCGTTTAAAATTCTATATTAATTCTTAAAAGTTAGGTAATAATTTTATCAAGCAAAAACTATATTTACTAATTATAGATGGAAAACTTTCTACAATTCAACGACCTCCAATATTTGTAAAATAATTTTGAATTTTTTGAGTGCGTATAAACTTATAAAGCTTTTTTTTTTTAAATACGTCCATACACGACATTATCAAAAAATAAGAGCGGTAACTATAGTAAATTTAAGGTTTGTTTTTTTAATATTTCATCAACAACTGATATTATTATAGAATTCATCTTTTGTTTGTTTCTAACAAAATTTTCCTGTTTCTTCATACTTTGCATAGATTTTCGAAGGCATCTTTCGCTACTCAAATGCGCGTTCGGTTTCACATTTTCCAACGTCTGTAGGCGACACACTTTTTGAAAATGAATATATTTGGCCCCATATTGATTTTGTTTTCCTACCAAAATATATAATACAAAAAATTGCATATAAAAAGAAATAAATCGTGGTGGGGAGGCGGGAAATTGAAAAAAATCATGATTAATTTCCTGGTTTGATTGATTGATTAATCTTTTTTTACGGCTTATCAACCTTTAGAACATTATTTAAAAGCAGAAAATATTTTTAGATTGTATGTATGTATGTATTATAATAATTAAAAAAAAATGTGATTCCTTCGGTACATAAGAGTTCTTATGTTTCAAAAACAGGAGCTAAAAACTTCAATTTAATTATAAAAATTAAATTGAATTAAATTATCAAGCTCTGTTTCATCTTCAAGCGAAATTTTTGGAGTTATTCCAAAAATTTCGCTTTAAGATGAAACAGAGCTTGATACGTTAATTTAATTTAATTTTTAATTTTTAGCAAAAAGTTTGAAGTTATTCCAAAAAATTCGCTTGAAGATGAAACAGAGGTTGATACTTTATTTCAATTTAATTTTTAATTCTTATAATTAAATTTAAGTTTTTAGCGAAATTTTTTGAGTTATTCTCGAACCTGGTCAGTACCGAGATAATTAAATTGAAGTTTTTAGCTCCTGTTTTTGAAACATAAGAACTCTTATGTACCGAAGGAATCACATTTTTTTAAAATTATTATAATACATACATACGTACATTATATATATATATATATATATATATATATATATATATATATATATATATATTCCAGGATCATTTTCCACCTTAATCAAGAAGATTTTTACCCTCTCTAACCTTCTAATTGTCTGTGCTGGAGTAATGCCACAGGTTACTAGTACGATTCCATTTTTAAGTCCTTTTTCACTGCTCTTCGGACTCTCGTAGCTGAAACACCTCCCTCTCGCGTGCCAAAAATCTTATGAATTGATCTGGATGTTTTCGAATCTCTTTAGCTCTAAGTTGAAATCATAATCCCTCTTCTTGTTGTAATCCGAAACTTATTCACTGATCTCTTCATGGTTCTTGAATGGACTTTGAAGATGGAGACCAATGCATGAATATTGCTACCATTACTGAAGGCTTGAATGATCTTGTTACGCCCATCATTACTCAGTTGGGAAGACAGTGGCCCTGACAAAAAACGATTTTAACCTGTTCTCATTCTAGCTGAATAGCTCAAAAGGATTTTTCAGTGATTCTTATCACAAATGGTGCCAAGATGGCTAAGCAAATTTTCTGAAAGCCTGGACAAAAGAAACTTAATTAGTTTAATGTTATTTTTTAGATATTAAACATTTTGTGGGATGGACAATTATCGTATGCTGTTACATGATTTGGACAATTTTGCTGTTACACCCGGTATATTATTTAGAGATTCTTGATGAAATTCAAACTTTCAAACTTTCTGAAATATTATTTAGTCCTGGCCTCTTGGCTTCAGTCCGGAGTAAGTAGCTTCCCTGTGACAATTCTTTAAGTACATACATGGTAACCGTTCAGAAGAACTTTGTGTAGACTTTATGAATATATAAGCGCAGTACTAGTTTAGAGGCAATTTACAATTGGAATACCTAGATGCTGCCGCAAGTTCTATGCTAACAGTTTCTTCTCTTGCACGACTCGCTTTCCAAGAAACAAAAAATGCGATGAAAGATAAAGAAAAAATACAGAGAAGGAAGAGGTATATAAAAGAAAAATGTTTGAATGAAAAACGGTATGAAATAGATAATATGATAAATATAGTAGATAAAAAAGAAAGAAAGAAATGAGTTGACGGAAGAAGAAGAATAGGCGTGGAAAGAGTATAAGCGAAGAGTGTATATAAAAATCTGCAGTGTTATTTGTCCTAACCTGGCATCTCGGCTTCAGCCACTTTCCCATCGCCTTGACGTAGCTTCGTTTTGTCTTTTTCTATAAATACTTTTATAGTAATTGTTCTGACGATTTTTCATCTACCGTCCTGGGTATGACGATAAACTACATCTGGCACAAAGTCTCTGATTGGGAGATTTTGACGAACGTGGAACCACCTCTTAATTGCTGTTGTTTCCAGGATCACCTTGACTCGCAGCAATACATTTTTTTTTTAATTGCCTGCATTATTTTTGTCTGAAATGAATTACTACTGCTTCCAAGAAAATTAAACTTCGCCATTAAATGGCCCATAAAAAGTTAATATACCGCTAAACAAAATACACCAATCTTTCTTCTACGCTAGCAAAAATTTACGAATTTAAGCTCAGTACTAGATTGGAGCCAAGATTTTACAAATGAAAGACCTAGATGCAATGTAAGTTCTATGCTAATAGTTTCTTCTCTCGCACTTGTCGCTTGTGGAACTCTCATCCGGCTTCTCGCTTCCCAGTTAACTTTGATTTTCGAGAATTTAAATGCAATGTCAATCGCTATCTACTGACTTCTTAATTACTCTTCTGTTGTTCTCTCTTCTTAATAAACTTTCTTTTTTTCCTTATTCTTTCACACTCAATAACACCTTGTATCTTAGTGGCTAGACATAACCGTAAATTCTATGCTAATCGTTTCTTCTATAGCACCTCTCGCTTGTGGAACTCTTTTCCGGCTTCTTGCTTCTCAGTCAACATTGATCTTCAAAAATTTAAATGAAATATCAATCGCTATCTACTGACTTCTTAATTACTCTTCTGTTGTTCTCTCTTCTTAATAACCTTTCTCTTTTCTCTCATTCTTTCACACTCGGTAACACCTTGTGTCTTAGTGGCTAGATATAACCGTAAGTTCTATGCTAATCGTTTCTTCTCTCGTACTTCTCGCTTGTGGAACTCTTTTCCGGCTTCTAGCTTGCCAGACAAGTTTGATTCTCAAAATATTAATTACAATATAAATTGTTATCTTCTGTCTCTTATTTCTCGTTCTTTTCTGATTCTTTTTCCTTAATAGTGTTTTTCTCATTTCCTCTTCCGTCTTAGTGGTTTTATCGACTTACTTGAAAAAATAATTATAAAGAAACAAAATGGGAAGAAGAAAAAAGGAAAAAGGAAAGATGAGAAAACGAAAGAATAAAGGAGGGGAAACGAAACTGTATCGGGAAGAAAAGATGTAAAGCGAATGAAAAAGGTGTAAGGTAAAGAAGAAGACGACGGAGAAGGAAGATGTGTAGAGAAGAGGAATGAATGAAAGGCGAGATAAAAAGAAAGGAAATAATGAAGTCGAGAATACTAATGAAGAAGGAAAAAAAGAAAATATTGAAAGAAGGGTGTGATATGAAGGAAAATTGCCCAAAACCATGCGGAATGAAAAATATGAAGAAGAATTGAAAATGATTTACAAAGAATTACAGCGACAAAGATTGTATGAAAAAATCACGCGAAGAAAGAAATTAGAATGAAAATAAGAAAAAAGAAGAAGAAAAACGAAGTGCAGAGAAGATAAGATAGCAACATGAAAAAGAAAAGAATAAAGCAAAATTAGGTAGAAGAAGAAAATAAGAAGAATAAAAGAAGGCATAAGAAGGAATGAAAAAAAGAAAGAAAATTAATAAGAATTAATGTACGAAAAAGAGAATAAAGAGAAAGGAACAAAACAAGAAAATAAATGAGGAGGAAAAATTGGAAGAAAAGTAAACAAGAGAAAGCGAATCGGAAGAAATGGGAGAGGAAAGAAACAATTTTTTTATAAATAAATAAATAAAAATGGATGAACGAATGAAAACAAAAATAAATAAAAAGAAAGATCGTAAAAAAAAGAAAGAAAGAAAAAGCTAGGATAAACGTAAAATCCGAATAATGTGTGGTAGAGAAGAGAAAAGAAAGAAAGAAAGAAAGAAAGAAAGAAAGAAAGAAAGAAAGAAAGAATTATGAATGGACATAAAACTGAATAATATTTGGTAGAGAAAATAAAGAAAGTAAAAAGAGGAAAAAAAGTAAAAGCTAAGCTTGGCAGAGAAGAGAAAAGAAAGAAAGAAAGAAAGAAAGAACTACCAATAAAAATAAAAGTTAATAATATTTGGTAGAGAAGGTCAAAGAAAGAAAGAAAGAAAGAAAGAAAGAAAGAAAGAAAGAAAGAAAGAATTATGAATGGACATAAAACTGAATAATATTTAGTAGAGAAAAGAAAGAAAGAAAAACTAGGAATAAAAGTAAAAGCTAATAATGCTTGGTAAAGAATCGAAAAGAAAGAAAGAAAGAATGAATGAAAGCAAGCAAGAAAGAAAGAAAGAACTACCATCAAAATAAAAGCTAATAATATTTGATAGAGAAGGTAAAAGAAAGAAAGAAAGAATTATGAATGAACTTAAACTGAATAATATTTGGTAGAGAAAAGAAAAGAAAGAAAGAAAAAAACAAGGAAGAAAAGTAAAAGCTAATAATATTTGGTAGAGAAAAGAAACGTAAAAATGAAAAAATATCTAGGAGTTAATGTAAAAGCTAATAATGTTTGAGAAAAGCAAATAAAAGAAAGAAAGAAAGCCACAAAAAATTAAGAATAAAAATAAAAGCGAATAATGTTTGGTAGAAACGATTAATGTAAGAAAAGAAGTAATTAAAGAAGTATGGAAAATAAAGGGGAAAAAAGAAGAATTAATGCATGAGGAAAAGAATAAAAAACATGAAAATCAAGGGGAAGGAAAAAACTGAGTAAAATAAAAATTGTTAAGGCACATAATGGGAATAGGAGACGAAAGAAACGATGTTTACTGATCTTTAAATGGTAAAAACAATGAATTCACAGTGTGTTTGCCATCGGGTTAAAGATGTCTAGGTGTTGCGAAGACCGGAATTCTCTCTCAAAGGTGAGTTTACAAGGATTGGACAAAAGAGAACGTGGACATAGTAAGATAAAGGATACATAATAAATAACAAAAAGAAAATGCAAGATTTAAATAAATAAATACGAAAGATATAAGTTTTGCCTCTCTCGTGTCAGAGAACTTGCCGGACGCAAAACAGGAAATCAGAGATTTCTGATACGAGATCGAATTCCCGTAGCAAGCGCCCGCACCGGATAACCTTATCGAAGAAAGGTTTTGGGCCATACTAGACAACCCAAAGTAGGAGCGGGGCAAAAGAGCCTTCGATAAAAACAAAATAAATGTGTGTCTGTGTGTGTGTGAGAGAGAGACAAACAGACAGACAGACAGACATACAGACAGAGAGATACGACTGAAGGCTAATTAGGGGGAATTCTGTACCGGACATGAGATTAAAAGTGAGAAAAAGACTGATCGATACAACATAGCTATCATTTCTGGACATTTTAAGAATCTAAAATACCTTATGGCAGAGACTGGCCAAATCAAAACTTCTTTATATCACCATCGCAAACAGAAGAGTTTTATACCACAATCTTCTATATCAAAGTTTGAACATCTACAAAAGTGTATATATATATATATATATATATATATATATATATATATATATATATATACCTGCTTTGATCCAAGAAAAAACCTCAGTGGCGCAATTTCCAAGGGGCGTAACGAAGAAAACGCTGGAAAATCGGCGTCCTGGTAACGGAGAGAGCTATCTATCTATCTATCTATCTATCTATCTATCTATCTCTCTCTCTCTCTCTCTCTCTCTCTATATATATATATATATATATATATATATATATATATATATATATATGTGTGTGTGTGTGTGTGTGTGTGTGTGTGTGTGTGTGTGTGTAAATATGTGTGTGTGTGTTCAGATTCTATATACCGTGTCCGCTCAGAAAGTGTGCGATCGAGGCTCTCCACAATATTCTATGTTTTGAGGTTCATATATATATATATATATATATATATATAAAAATTGTGTATATTTAGGCAGTAATTATTCATTGATGCATGTGTCATTAAATAATATAGACAAGTTTTAATCCCATTATCGTTGAAAGACGAAAGGAAAACACCATATTGACACATGTTTGAATCCAGTCTAAGCTTTCGGCTTACATAAGCCATAATCAAAGATGACAACTACATTTCAATATATCAAATAATACACTGACGAAACAATAATGATTTCAAAGCAACGACAAACTCGTGTATACGAGACGCGGAAGCGAAAATCGCGTCTGGCATTCAGGTCTTCTCCACATGCAAAAAAAAGATATATCCGGGCACGTTTTGGGGGCTAATTCAGTCTTTCCTATGAAATCGTCACATGAAGGTTATCTTGAATGGTCACTCCTCTACATCCTTTTAAACTAATGCAGGTCGTCTATCGGGCTCCATCCTCCGTCCTACAAGCATCCTACAAGCATCTACGCTAAAGACATTACCATTTACTCGTACCTCGATAGTAAGGCTAACAGAACGACATCAAGACCGTGTCGTTAAATAGAGCAAAAGATGGCTGGTCAATTTTAACGCCTCCAAAACTAAACATTTCTCCATCAATCACCTGAGAGATTCCACTCTGACGTCCATCAGCACGGCTGATGTTATCCTTCAAGAAAGCGCGTGAGTATCTTGGCTCAGAGCTTATGAGGCCGACATTTGAGCTTAGATGGTAGACAAAATAGGGAAGTGGATTTTTTGATTGGCTGAGCGGAAAGTGGAGATACGTTATAAATTAACGTTTTTCGGGAGATGCTGTTCAGACGTCGAAGTAGATTGCGTTTGTGCCAACCCACTCCCTCCAGTGTGGAAGGGTCTTTCGAGTGCTGGTTGTTACGTGTCAAAGGAAATGGACGTGTTTTTTTTCGTGTTTGGAAGCAGCTCCCTAATACGTAACCCCCCACTTGAGAAGATGTACCAGTCGACGTGGTTAATGAAATAAAGTTATGCTCGTTGATGTGCTTTTGGTCTCTGAACCCAAAGAACATTTCGCGACACCGACCCAGAGAAGAGGAGAAGTGAAATAAAACGGCTAGCGATCACCGGCCAGGCGTGATGAGACCAACTAACACCCACCTTCCAGGGAAGGGTATACAACAACAAAAAAAAAACTTAAGAAGGCAGTAGACATTGAATTTAAATTTTTGAAGATAAATATTGACTTGAAAGCGAGAAGCCGGAAGAATGTTCCACATGCAGGAAGTGCTAGAAATAAAATATGGCAATAATGACGAGGGCAAATACTGTAAAAAATAAAATAGAGCTAAACTAATTATGTAGCATCGTCCCTCTCATACACGCACACGCCTTCCATGTCCAAGCCAAGACTTTGCCATTTGGTATTTTAAATTGAGACTAAATCCCTTAAAATTTAAGAAGGAATGACTGTTGACTTCCTTAAAGAATTTAAGACATTATCCACCTCTCAAAAAAAAAAAATGATTCTTTATAAATCCTTTTAAATGAAAACTATATCGCTAAACCTCTTTGGGAATACTAAACTAAAATCTCATATTTTCAAATTTCATGATTTTTTCCTTTTTTTTTTAAATTGAAAGTACGGTCCAGAATTTTAAAAAAGATTAAGAAAAACTGATGTAACGTATGGCCGTGTGATCGGCCAGGTTCTTGTAAAATCTCTGTATTTGTCGTACCGAGATTTCAGCCATTTACTTAATATTAACCCTCCCCGACGAAAATTTAAATATCTGTTTTATCAAAGGACATAGCACCGAAATCCGAAGGCGCATAAGAATTACCGAAAGATGACTTCTAAAAGCTAAGCAAAGTATTAGGACAGAGGAAAATGACGTTAAAAACAAAGAAAATAGACTACTTACATTGTTCGGACTAAATAAAGTGTTCGGTTCAAAATTCTAATGTATATCACCTGAAGAAGACCGGAGCGTATAACGGCCAAACGTCGTGAATATGGCAATAATGTTGAGGGCAAATAGTGTAAAAAGTAAAATAGATATAAACACTTATGTAAAATCATTCCTCTTCTACGGGTGTGAATACTGGACCTTCTCCTCACAGAGGAAGAAGAGACACGAGGCAACAGAAATCTGTTTCTACAGGAGGATGCTGGGAATATCATGAACTGAGCATGTGCACATCGAGGTAAAGTCATAAAGAAAATTGGGTAAAAAAAGCACGCTTATATTAAGGTTTAAATTTCTAGGGCATGTAATGAGGGAAGCGGGCTTGGAGAATTTGACACTCACGGGTATATTGAAGGCTAGAAGGACACATAAATGAAGCAAGTATCCTTGTGTAAAATGGATGGAACAGCAGGAACCCGGAGTGATAGGAAGAGATCAAACAAGCCTTAGAGTTGCGGGAGGTGAAACATCGTGGAGAGCCATGAATGGAAAGATCCTCGGTATAGATTGTTGAAGGCCGTAAAAGGTGTCGGCGGAAATGTTGCACAACTCTTTAAAAACGAGATGCAATGAAGCATTTCCTCAACAATTTGCATCTCAGTTTGGAGGCATGAAGGGCAGAATACCGAACTAGATTGTATAAAGGGTAGGTCCAATAATGATTGAGAGAAAGGCTGAAGAAACAAAACTTGGTAAGAGCTACAAAGGATAGGATGTTTTGGAGAGCCATGATCGCACCCAGCCGGAAGGAACACAGCATATAGAATCAGTAAGATGGTAAGAAATATCTATCTTACGCCGTTATAAGTCAACCATTCGTCTATACACTGAATATTTCTGTGAAATATAGTCTCCTGGAGAATGTGATTCTCACAGGTCGAATAGAGGGAAAGAGAGACAAGAGAAAGCAACGCCTGATATACCTGGCAGACCTGAGCAAGTGGATGAGCCCAAAATGCGATTTGCAGGTCAGGAACACAAGAATCAACCAGACTCGGCAGTTTAAATATCTGGGCAGCGTTTTGACAGAGGACGGTAAATGCGACACTGAGATCTATAGACGTAGCTGAACAGATTACTGCGAGACAGGAGGATTTCTTTGGTAACGAATAAAAGAATACTGAGCTGTTACGTGACATCTGTCCTTCTTTACGGCAGCGAATGTTGGACGATTTCCTCAATGATGAAGAAGAGACTCGAGGCGACGGAGATGTGGTTCTACAGAAGGTTGCTAAGGATATCATGGGCCGAGCGTGTGAACAACGATGAGATCTTAGAGATGTTGCAAATAAGGAGGAGGCTTATACTTAATATCAGAAAGAGGCAGCTGAAGGTCCTGGGACGCATAATGTGGAAGGAGGGCCTGGAGAAACTGATACTCACGGGTCGAATAGAGGGGAAAATAGACAAGGGAAAGCAACGCATGACATAACTAGCGGTCTGGATGACAGAACGTGGTCTGTGGAGGTGACATAGGGACGAAACTTATTGAGAGCTACAAGTGATCGGAAATAAGTGGAGAGCGATGATCGCCTACGTCCTGAAAGGACACGGCACATAAAAAGAAAAGAAAGGAGCTTTTGCTATGTATTTAAAGATTCTTGATAAACTCCAAAGAAAAATATACACCGTTATCGGCCCTACCCTGGCACTGTTCAAATTTAGGGTTAACAGTTACTTTCCCCATATATCCCCTATAAACCTCTTCTTCTGTAACCCTCTACCTCGAGTGGATCTTGGGTCTTGTACAAGATGAACATAATTTTTAAAAAAAATGCCACTCCCTCTACCACCGTAAAGTAGCCTCCCTGTGCCTTTTCTACAGGGTACTGCAGAAATGCCTACCACATAATGATAAAATTTTAGCGGCAATGATGTCTTTATCTAGCTAATGTCTTATCTGGGAGGTATTTCTACTACACCTTCTTATTTTAATGTAATTGTTCTGATGCGCTTTCCTCTTTGCAAGCTCGACATTACGAATTCAAGCGCAGTACCAGATTGGCAGTTAGGTCTCATCATTTTACAGTTGAAATTCCTAGATGTAACCTTAAGTTCTATGCTATCAGTTTCTTTTCACGCCCTTCTCGCTTGTGCAAATCTCTTCCAGCTTCTTGTTGCTTGAATATTCAAAAATTTAAATGCATTATCTTCCTGCTTTTTTATTGTTCTCCCGCCTGAATAATTTTTTGCTTTTCCTTACATTCTTTAACTTTCAGTAACTAGTTGAGTCTTAGTGGCTTTATTGCCTTTCTTAGAGTTAAAGGTTTTTAAAAAAAGTATGATCAGAAAGATAAAAACGTATGATTAAGTGATAAGAGTTACATCAATAAAAGATGCTGTGGAGAGCCATGATTGCCTACATGTTGATAATAAAACGAATGAGCCTACGTCTTAATTGATATTTCATGGTGACCAGTGATAATTGTTAGCAGTCTTCTTCTTCTCTGCTTCACAAACAATAATGAGAAATAAAAAAAATATATTGCCCGCAGAAAGTTAAACGATTACATAGATGAAAAGCCCAAATGATTCGCTTCAACATCTGCGACCCTCAAAGTCTTTGCAAGTGTTCATTTTAATGAAGAGTTCCTGACCTTCAAGCGAAACTCCGGGCCAACAATATCGTCACCATCCATTTTTCTTCTTTTTTTTTTTCCTTTTTTCATTTCTTTCCATTTTTATCTACTTTTTTGTTTTGTTTTAACAGCTCCAGTGTGTCATAATGCGGAAGAGAGTTGATGAAATATACGAACTAGAAACAATAATTCTTCCTTATATTTCACTCGTTGGGCTATCCGTCCCTCCTCAAGTGTATCATCTGATAATATTTAACTACTTTCGTACCAAAAAAAAAGTAATGACAAAACCAAAACAGTGTCTGATCCAACCGATTAATAATACGTCTGGTGTTGTAAATTCTCTTCACGCAGCATCTTCATCTTCGTTGTTTTAATAATTTACGATTCAATAGGCAGCATCTATGTCTTGGTCAAATGCGTAACTTCATTAAATTGCATGATATGAGTTATTTAATGCCGGTAAGATTTTTAGGAGAGGTTCGTAAGAATAGAATAAATATTTGTATAAAATGAGGTTACTGATCAGATTTCATTGACGTATTTTTGTAAAGAGGGTTTTTGTAGAGACTTTTGTTTGCTTTGATCTGTTCTGTTTTAAGGCATATCTACACATCAATGGCTTATATAATGTCAACAAGATTTTTACGATAGGTTCGTATGAATAGAATATGTAATCTTTGTAAGAAATCAATTTGCAGATCAGATTTCATTGACGTATTTTGGTTTTTGTAAAGAGTCCTGTTTGGTTTGGTTTATTTTGTTTTAAGGCATATCACGCTCAATGAGTTAAGACCGACAAGAATTTTAGAATGGGTTCGTATGAATAGAATATGTATTCTTTGGTTTAGATTGGTTTTCCCTCCTATATGGCAGTGAATGCTGGACAATAGATAAAGAAGAAGCGAAGCAACATAAGAAAAAGAAAAGAGTACTGAAGTGTTACTTAATATCAGTCCTATATCGCAGTGAATACTGGACAATCTCATCATAGATGAAGAAGAGACTTGAAGCAAGATAATCAAAGAAAATAGTACTGAACTGTTATGTAATATCAGTCCTCCTATATGGCAGTGAATGCTGGACAATCTCCACACAGGTGAGGAAGAGCCTTGAAGCAAGATGATCAAAGAAAATAGTACTGGACTGCTATGTAATATCAGTCCTCCTATATGGCAGTGAATGCTGAACAATCTTCTCACAGATGAAGAAGAGACTTGAAGGAACAGAAACAAAGAAAAGAGTACTGAACTGATATCCGTCCTCCTATAGGGCAGTGAATGCTGGACAATCTCCATAAAGTTGAAGAAGAAACTTGAAACAACAGAAATATGGTTTTACAGGAGAATGCTATAGACAAAACATGTGAACAGTGATGTTTTAGAGAAAATGGAAACAAAAGGGATGCTTTTACCTAACATCAGAAAGAGGGTTTAGCAAATTTGATACTCACAAGATATACTGAAGGCAAGGGGCCAGAGGAAAACAAAGCATAACCTTCCTAGCGAGCTTGAGTAAATGGATGGCGGAACGGGGTTTAGGAGAGATAGCAAAAAGGCAACACATATTAGGATATACAAAAGTGAGGAAATTGTGGAGACCCATGATCATTAACGTCCTGAAGGAACAGGAGACCCGTAGAGGAAACAGAAGGAACTTGAACAGCAGATCAGGGTTAAGGAGAGATAACGAAAATACCTTTATGAAGAGCAACAAAAGGACAGGACATTGTGGAGAGCCATAATTGTCAACGCCCTGACGGAACACGGCCCATAGGAGAGACAGAACAAGGTTGATTAAATGGATATTAGAACAAGGTCTAGGGAAAATAACACGAAGACAATATTTATGATGAGCAACAAAGGGTGGACATTGTGGAGAGCCGTGATCACCAACGTTATAAAGAGACCCAAAGAAGAAGAAGAAGAAGAAGACATATACACGAAGGAAGGCAAAAGACATCGCTAAGCCTGACTGCTTATTCTAGATTCTCCAGTGCACAAGGCCATGGGGGAGGTTGATAAGAGTGACAGAATGTTACCCATGCAGTAGTCCACACTCGTTACATTGCTGAAGTAATCTAATGGAAAAACAAATGTTGATATGCATTGTTCCAGTACTGCTGCTGTTGTTTGCGGGTATCGGATGAACACAGCCATAAAATGACTTCGGGAATCCAATTTTTCCTGGGGCTGACACCCGAAGCTCTCATCATGAAAGAGTATAGACGCATGTCAGTGAGGATTTCAAATTCACAGTACTGTACTACTTACGAAACAGGATACCGGAATATTATAAAATATGCTAACAAGATGATTCGCTGTAGCTGAATGGTACAGCACGCCAGGCAAAATGACGGTTTCCGTATAGTAATAGATGTTCGATTCCTTTCTACGAAATTTCTCGAACATTCAAGTCGGTTAATGTAATTAATACTGTTTAATTTATAAACAGAGCATTTACTTAAATAAAATATATCTATTAAAATAACGTATAAGCTACATATATATATATATGAGAGAGAGAGAATCAGTCGTTATCTTCTGTCTTGATAATGCGTGTTCTTTTATTGTTCCATCTCCTTAATATTGTTTACCACATATTTTCTCATACACAGTAAACACCTACGGGCGTCTTAGTGGATTTATTGCCTTGCTTGAGGTGAAATAATTAACAGAAGATGAGACGTTCTATGAATATTTCTTCACCGCTTATATATATATATATATATATATATATATATATATATATATATATATATATATATATATATATATATATATATATATATATATATATAAAAAAGACATTTGTTATGTTTACACGTTCTTTTTATAGAGAAAAAAATATTTAAGTAAGTGATTTGTTCATAACAAACAGTATTAACAACATTTACCGGCGTGAATGTCCGAGAAAATTTCATGGAAAATATGCGTCCTCCGACAGGAATCGAACCTGTATACAGAACCGCCATATAGCCTGGCGAGTTTTTACCGATTTCGCCGCGGTGGACCGTTTCGGTTGGCAAAGTCGATTTTACAGTTTTTAAACTACAATTCTCCATGATTTTCTCTCATACATTCATATCTGCTCGATGCGTATCCAAATGTAAACAAAAGACGTCATACATTATGAAATGAACAAAGTCCGACAATTATTTTAAGCCATTTTTTTTTTTTTTTATACGTTCTTTTTATAGATTTACTCTTTTATGTCCATTTCATAATACATATATATATATATATATATATATATATATATATATATATATATATATATATATATATATATATATATATAGGATGTCTGACGCTCATCATCTCGAGAGTTACTCTTTGCGGCTACTCGGCCTCACATTGACTGCTGACCTGAGATGGAACAAATAAAGTGAGTCAATAGCTTCGTCAAAATTTCGATAAACAAAAACACTATTTTTAAGAAAGTGCCCAGTACAAAGTAGAGCAAATAATATTTATTCGAAAATTATAACCATTTTGTTTCAACACTTCTGGTGTCTTGTCAAGTGATTGTATATGCATACATACACACGTACATATATATATATATATATATATATATATATATATATATATATCGTGACTCCCCACCTAATGAAACGTTAAAAAAGATTTTCTTACGTTGAAACAAGATGTACAGTTTTGTAGTAGGTATGTGCATATTCTAATGTAACACTGCATAATAAATAAATATTTATTGCCCTACTTTTGTATTGAGCCCAGTTTTAAATTAATGTTTTGAACGCAGAAATATTCGTTCTTTTACATTTGGCTATATATCTATATCTATCTATCTATCTCTCTCTCTCTCTCTCTCTCTCTCTCTCTCTCTCTCTCTATATATATATATATATATATATATATATATATATATATATATATATATATATATATATATATATAGTGTAACCCGGATATAAGCGAGTTGTCGAGACCGAAGAAGAAGTCTCTTATATGCGGGTTTATCTTATATCCGGGTTTGGTCTCTTATATATACATTAACACAGGCTCTAATTTGGGACCAAAAAAATATATCTTATATCCGGGTTTCTCTTATATCCGGGTCTCTTATATTCGGGTTACACTGTATATATATATATATATATATATATATAGGAAAATTTCTCAGAGTTAACCTGTAGATAAGACAATTATTAAAAATATTAATGACAATAGGAAAACAGTATTAATTGCTGACGCGTTTCGTCCAATGTGGACTTTCTCAAAGCAAGAAACGAAATGAATTTAATTAAACAAGATAACTAATAAAAACAAAAGACAGAGTGTTCTTAGGAACTGGAATGTAGAGAACGCTATTTTCATATTGTTAACTGAAAATAACGCCAGTTAATGTCACGTGTGGAGAATATTATCTGTGTTGGCGGATTTAACAATATATATATATATGTTCGATCTTCAAGGAAATGGAATGACAACTGAATTTTGATCTAAAATTATCACTGTATAAGGTTGATCTTTGTGATAAATAATACAAAATTCAGCGCATCGACAAAGAAGTAAAATAAATACTTGCTGTATGAATTAAATGCTTCTTTCATCGTCAGGTTAAAAATATATTGGTACACCTTAGTGGGTGCTGAAAAGTAAATGCTACTACTGGTCTAATGTCCAAATTGCGAGATGTTTTTTTTTTCTAAGGTTTCTTAGTCAGGTCGTGAAATTTCAGTACCCCAACTCGTGTGTCCCATTCGATAATCTACAATCTTTTCCCGCCCTCGCCCTATTCTGTTCCAAACGGCAATAATTCGTCTTCTCTTTTAATCTCCCTCTTGTTACTCCTCCGGATATTCCCCCCTCTCGCTCTCTCTCTCTCTCTCTCTTTGCTGATCACTCTTTTCTTTATCCCTCCTTTCTTAAAGATTTTGCCTTCTCTGCATAAAATGTCTTTCTTCTTCTTATCTCTCTCCTCTCTCTATCTCGCTTGCTTTCTTTGTCTCTCTCTCTGTGACTTATTCTTTCTTTGCTCTTGGCTCCAACGATGGAGTCTGAAAAGATATTTTGATGAGTATGCAAGTGCTATTCGAAAAAAGCGCAGGTGCGTGTATCCTGTTTCTTCGAATAGCGATTTCAGATTCCCATCTCTATTACCATTAATGGCATTTTCTGCCGGGCACTATTGCAAAAAAAAAAAAAAAAAAAAAGAAGAAGAAAGAAAAGAAAAAAATCGGCTTGCTAAATTAACAAAATATGAAGTATATTAAATGAAAAAAAAACAAAAAAACAAAAAACAAAACCGGAACCAGAAGGTGAGTCTTTAAATAGCCCCAGTCAAAGACTCGCCTACTGTTAAGGAAATGTATTATTCTTCAAATTCTTCTTCTTTTTAAAAATTCTGTGAGTGTGTGTACTTATCAGTCTCCCGCTTAGAGGTATGACATAATGGTTTCAGAATCTGAAAGACAGAAACATTTCTTTAATACTAAACTGCAAAGCAACAATCAATAAAAAAGAAAAAGAAAAAAGTTGGAATTCGACAATATCTTCCTTGTCATATATATATATATATATATATATATATATATATATATATATATATATATATATATATATAGGATTTAATTGATTTCAGCTGAAGAAAGCAAATCTCGATTTATTTGATGGCAAGTAAACTTCATAGATAGCTAACCAGATAAAATAACCAGTAAACCCCAACGATTGTAATAATTTAGTATATATGTTAAACTCGGCAAATTCAAGAACAGGCATGAATTTCTAAAGAACCGTTTCGTCTTTACTTTGAATATTGTTGCCGCATCTGGTTTGGCGCTCCTGTTATATATTTAGAGATTCTGGATAAAATCCAAAGAAGGATGTACAATTGTATTGGGCCTTACCGGTTATCTTTCCTTCTGTCTCTTGCCGGCCGCCGTAATGTAGTTCCCTGTAACGTTTCTAGAAATAATTTCATGTTAATTGTTATGATGAACATTCCTCTGTGACATGAAGACTTTATGAATGTAAATGCAATAGGAGATAAACTGGCGGCAAAGAATCATCATTTTACAGTAGAAATAGAGAGATGTAACCGTAAGTTCTATGCTAAGAGTTTCTTCTTCCGCACTTGTCTCTTGGGGAATTCTCCTGTCGCTTCTAGTTTCCCTTGAATTCAA
The DNA here is from genome assembly GCA_964036315.1 of Acanthosepion esculentum. Classification (NCBI taxonomy): domain Eukaryota; kingdom Metazoa; phylum Mollusca; class Cephalopoda; order Sepiida; family Sepiidae; genus Acanthosepion; species Acanthosepion esculentum. The sequence continues at coordinate 71,344,002 of OZ038510.1, forward strand.
TTTTTATCTTCAAAATTTTAAATGCAATGTTACTCGCTACCTTCTTAATAGTGTTTTTCTTTTTCTCATATTCTTTCACACTCTGTAACTCCTTGTGTCTTAGTAGATTTATTGCCTTGCTTGGGATGAAATGATTAAATACAATGTCAATCGTTATATTTTGTCTTCTTAATTCCTCTTCTTTTGTTGTTCTCTCTCCTAAATAGTGTTTTTCTTTTTCTCATATTCTTTCACGTTCAGTAACCCCGTGTGTCTCAGTAGATTTATTGCTTTACTTGGGATGAAATGATTAAATGCAATGTCAATCGTTATCTTCTGTCTTCTTAATTCCTCTTCTTTTATTGTTTTCTCTCCTTAATAATGTTTTTCTTTTTCTCATATTCTTTCACACTCAGTAACTCCTTGCGTCTTAGTAGATTTATTGCCTTGCTTGGGATGAAATGATTAAATGCAATGTCAATCGTTATCTTCTGTCTTCTTAATTCCTCTTCTTTTATTGTTCTCTCTCCTTAATAGTGTTTTTCTTTTTCTCATATTCTTTTACACTCAGTAACTCCTTGCGTCTAAGTAGATTTATTGCCTTGCTTGGGATGAAATGATTAAATGCAATGTCAATCGTTATCTTCTGTCTTCTTAATTCCTCTTCTTTTATTGTTCTCTCTCCTTAATAGTGTTTTTCTTTTTCTCATATTCTTTCACACTCAGTAACTCCTTGCGTCTTAGTAGATTTATTGCCTTGCTTGGGATGAAATGATTAAATGCAATGTCAATCGTTATCTTCTGTCTTCTTAATTCCCCTTCTTTTATTGTTCTCTCTCCTTAATAGTGTTTTTCTTTTTCTCATATTCTTTCACACTCAGTAACTCCTTGCGTCTTAGTAGATTCATTGCCTTGCTTGGGATCAAATGATTAAATACAATGTCAATCGTTATCTTCTGATTCCATAATTCCTCTTCTTTTATTGCTCCCTCTCCTTAACAGTATTTTCCTTTCTAATATTCCCTAACAGTCAGTCACCCCTTGCGTCTTAGTGATTTATTGCCTTGCTCGGGGTGAAATGATTTAAAAAAAGAATCCCAAGCATTTAAAATGGTTACTGAAAAAAGTATAATATTTACATCTCTAACGGTTACAATATGAAAATTTGCTTGATACTTTGCTTGTTAATGAATGATTGATTTTAAAAATGGAGGAAAGTGGTTGCAGAGAGGGAAACTAATCCTCCCAACCAAGATTTTGTAAACGATTTTTAAGCCTTGAAATTTGAGGATTTTGACAGATCCAGGCCATATAAATACACAGTTATTTTTGTATATATTGTGGCATGTCAGAAAGTGCCAGATAAACGCGAACCTCACGAACCGCTTTCCAATGCTCTGTCAGAAATCTGTTGTTGGCAGGACCACAGTAATTAAAGCCCTCTTTTTCTCAGGCTCCAATCGTCAGATCCGTCAAAGGCTAATGTCCAGCGCCCACAGTACTGACATGGCCAAATTCCAAACAGAGAATCGACCACGATGACCAAAGGGGAGCGCCGGGAGCTAATAAGCTCTGTTTGGTTTGCTGCGACCCGGTAAAGTCTTTTAAATATTCTGCCGCGCTGGGCGCTGAGTGAATTAAACGACTTAACAAGTTATTGGCATATTAGAAAGACGGGACCGTACAATCTAGTGATTAATCGTTATTCACTGTTTTCGCCTTAGTGCACAAGTTTTAAAGATGCAACCTAGGCGAGTGTAGACGACATACATTACAATCCTGCTGGGGTGGTAATAATTGATCTTCTTAGAAGACGGTTATACTTGCCAGGTTTATCAAGAAATACCAATAATGACACAATAATAATAATAATAATAATAATAATAATAATAATAATAATAGTGAGAACAAAAAGGATATGTAGAAGGAGGAGACGAAGGAAGCCAGGGAGAAGACGGCGAAGAATGAAGATAATAATAATAATAATAATAATAATAATAATAATAATAATAGTGAGAAGAAAAAGGAGATGTAAAAGGAGAAAACGAAGTTAGCCAAGAAGAAGATGGCGAAAAACGATAATAATAATAATAATAATAATAATAATAATAATAATAGTGAGAAGAAAAAGGAGATGTAGAAGGTGAAGACGAAGATAGCCAAAAAGACGCCGAAGAATGAAGATAATAATAATAATAATAATAATAATAGTGAGAAGAAAAAGGAGATGTAGAAGGTGAAGACGAAGATAGCCAAAAAGACGCCGAAGAATGAAGATAATAATAATAATAATAATAATAATAATAATAATAATAATAATAGTGAGAAGAAAAAGGTGATGTAGAAGGAGAAGACGAAGAAAGCCAAGGAGAAGACGGCGAAGAAGGACAATAATAATAACAATAATAATAATAATAATAATAATAATAATAATAATAATAATAATAATAATAATATGTAGGCCCAAAAATATGTCACACCGAAGCAATATATGCATCAGCTATAACAATTGAGGAAAGAGAACAATTCCCAAAATCACAACCAATAAAACAGAAACTCAAAATTATTGAACTCTACAATGCAGCACTCAAATTATTTCTGGATGAAATAGACTCGCATATAATTCTCGACGAAGCAATATATGCATGAGCATTAGCAGCAACTAAGAAATTAATTGATAAAAAAGGCAGTCTTACAGACATGAAGACCCACCTTAGAAAAGAAAAGTAAAGAAAGAGATTGATCAAGTTAGAAGTATCAGTAATTGATGAACTGGCAAGAGGAACAAATCTAAGGATTAGAAAAGACAGAAGAATCAAAAGAAAATATTAAATTAGGAATGAAAATGAAATTCTATCAGCTAAAGAAGAAATAAAGCAAACAATACAACTGAAGTCTCAAAGAATCAGACGCTATGAAAAAAGATCAAAATTCTTCAAACAGAACAATAGCTTTAAAACCGATGCGAAGAAATTTTAGAGAAATAGGCAAAGCTAAAATTGAAATGACACCGCCCTACGCCCCCGCCAACAATGGAAGAGGTCATACAGATCTGGGAAAAACACGGGTTTGCCCGAAAGAACATAACAAAGTCGCAGATTGGATTACCCAAGAGGTAGAACGAATGAAAAATAAACCGAAACAAAGATGGCGGTAATGTTGAATGTGCACTGGAAAAAAAAGCACATGACTAAAAATCACCAGGAATAGGTAAAATTCGTCAATTTTTACTCTATTATCTAAATACAGCACACAAAAAACCCTAACCAACTACTAGAATTCCGGCCAGATGAATTACCTCCCTTTACCCACGAATGGTAACACAAATGTCCAAAAAAATCTACAGACCAATTACATGTCTTCCCACTACTTATAATCTGTTAACATCTATTCTGACAAAACATGTATATGTACGAATTCTCCTCGATGTCAGTGAATTTCCTTAAATACAGGGTGTTCCAAAATTCTTGGGTACATTTCAAGTCCTCATATCTGCTGAATTGTGAATGGTATTAAGATGAAACTGGTACCATTTAAAGCCAAATTCATTAAGTTTTTTGTAATTCTAATGATCTTTTTCAGATCTAGTAATGGCGTTCACTCAACCAGAAAAGGCATTTTGCGTCCTTGAATTTGCAAAAACTGAATCATGGACAACTGTTCAACGTGATTTCCCAGGACTCCAGATCTGACAGCCTGCGATTTCTTTTTGTCAGGGTTTATGAAAGGACTGGTCTATGTGCCTCCCTTCCAAAAGACGTGGATGAACTGAAGGTCCGAATAACGGAAGCTGTTGCAACCATCGACAACGCAGTGTTGGAACGCGTTTGGCATGAATTGGACTATCGGCTTGATGTGTGTCGTGTGACCAACGGTGCTCACATTGAACACCTTTGAACATTCCATGGAAAACTTGAGATTAAATTCTTTCAGAATATGTCAGGCGCGTTTTTATATCCTTAATAGTTTTCGAGATATTCAATATAAAAATGTGCCCAAGACTTTTGGAACACCCTGTATATCACCTGGAAATCTTCGCTTTAAAGAAATACAGAAATTGTCCTCACACGTACAGCTCACACATTACGAAGAGCGTTATCTATGTAAATTGTGTGTGATCTTTTTTTTTAATTTTTTAATATTATCAATAAAAATACTATGAAGTCATATTTGACCGTAGGTCTCTGTGCATGATGGGATGTCGAGATTTATTTTTACGTTAGTCGACTTTGGTGTCATATACACATATAGGAACGGACTTAGAATGGAGTTATTTATAACTACGCACAACCCGTATGGTTATGGGCTGCTTTTGTCAAAACCTGTGACCATATTGTGCACATTTGGCTGTAATGCATGTGCCTGATATACCTTTATCAGACTGGATGTCTTGATTTTGTGAGCCAGTTCTAATTGAACTACTCCTCTGTCTCCTTTCGATCTGGGTACATACAGACGATAAACGTCAGATTGGGGATGATGCATGCGGTGGGAAGAGAGCAGCTTTATCGTTTTGGCATCCATTCGATTAATGTCAGCAATATTTTAGTTAAGGATATTGAAAATATATTGTACCACAGGGACAGGCAATGTATTTATGGCTGATATTCTGTTCTTTGAATTCAGATCGGTATTCAGTAGCAGACTTACATGCCTGTAGTACTCCTTTCTTACCTTCTCCTTCATTTAGGTATGCTGTATTCCATCTCCTTTGCTAATTCCTAGGTACCTATGGGCTTCTTCTTGTTCCAGTTGTTTAATCACTGTGACAAAATCTAAATCTATCGAGTGTGTTTCTGTAATTCTCCCTTTCTTGAATGTTACTTTTTGTTATGGTCCATTTTAGGACCAAGGAAGAACAACACGAACACAAGAGTAGAAATAAAGAAGATATATTACACGGAATAATAATACAAGATGTGGAAGGTGTTAGTATGACTGTCAGTCTGGTTTGGAGTGAACTACTATCGGATCGACTCGATTCGTCTCTCTCTCTCTCTTGAGAGGCGTAGTATACATAGTGTTAGGAAGAGTTCATTCTGTAGTTATAGGTAAGGACCCATAACACTTTTGCACATTTATCTCATCCGAAATCCATATGTCGTCACTGAAACATTTTACAGTATTCAGGAGTCCCTTTCAACTCATTGGCATCTTTTGCAAAATGTCTGAGATTATCCATGCAAAGCTGATTATTAAGTACTTTCTTGTTTACAATAGCTATTATTGGTGAATTCATGTGAAAGAGGGATTAATGATAGATAAAAAAGAAGGGGTTGACAGGGAGTCTCTTTGAAAGATTCCTTGTCGGATATTCAGGCAGTTGGAAGTGGCAGTGCCTCTGGTGTGATTGAGGCATTTTGTGGTTTTTCACATCCCCACGCTGTGTTCTTTGAATTCAGATCGGTATTCAGTACTAGGCTCACATGCCTGTAGTACTCCTTTCTTACCTTCTCCTTCGTTTAGGTATGCTGTATTCCATATCCCTCGCTAATTCCTAGGTACCTATAGGCTTCTTCTCGTTCCAGTTTCCTATTCTTTGTACCAAAATCTAAATCTCTTGAGTGTGTTTCTGTAATTCTTTGTTACTTTTGCACATTTATCTAATCCGAAATCCATACCTATATCGTCACTGAAGCATCATATTACGGTTGATCCTTCAACTCATTGTCGTCTTTCGGAAAGAGTTTGGGATCAGCTATATAGAGTAGGTTATTGAGTACTTTCTTGTTTGTAACCATGGATATTATTATTATTATTATTATTATTATTATTATTATTATTATTATTATTATTATTATTCGCAGTCTCCTTCTATAGGATAGTCGGAAAGTCTTGTCACCCCTACATAATATAATTTTTTTTTATCAGATGGCTGACACGAGCTCTTACTGTTTCGAAGAGAGCTAGGGCGTGAGAAAACGTTCGGACCACCCTGTACATAATCATTTTCTTCTATCAACATTATTATTATTATTATTATTATTATTATTGGCTTTCTTCGCTGTCCTCTTGTCTATCTTCGTCTTCTCCTTCTACATCTCTTATTTCTTCTCACTATTATTATTATTATTATTATTGGTGGTAGTAGTAGTAGTAGTAGTAGTAGTAGTAGTAGTAGTAGTAGTAGTAGTCTTCAATGTCTACTTCATGGCTACCTTCGTCTTCTACTTTTTCTTATCCCTATTATTATTATTATTATTATTATTATTATTATCGTCCTTCGTCGCCGCCGTCTTCTTGGCTCCCTTCGTCTTCTTCTTCTACATCTCCTTTTTCTTCTCATTATTATTATTATTATTATTATCATTATTATTATTATTATTATTATTATTGTCCTTCTTCGCCGCCGTCTTCTTGGCTACCTTCGTCTTCTCCTTCTACATCTCCTTTTTCTCGTCATTATTATTATTATTATTATTATTATTATTATTATTATTGTTATTTTTCTTCTTCTTCATTTCCTTCTACATCTTTTTCTTCTGACTATTATTGTTATTAATATTATTATTATCTTTATTTTTCTTCTTCTTCTTTTTCTTCTTCTTCTTCTACTACTTCTTCTTCTTCTTCTTCTTCTTCTTCTTATTATTATTATTATTATTGTTTTCTTTGCCGTCTTCTTCATGGCTACTTTCGTCTCCTTCTACATCTTTTTCTTCTCACTATTATTGTTATTAATATTATTATTTTTTTTACTATTTGTAGTAGTAGTAGTATTATCAGTGTCCTTCTTGATTACCTTCGTCTTCACCGTCAAGATCACCTTTTTCATCTCAATATTATTATTATTATTATTATTATTATTATTATTATTATTATTATTATTATTATTATTATAACTGTCCTTCTTCGCCGTCTTCTTACTTGGCTATCGTTTTCTCTTCCTGCATCACTTTTTCCATCTCTCAATTATTATTATTAAAGCCATGCCCCTTATTTTCTTTTCCATTCGTCTCTTCTTTGTATATCTGCTTTTTCTTCTCATTACAGTTATTATTTACATCTATTTTTTTTCATTTTGTACATACACATATTTGTATGTGCGCCTGTACGCATGCGCGTGTGCATTTGTAAATACACACCTCTGACTCTTACTACTTGGCGGATGTTAAATAAATATTATGGCTGTTGTCTCTTAAGAAAATGATAATCTAACAACTGCAGTCCCTATCCAATCTGGACTAATCTCAACCAGCGTTCTTCCGAAAAAAAAAGAAGGAGGAAATATATTTGTAGAGTGAGATATATAGGTATAGATAAATAAATAAAAAAACAACAAAAACTTGTATACTTTGTGCCTCATTTGACAACGGAATTGTCCCATTAGATAAACATCGATAGCCATTCACATGGGATTATTTACTTCTCAAACCTATCTTTATCGATTTCGATGTTACACTTATCAAAGTAGAACCGCTTCCCGCGAAATATCTCTAAGAATCTCTTCTTTATTCTTGTCAAAGTTCCAGCAGTACTTATTTCGTCACGATATAGTTAATCATTAGAATGAACGAAACCTCAGATATCCTGGTTTTGTTTCTTGATATTTTTTTCATTTTACATGAGATATACTGGGTTGAGGAAAATATTTTTTACACTTATAATAACCCTCTTCTCTCAGTAAAAATTCTTGATCACTGACAATAAACTTTTCTCGTTATTTTCCGTACAGAAAAATAACTATATAAGTGTAATGTCAATCGAAATCTCCAGTTGACTTGATCTATCCACTTCTCTTCTCCACATACTTTCACCTTTCATTCCTATCTGCTCTCGCTCCAAATCTTCTGTAACCCCCTTGCCTTGATCGATCCACTATCTTTCTCCACATCCTCTCCTTTATCACTCTTATCTGTTCTTCCTCCAAACCTTCTGTAACCCCTTGCCTTGCTTGGGGTGATAAGCTTAAAAAAAAAAAATTAAAAGCGCACTTAAGGAATTTATGCTTTAGCAAAAACAATTTTAACGTCTGATTCCCCCCATACAAAAAAAATCAGATTTAGCCCCAACAATAGACACCTTAATTAGCAGCGCCTTAGTATCTAATTAAGCCCCTACTATAGACATTTAAATTTGCTCCCTACTTCTAGCATCTTTTTAACACCCCCCTTCTTAACATCTGATTTAGCCCCCTACTTTTAACATCTGATTTCACCCCCTTCTTAACATCTGATTTAGCCGCCTTCTACAGACTTCTGAATGAATTACCCCCTACTGTAGACATTTGAATTAGCCGCCTACTTTCATCATCTAATATAGCTTCCAACTATAAGTAAAATTAAAATTCCTAAGTGAAAATGGTCATTAACTAAAGGTATCTTAATTCCAATTGTAAAGAAAGTATATATATATATATATATATATATATATATATATACATATATATTATTTAGCAAAAACAATTCGTGGTTTGTGCACATAAATATTATTAAATCCTTTGGAGATACAATCTCAAAGAGGGCACTTGAATTTGCAAACTATGTTGGTTTTTTGCAAATATTTATGTTGGTCAAACCACAAACTCGCTTTCACGATGCTTGACTCTACATTTGAAAACATAGCCGATTAATGTCACCTGGAGTATACCGACTCCAGAGTTTTTTTAGACAAACCCTCCGCAAATACATCTTCCACACATATATATATATATATATATATATATATATAAATTGTACTCATGAATACAGCCCACACTTTTCGGAGGAACATGCCAATTGAAAAATGCCTCTGGAACATGCCAATTGAAAATAACAGGGAAATAAAAGCCAACAGACCTAAGAAAATTGCTATAAATTAAATGACAATTCTCATTTAGGGTATAAGAACCATAATTAAACCCGGCTCTAAAGGATACAAATCAGGAAACATACCATGCACAAATGATAGTAGTAGTTGTATTATTATTAGTAGTAGAACTAGTAATAATAATAATAATAATAATAATAATAATAATAATAATAATAATAACCACAACTGGAATTAACTCTAAAACTACAACAATCGGATTGCAATCTTAACTCACAAAAACCAATGACCCTCTGCTACAAATGGTAAAACACCACTCTATCAACAAAGAAACTGCACTCTTCAAGAAACAGCTTAATATACCGGAATTCCTACCACAAAAAAAAACGAGTCGAATACTATCCATGCCAAACGAGTAAAGCAGAAAGCAAAGTAACTTGGCCAAATGTTATGGGAACTTACCCATAATAATAATGGACTATTCCGGACATCATAAATACTGCGACTCAAGAGGGAGCAGCAGTCAGAGTCAATTCAGAATCAGAGTCGAGTCAGACGATTACTGTAAAATATTGGAATAGTGATACATGTCGAGACAACATAGTTCACTCGAACCAAATCTGATAGTCATTACTAATACTTCTACTTCTTTTGTACATATTTCTGTTTGTAATATATCTGTGTTATTCCATACCTGTGTTCGAGTTATTCTTCATTGGTTCTACCTTGGACCATCACCATGGAACAAGGAACATGGACCATAACACCAAATGAAATTAGAAAAAGATTGGGACGACAAGGCTTAACATGGCAAATACCTAAAAAGAACGAAAAAAGCAAATGTGGACTAACAGAAAACACATCCGTGGCTGAGGAGCATTGGGTTGAAAGCTGAGACAGAAGACCTATTATTGCAGCTTAGGACCAAAGCCTCGCAACCGGATCCTGTCAATGTCACATAATCAAGGATGGACCTGACCCAAAATGCCGGATCAACTGAAAACAGGATGAAACTGTCTACCATATTAATCTTAGGATGCCCGGAACTAGCAAAACATGAATATACCCCCAGACATAACAAGACTGCGACATATTTGCACTTGAAGATATGCAAGAAGCACAAAATCGAAATCACTGAGAGATGCTATGAGCATCAACTACACACAGTTACCCAAAATAACGATGTAACTATTCTCTATGACATGCCAATTCAAACTGACATAGAAATAGCTGCCAAGAGAACCAATATTATCATAAAAGACAAGAAATTCAGGAAGTATATGCTTAGTGACATAGTAGTACCATCTGAGAGAAACACCACTGTTGAGATGTTGAGTGTTTCCACGTGAGTATCTGGTAATAACGAACTGGTATATTCATAGAGGTATTTACATCAGAGAGATTAGTAGTAGAACGAACGTAGGTTAGTAGTAACAATAAGTAATAGTAATAAAGTCCAACGGTATCTTCCGGTCGAGAAACGGAAGTGTAACTGATCACTACAAAAGTCTCACTCTGCACTGCACTGCTCGCAGTCTCTAGAACTATTGTTCTATTTATAATAATAGGATCAGTCTATTGTGGTTGTGAAGGTGGGTGCGCCCCAACAACCACCATGAAAATTATCGAGAAATTGTCCAAATAGAAGAACTGAGACTGTACCAATAGTAATCGGAGAACTAGACCTCGAGAAAAGGAATGAACAATTTTACTAACAGTATCCCAAGTAACATCTATATACAAGCTGCCCAACTGATCACCTTACTAAGGACATCCCATATATTAAAGAAAGTGCTATCAGTTAGATAAGAATTCTCCTATGGAGCCTAAGGACTATTGTTTGGACCCGGCTTTCCAGGATACAAAGCAAGAAACATAACAAACGCAAATAATAATAATAATAATAATAATAATAATCTCTAATATAAATCAGCTTGTCTCTCCCTCCCATCGTTAGTTAGTACCTTAGTTCGCACGACCGTTACGACCTGCTAATACCTAATAAATAATGGAGTATTCGCGTGAAAACACAAAAGACATATCAAAGACGCTAATTTGTTTCAGTGAGAAAATTAAAGAAAGAAAAACGAAGGGATGCTAAAAGGATTGAACTTCTGTTTCACTGAATTAGGAAAAGGGGTCAGTTTGAAATCTTTTCATTTGTAAACGCTTATTTATAAATGAATTCATTGATAAAAGTGTTAGCAAGTCATGTTTAATAGTTTAAGCTTGGAATAATGACACCATCATCAGGTATCAACCCATAAAATTATTGCGCAAACATTATCAATGATTGTCAATAACCCCAATAAATTTCCAGATCGTGTCATTGAATGTATTACATATTTTCTACCAAAAATGGTTGAAACATATGATCCAAAAAATTATAGACCAATAACATGTCTGCCCTCCACATATAAATTGATCACGTCTGTTCTGACAAAATGTACTTACTCTTTTCTCGATGAAAACAACAATCTTCCCCCGAAACAGAAGGCATGTTAGAAAGGTCCATATAGTCGCAAAGATCTACTAATTAATAAATAAGATGATCTTGAAAAATTGCAGGAAAAAGGTAGAAATCTTAGCAATGCTTGGATAGATTACTGTAAAGCCTTTGATAGTGTGCCACAGTCTTGGATCCTTAACGATTTTGGAATATACAAAGTTGATCGTAAATTTCTTTAAATATAGAATGGAACTGTTGAAAACATTATGCATAAATCAGAGTAAGTTATAGACCAATAACATGTCTGTGCACCAGATGTAAATTTATCACGTCTCTACTGACAAGCTGTACTTACACTTCTCTAGATGAAAACAACATTCTTCCCCTGGAACAGAAGGGATGCGGGAGAGGTTCATATGGTTGCAAAGATCAATTACTCATAAACAAAATGATCCTGGGAAATTACAGGAAAAGAGGTAGTAATGTCACCACAGTATGGATAGATTACCCGAAAGCCTTCGATAGTGTGCCACACTCCTAGATCCTTAAGACTTTGTAAATGTACAAATCACAGCAAAGGTACTGCCTCTTGCATTTGTTTGAATATTCGACGAGGAATCTTTCAAGGCATCAGTGGTTACGTCATGCAGGATTAAACTGTGAAATCGAAGGTTTTATTCTTTCTGAACAGGACCAATGTTTGCTAACTAGAAATTACCAAACACTGAAATGCAGAGTCTGTGATAAATATCCAGAAATATTTGGCCATCTTGTATCAGATTACATGCTAGCACCCACTGAATATAAAACTTGCCATGACAGAGCGGGCTAATATCTGCACTGGAATATATGCAAATTTTAGAGATAGGGCCTGTAATAATTTTACGGGAGTTTAAAATACGCGCAGACAGAATAATCAAGATTAATCGCGCAGACATCGTGATCAAAGACCACAAAAACATAATGTGCTTTCTTATGAAATATGGCAATCCCGGCACATTGTAAGGAAATGAGTATACACCAGAAATCGAAGAACAGAAAATAATGACCTCGTTATGGTACCGCAAATATTCTGCAGGACTTTGCATAATGCAAGATCACGGGCGACAAGCGAAAAACCGTGCCGAAGAAGAAAGTAAGATAGAAAAATAAAGGAAGACATTATGTACTGGGCGAAGGGTAAACAGAGACAGGTCGGAGTATGGAAGACAAAATGGAAATAAGTAGCAAGTATAGAAAGTCGAAAAGAGAAAAAGAAGAAGAAGATGAAGAAGAAGAAGAAGGAAAAATAAATGGCAAGAAGAAGAAGAAGAAGAAGAAGAAGAAGAAGAAGAAGAAGAAGAAGAAGAAGAAGAAGAAGAAGAAGAAGAAGAAGGAAAACAAATAGCAAGAAGAAGAAAACAAATAGCAAGATGAGGGAGAAATAAAGAAATGGCAAGAAGTAGAAAGGTAAAACAAATAACAAGAAAAAGAACAAGAAAAAGAGGAATAAACAAATGTCAAGAAGAAGAAGAAGAAGAAGAAGAAGAAGAAGAAGAAGAAGAAGGAAACCAAATGGCAAGAAGAAGAAAAGAAAAGAAGAATGATAACCAAATAACAAGAAAAAGAAAATGAGGAACAACAACAACAACAACAACAACAACAATAATAATAATAATAATAATAATAATAATAACAACAATAATAAACAAATGGCAAAAAGAAGAAGAAGAAGAAGAAGAAGAAGAAGAAGAAGGAAACCAAAGGGCAAGAAGAAGAAAAGAAAATAAGAATGATAAACAAATAACAAGAAAAAGAAAATGAGGAACAACAACAACAACAACAACAATAATAATAATAATAATAATAATAAACAAATGGCAAAAAGAAGAAGACGAAGAGGAAGTGGAAGAAGAAACAGAGTTGTATGGGACAGGATAGAGAAAGAAAAAGAAAACGTTGCATAATGACTTGGGGACACAAGAAAGTAGTCACAAAATCACAGAAGGTAAGTCATGGCATAAAACAATACAAAATGTGAGAGAAGAAACGGGAAAATAAGAAAAAGAAAAAGAGAGCGGATGAGAATGAAGCTAAGAAAAATGAAAAATACGAGGGAAGAAAAGCTTTCACGTTTTTATTTATTCCGTTTTTTTTTTATTTTCCTCATTTTTTCTTAACCGCATCGGGTTTTTTTCATTTTTCTTTTGCATTTTTTTCAATGTAATCGAAATCTCTTTGTAGATAAAAAGAAAAGAAAAATGGTGAGAAATGAATCGCTCTTTGTTGTTTTAACTCGCAATACTTTTTTCATCACCTTCTCTTCCTTTACGTATTCCCTGTATATCTCACTTTTATTTCAAATCATGTCTTCGTCTTGTTAACTAAGTATTCATTAATTTTATGGTTTTCTTTTATATTCCTTTATTTTTTCTTCTTCTTTCACCCTTCTTCTTCTTCTTCTTCTTCTTGTTATTCTTCTTATTATTATTATTATTATTATCGATATTATCTTCCTTCGTAATTTATCTTTCTTTATTTTCTTTCTTTCTCCCTTCATTCCTTACTTCATTTCTTCCTTCCTTTCATTTTACTTTCTTTCTCTCTTTATTTCTTTCTTGTTTTTCCTTCCTTTCACTTTTCTTGCTTGTTTTAACTTTATTCCTTCCTTCCGCCTTTCATTTATTCATTTCTTCCTTACTTACTTTTTGCTTTTTCTTGTTTTTCCTTACATTTGTCTTTTATGTTTTCCTTCCTTCCTTCTTCTTCTTCTTCTTCTTCTTCTTCTTCTTCTTCTTCTTCTTCTTCTTCTTCTTCTTCTTCGTCGTCGTCGTCGTCTTAGTATTCTTATTATTGTTTTTGTTGTTGTTGGTTTTACTTTCTTATCTCATTCTTCCTTCTTAAATTTCTTTCTTCTTCCTTTCTTTCTTTCTTTCTTTCGTTCTTTCTTTCTTCTTCCATTCTTTCGTTCTTTCTTTCTTCTTCCTTTCTTTCCTTCTTTCTTTCTTCTTCCATTCTTTCGTTCTTTCTTTCTTCTTCCTTTTTTTCGGTCTTTCTTTCTTCTTCCATTCTTTCGTTCTTTCTTTCTTCTTCCTTTCTTTCGTTCTTTCTTTCTTCTTCCGTTCTTTCATCCTTTCTTTCTTCTTCCTTTCTTTCATTCTTTCTTTCTTCTTCCTTTCTCTCGTTCTTTCTTTCTTCTTCCTTTCTTTCTTCTTCCTTTCTTTCATTCTTTCTTTCATCTTCCTTTCTTTCGTTCTTTCTTCTTCCTTTCTTTCGTTCTTTCTTTCTTCTTCTCCACCATTTTTTTACAATCCAACTTATATTTCCTGCTATTCAAAAAAGAAATCCCTTCCACAATTTTTTTTTTTCTTACATTCTTCTTCACCATCACCTCGTCTTAAATGAGCTTCTTTTTTCTCTCGTTTTGTCACAACACCTAAGGACTTGTTATTGTCGTTGTTGTTTTCTTTTTCTTCTTCTTCTTCTTCTTCTTCTTCTTCTTCTTCTTCTTATTATTATTATTATTATTATTATTATTATTATTATTATTATTATTATTATATCTAGATTACATTGTTTTAAATTTTAATTCTCTATTTCTTCATTATTTTCCTCCATTACAACATCACGGCCTTTTTAAATTTGAATTATCTTGTTCATCCAACGGAATATTTCTTTCTTTTATCAAAATTACTTTCCTTTACATTTGAATTATAAACGCTATTGATATTCGTAATCTTTCGTCGTCGTCGTCGTCGTCGTCTTCTTCTTCTTCTTCTTCTTCTTCTTCTTCTTCTTCTTCTTCTTCTTCTTCTTCTTCTTCTTCTTCTTCTTCTTCTCCTCCTCCTCCTCCTCCTCTTCTTCTTCTTCTTCTTCTTCTTCTTCTTCTTCTTCTTCTTCTTCTTCTTCTTCTTCTCCATTAACATGACTTTTATTTAGATTTTAATTACCTCATTCTTCTTCCTTTTCTCATTCTCAACAAACATCATTTCCTGTTTTACAACAATAATTAACCTGTTCTCCAATTCCTGTATATTCAGTCATTTCTTTCTTTCTTTCTTTCTTTTTTCTTACTTTCTTTCTTTCTTTCTTTGTAATTCTCCTCTTCTTCTTTTTCTTCTTCTACGCTAACATCTTTTCCTTTTTTTAAAACCACAATTAACTTCTACTTTCTCTTCGTCGCTACAATCTCAGGTTAATTTTAGACCCTAATTAAACTTTAGATTACCCACACATTCTAACCTTTCTCTACTGTCTCTTTTCTATTCTCTCTCTCCCTCCCCCCTCTCTCTCTCTCCCTTTCTTTCTGGCACTGAACTCATTTTCCTATTCTTTTAGATCTTCTGGGTAAAAACCTCCCACTCTGTCCATGTTTTTCCTTTCCCTACAACTCTCACTAATTTAAGCCTCTTCTACAACTTGACAAATATATTCTCAAATTAGTCTCGTCATGTACAAAGATCTTCCCGGGAATAGACTGACTCCTAACAGGTGTCTTCTTTATTGTTTACACCACAAACAAAAGCGTCGATATTTCTTTGACTTTTTGGCGTGCTTTATTTATTTTTTTTGCAATTTTTAAAACAATTACTTCTGTTTGCTGTTCTGTTTTTAGCCCAAATTGTGTTTTTCTAGAAGCCATTTACAGCGACGCCCCCTTAGAATAGTACAAAGCTTAGCAATTCAGTAACTTCATTCTGGCTTCCATTTGACAAATGTTCATTCCTTTTCCCTATATATATATATATATATATATATATATATATATATATATATATATATATATATATACATATATATATATATATATATATATATATATATATATATATATATATATATATATATATAGTGGACACTACCATCGTATTCGACGTATGAAGGACAAGCAGATCAGTTCCTAGAAACCGACAGCCCAGACACCAGCACATGTGATTTGATTATAGTGAAGGCTTTGTGCATAATAATATTACTAAGATCCACCTGGATTATATACCAACGGATCTATTACATGCACCATATATATATATATATATATATATATATATATATATATATATATATATATATATATATATATATGGATAGTAGTTTGTAGTCCCGGTTTTCAAGTTTGTGCAACAGCATAATTAACCACCCAACAAAATATTTAATATCTAAAAAACTACTAAGCTAATTGTTATGGTCCAATATCCTCGTCGCCACTGTTATGGTCCAATATCCTCGTCGCCACTGTTATGGTCCAAGGTTAGGACCAAGGAAGAAAAACACGAACGCAAGAGTAGAAATAACAAAGATATATTAAACAGAAGGTGTCATTATGACTGTCAGTCTGGTTTGGAGTGAACTACTATTAGCTCGATTCGATTCCGTCTTTCCTCTTGAGAGGCGCAGTATTTATAGTGTCAGGAAGAGTTCATTATGCGTAAGAATCGCTGAAAAAACCTTTGAGTTAATCAACTAAAAGGAGTGCTGGATGAAATTATTTGTGTCAGACCCAGTGTCTTCCCAAATGAGCAATGGTGAGAGGAAAAATCTTTCAGGCCGTCAGTAATGCAACTCACATTCATACTTGTGTTTTCCATTTTCAATGTCAAGAACTATCAAGAGAACGGTGGTTAAGTTTAAAAAAGAGGGAACAGTAGAGAGGAAAACTGGATCAGGGGACCACAAAATGGTGAGGGATCATCAATTCAACTTAGAGCTAAAAAGATCAATTAGAAAAGATCCAACTCAATCCATAAGACGTTTGGCGCTTGAGTGGAGAGTTTCAGCTATGATATTCCAAAGATCAGTGAAAAAAATGTTTAATAGTAAATCGTAGGTGAAATTTGTGAGGCATCTTGTGACTCGAGACAGTAAATTGGAAAACTAGGCAGAACGAAGGTCATCTAGAATAAGTTGGAAAATGATCTTGGAATATATATATATATATATATATATATATATATATATATATATATATATATATATATTGTGTGTGTGTGTATTTAGGAAACATTTTTTCATTGACATGTGTTTCATTAAATAATATAGACAAGTGTTTTCTATTTATTTTATGTAAAATTCTTTTCATATCGTCTGATAAGCTTAATAACATTATCATTAAACGAAGAAAGAAAATCACAATATTGATACATATTTTTTAATCCTATCTAAGCTTACCGCTTGCATAAGCCATTATCAAAGATGACAATTACATTACAATATATTAAGCAATACACGGACAAAACAGTGATGACAGTCTGTTTCTGTTTACATGGAAGATTTCAAAGCAACGAAAAACTGGTGCATATAAGACGCTGAAAACGAAAATCGCACCGGAGCCCATGATAGTGAAAACGAGAAGTATTAAGTATGGGAAGCCGTTGTTATAATCAAATGGCTTCTTTTTAAGGCATTTAAGAATATTTGTGGAGATTTCATAGTTTATTTTGTTCAGATTAGGTTTCAACTGTTTTTATGTTTTATGTATAATAATGTCCGAAGTAAAATCAGCACTGAACTCTTCGAACCGGAACAAGATATTTTAAATGACATATACGACAGTGGTCAGATACTGGAAGATCTAAGTAGATCCATGTTAGGAACAAGACTGCAGTGCCAGATGGAATTGTAATGTTGGAAGATGGAATTGTGATGCTGGAAGATTCAGATGATTTTACCATTGACAAATTTCCAGGTATTTTTAATGACATATACGACAGCGGTCAGATACTGGAAGATCTAAGTAGATCCATTTTATGAAAAAGGCTGCAGGACCAGATGGAATTGTAATGGAGATACTGGAAGTTTGAGATAATTTAATTGATAAAATTACAGATATTTTAAATGACATGTACGACAGTGGTTAGATACTGGAAAATCTGAGTTGATCTATTTTCATAATATGGAACGACCCATAATCCGAAGTAAAATTAGCAATGAATACATCGAACAGGAACAAGACCGCAGAACCAGATTGATGTAATGGAGATGCTGGGAGATTCAGATGATTTTACCATTGACAAAATTGCAGATATTTTAAATAACATATACGACAATGGTGAGATACTGGAAGATCTAAGTAGATCCATTTTCATAATTCTGCCCAAGAAATCAGATGCAAACAAAAGCGATCTCCATCGTACAATCAGTGTGATGAGACATATAGCAAAACTAGTCATTCCAATTCTGAAGAATAAAATTTACAGCAGAATGTGACCGAGAATTAGACCGAGAACACTATCTTTTTTTTATTGACACTGGAACAAGGGATGCGATATTTATGCTGAGAATGTTATCAGTAAGCGAAGTCATCTACATCATCATTCCTTTGACTACTTCGATCGTCGGCGGTGGGGGGACCTATATTTAGAAGAAACGAACAATCACCTCCCGGAAGACCTGTTGGCGTTGGCCCCCCCATAAGTTCCGGCATTATCATGTGAATCAACTCTTTGATATTGTTTGAGCAAATGTTGCGTTGGCAATCCTCGCTTGCGTCACACTGCAATAGTGCTTTCCATATGGTGGTCTTGCAGAGGCTTTTATGCTGTGTGACGTATCCAAACCATGCCATCTTCCGACATTTAATAGTTAAAGAGAAAAGATTCCTGTCGGCCCAAGAGACTTTTGAGCTTGCTCCATACATTGTCGTTGGTTTTATGCGAAAAAGGTACCTTATGCGGAGGAGTTTTCTCAAGCATCTGTTCTTCAAACGCCTGGATCATTTTTCTACTACAAACAGGGGTGTCAATGTCTCACACCCGTAGTGGAGGATGGATACGACCAGCGATTTCAAGAGCTTGAACATGTTACGGAAGCTGAAGTTTGCTCTTCCATATCCTTTCCGGTCTGGACCCTCGCTGCTGTGGCTGAAGCGGTCTGTGTTCGGATTTCTGAGTTGCAGCTGCCTGCTTTTGACAGGGTTGCGCCCAAGTACAAGTATTTGAAGTTTGGCACTTCCCCCAGTAGTTCGCCGTCCATAGCGATGTTGGCACTGGTGTTGCTTCTGCTAGTCACTATTATTTTGGAATTCTCTGTGTTTGGTTCCATTCCATATGCGTCGTCGTCGTCGTCATCATCATCATCATCATCATCATCATCATCATCATCATCGCCATCACAATACCCGGTTAAGGCAGTGGAGAACTTTGAGAGGGGAATTAACGGGAGATACCTGATAACTGACATCCATTAGACATGACCATATTACAAGTTTGTTTAGTCATGTCCGACTTATTCAACCTTTACAGTGAGGCGATTCTCAGAGAATTAAAATCCTATCAGGATACATTATCGGCGGCTACAATCTGAATAATATCAAATACGCAGATGGTACAGTGTTTTAAGCAGATGCTGAAAAGAAACTACAGGCAATCTTACAGAATTTAGAGAAGAAAAAATAGCGAGAAGAAAGGCCTAAGCACCAGTTGTAAGATAACATAGTTTTTAGAGTAGCAGCAAAAGCAACAACCAAAGATACTACCTACGGATTGGAAGTATCAACATCAGACAAGTACAACTTAAATATCTAGGAAGCGTGTTAACAGAGGATAGACATTACTTTACCGAAAACCGACGGCACATTGCGATAGCGAAAGGTGACTTCCAAAACATGAACACTCACAGGATATATTCAAGATAAGAGGGACAGCTGAAAACAAGCAAACCAAAGAGCTTTTGTAAAAGGTTGGCAGAGCAGTGAGAAGAGGAGGTTGAAAGAAGACAAAGATTGCTAATAGCAGTACGTTGTAGAGAACATTAACGAATATTAACAGA
Organism: Acanthosepion esculentum; assembly: GCA_964036315.1. NCBI lineage: Eukaryota > Metazoa > Mollusca > Cephalopoda > Sepiida > Sepiidae > Acanthosepion > Acanthosepion esculentum. Next base: position 71,363,920 of record OZ038510.1, read on the forward strand.
CAGATAACATTTTACGACGTCATATGCGACAGGCAAAGAAAACTAAAAGAGGATGTAAAGACAAAAGTCTCAACAAATTCTGGTTTATCTAAACGACTTAAAAATCCTATCGGCGACGCCATATTGTTGTATAGTCTTCTTATGCGACACGTGATCACTAGTCAGTTTAATCCACGTCTTGCACTATACTTTATTTCTGCAATAACCAACATATGCTAATTGGTGAAGTCCTATTTGCCAATCGTATTATAAAAAATATTTCTACCGCAGATAAATCCAGAATTAACTAGAAATATCGCGAAACTCCGACCTAAATACTTGGGAACATCGTCAATGAGAGTCCGTCGATGAGCTACTTTATCAACACCTGTCACACTTTTGCAATCATTTGACTATGATTTACGTGTTTGGTATGCCAATGTGAGCAGATTGGACGCCGTCACTGCTTCGCCGTCTCTTTCTACGTCTCCTTTTTCTTCTTCTTCTTCTTCTTCTTCTTCTTCTTCTTCTTCTTTCTTCTTCTTCTTCTTCTTCTTCTTATTATTATTATTATTATTATTATTATTATTATTATTATTATTATCAGCCATCTTCTTGACTACTTTCGTCTTCTCCTTCTACACAGAACGGAGACAAGAAGACAGCGAAAAACGGACAATAATAATAATAATAATAATAGTGTGAAGAAAAAATCATATGTAGAAGGCGAAGGTAGCCTTTGAACACGGCAAATAATAATAATAATAATAATAATAATAATAATAATAATAATAATAATAATAATAATAGTGAGAATAAAAAGGAGATGTCACTGTGGGCAGATTGGACGCCGCATATTAGCACAGCGGTGTAATTTTTTTTTTTTTTTGCGAGCTGCTCTCACACTCATTAATAATAATAATAATAATAATAATAATAATAATAATAAGAAGAAGAAGAAGAAGAAGAAGAAGAAGAAGAAGGAGAAGAAGAAGAAGAAAAAGAATAGTGAAAAAAGATGTAGAAGAAGGGAAAGATGGTCAAGAAGACGGCTGAGAATAATAATAATAATAATAATAATAATAAGAAGAAGAAGAAGAAGAAGAAGAAGAAGAAGAAGAAGAAGAAGAAGAAGAAGGAGGAGGAGGAGGAGGAGGAGGAGAAGAAGGAGAATAGGAAAAAGAAAAAAGGAGATGTAGAAGGAGATGGCGAAGCAGGACAATAATAATAATAATGATAATAATAATAATAATAATAGTGAGAAAAAAAGATGTAGATAGAGAAAACGGGCGGTGCCAAGAAGACAGCGAAGACGGACAATAATAATAATAATAATAATAGTGTGAAGAAAAAATCAGATGTAGAAGACGAAGGTAGCCAAGAACACGGCAAATAATAATAATAATAATAATAATAATAATAATAATAATAATGATGATAATAATAATAGTGAGAAGAAAACGGAGATGTAGAAGGAGAAGACGAAGGTATCAAAGAAGAAGACGGCGAAGCAGGAAAAAACAATTATAATAAGTATAATAATAGTAATGATGATGATGACGATGACGATGATGATGATGATGATGACGGTGACTAAAAACGAAAAGGAAAGAAAGAAAACTTATAACGAAAAAAAACAAACAATGGAAGTCACAAAGACGATGGCGAATTATGAAAATAATAATTTGTCGCTAATTTGATAAAAACATTCGACAAATCAAAAAAAAAAAATGAAGCTGTTGGGAAGAGAATTAACGAGGAACGCTGAGGGTGTTTACAAGATTTGAGCGAGGGATGCACTGAGAGAGAAGCTGTTTACTGAATAGGTCGAAGGAAGTCAACTCCGGAATCAAGAATCGCATGCGAGTTTAATTCGGTGGAAAATTTAAATCGACATCGACGACACTGAAATTAGAATTCTGATTTTCCCGCTGAGGAACTAAAGGGATAGCGAAATGGGTTGCTTAGAGCAAACAGTCACCAACCAGAGTGATATATATATATATACATATTTAAAGACATTTATAATATGTTTAACGTTCTTTTTATAGATACAAGTATTTAAGCAAATGCTCTGTTTTATAATAAACAGTATTAAATAACATTTACCGGTCTGATTGTCCGAGAAATTCTCATAGAAAATTTTCGTTCTCCGACAGGAATCGAACCTGTATCTTATACGGAACCATCATTTCGCGTGATGCGCCTTAATCGTTCGGCCACGTGTTTATTATAAAACAGAGCATTTGCTTAAATACTTGTATCTATAAAAAGAACGTTAAACATATTATAAATGTCTTTAAATAAATTATATATATATATATATATATATATATATATATATATATATATATATATATATATATATATATATATATATATATATATATATATATATATATATATATATATATATATATATATATATATATATATATATATATATATATATATATAAAGGATTGCTGCCTAAGTACACTATATATATATATATAGTGTACTTAGGCAGCAATCCTTTATTTATTCATATTTTATGAAAAAAGACAGACAAGGTACGACGGTTAAGCTTTTTACTTAATCTTTCTTAAATAATAAATAAATAAATAAAAAAACATAAGCGATTGTCGATTTCACAGAACTTCTAGATGGTATTGGTTTGTGGAGGGGGTGCAATACCAGTGCCCACAACCTTTAGAAAGTGCCTGAAAAACCATGCCACGGATTGATTGACCGAAACTTCGTGAGGGAGAATGGGTGGACAAGAACTGTTAGGAAGCCGTCTGTGCCTCTGCTAGCACGAAGTGACAAGTCATCGTGACCGAGGGTGTGAGTGTACTGGTTTTTATTCACATTGTTGATCACGCCTGACTATGCGCTGTCTTCAGAAACCTGCAACCTCGGAAACTGAGCTGTGAACAAACCCAAATGCTTGAGTGGGTGTCTGCAAAAGGGATTGCCTGGAAACCCTAGCAGAGATGTTTGATCGAAACCGATAGTATACAGCCATACATACATACATATATATATATATATATATATATAAATATATATATATATATATATATATATATATATATATATATATATATATATATATAGTGTATCTATGCAGCAATCCTTCATATATATATATATATATATATATGAAGAAATATAGTCTTAAAGTGTGCTATATTTATGGGATAAAGTGCTCAATATCAAAGATAGAGCGTGTGTACATATAAAAGTGAACATGGAAGTCAACACTTAGCGGCGACAGTCTGTTTCATGCTAGATGCATGAAACAGACTGTCGCCTCTAAGTGTTGACTTCCATGTTCACTTTTATATATATATATATATATATATATATATATATATATATATATATATATATATATATATATATATATATATATATATATATATATATATATATATATATATATATAGATAGATAGATAGATAGATAGATAGACTGGAGGCACGGTGGACAAATCGGAGAGCCGAGTTCGAATTCCAGACGGAGCCATTACATTAACTTACGTACTAATACCCTTGGGAAAGGTACGAAACTTCTTCTCGTACCACCAGCTACGGGTAAATAGCAGGACAAGCCGTGTTCAGTAGCCTTAGGTAGCAACCGATCTAGGAGAAAGTAAGAATGAATTCAAAACTGTATGTAGCTCTGGCCTAGAAAATATACTATATCTACAAATTCGTAGTTGGAGCCCCTAAGTCAGTTCGTTGCTGATTTCAGCTTCGAAGTGGCAGCTCCTGCGACGGCGCTGGTGCCAAAGTTTAATGACCCTGCTCTTCCTCTGGATCCATCAGCGACATGGAGAGGGTCACATGCTGCATCGGCAAAACCTTTTGGGGTCAAATCAGGAGGCCTATATATATATATATATATATATATATATATATATATATATATATATATATATGCACATTTCATTAAAAACGACTGACAAGGTGCTTTTATTTAGTTTTTTATATAATTTCTCGTGCGATCTAATAAAGTTTTTCTTTTCAGAGGATAAATTATATAAAAACTGTCCGAATGTTCTTTTTATCCGAGCGCTTTCGGCTATACATTTAGCCATTTTCAAGGATTATATTTCAACTGTTAGAATTAGAAATAGAAATAGTTTGTTATATGTATGTTTTATAAAGTGATTCATTTTTTTTTGTTTCAAAACAAGAAAAACTTTATTATTATTAGTTCGCACGAGAAATTATATAAAAAAACTAAATAAAAGCACCTTGTCAGTCGTTTTTAATGAAATGTGCATGAAAGAAGGATTGCTGCCTAAATACACAAATATATATATATATATATATATATATATATATGTATATATATATATATATATATATATATATATATATATATAATTAAGAAACAATTTCTACAAAGTATTAATTAGCAATATTAATGGCGAAATCACTTAGCTAACAAGGGCTAATTAGATATTAACTTACTATCAATTCCTTGAATAAGATTCTTATATTCGAGTTTTTGGATGGAAGGCACATGTCAAGTCAAAATTCCAACAAAATTCTCACTTGGTTGATTTGAATAGGAACTCTAGCGTCGCGCGCTCCAAACATTATTTAATTGCCAATAAATAGCATATTTAAAAAAATATAAACATCTTTCAGTCTACGAATATTTCGTTCTAAAAGCAAGGCTATAAAGCCACTAAGACACAAGGTACTACAGGGTGTGAAGGAATTAGGAACTGAAAAGTGTTACCAGGAAGACAGTATATAACGATTGATATTAAATTTAAAATTTTACAGATTAAAGTATTCCACAAGTGAGAAGTGTGAGAAAAGAAACTGTTAGCATCGGTTTTAGGGTTACTTCTATGCAACTCAACTCTAGATTGGTAAGATTTCGACGTACTGCACTTAAATTCAAAAAGTCTACGTACGACACCGAAGAACTCATGCGAACAATTACCATAAAAGCATTAAAAAAATATTCATGTTTCTCCCTAAGGAGATTATTGAACTAATAATTAATTTTTACCATCGGGTAGTCCGTTTGATGCTGTTTTTGTCCTGAAAAATAAGTTTGTTCTTATTTTCAAAATCGTATTGAACAAAAAGCTAAAACCGTAAAATGTAATACGCTTTTTTTTTTTTCAATAAATAATAATTCACTTCGCCTGAAGACTTGTTTGTGAGAAAATGAGAATTTCTTTTTCTTTTTTAAAACAACCCGTAAGAACCCCGTCGAAATTCATTAAAATCTAAAGAAAAGATAGAATGAAGTTCTATTCTGTACAAACATACCAGGTCAAAATCTGTAGTAGCTTCTGTTATAGAACTCCGTTTCTTGGAGCTTATCTATATAAATTGTTTTTTCAATTTTCTGTTATTATAGACAATGTTTCCCGTGTATTTTCCAGTATTATCTGTTTCAGAAGATTTACAATTTGGAATACGTATTTTCAAAGTTTAGCTAGGATGTTGCACAAGGCCAATTGATCTAGTGTGACAGGCTTGTTAACCATTACACCACGTCGAAGTACCGTTTTTTCTAAGCGTAGCTTAGGTGTAGCACAAGGCCGAAATTATAGGGCACCCAGTGAGGATCGAACTCACTACTCAGTCGTAATTGATCTAGTGTGACAGGCTTGCTAACCATTACACCACGTCGAAGTACCCTTTCTCTAAGCGTGGCTTAGGTGTGGCACCAGGCCGAAAGTATAGTACACCCAGTGAGGATAGAACTCATTACTCAGTCGTAACTGATCTAATGAGACAAACTTGCTAAGCATTACAACATGTCGAACGACACTTTTTCTAAGCGTAGCTCAGATGCGTCACAAGGCCGAAGGTATGGGGCACCCAGTGAGGATCGAACCCACTATTCAATAAAGCTTACGAATAAATCACGTTGAAAGAGCGGTTGTCGTTCGATCACCGAATTTAAGCGAAGTTGTGTCTGTCCAGTAACTACATGGGTGACCGCTCTGTAATGCCAGGTATTGTGAACTTGGATGTGCCGTAAGATAACGGCTCGGAATGAGAAGTTGCGGAGCCGAGTTCGAATTCCAAACGACTCCATTATATTTATTTACTCGCAAATAGCATTGGGAAAACGATGAATTCAGGAATTATGGATGAAATCAGAATATCAATATTATCCCCCCCCCCCAAATTCTTAGAATCCCAAAATATATGTTTCGGTTTTAAATAACCTTAAAAGGTTGATAAGCCGTAAAAAGTAAATCAAATCAAATAAAAAGCCAACAGCAATAAACAAATGATACAAAACAGATGTTTTACAATAAATATTTGTAAAACAATTTAGCTGATGTTACAACGAAGGAGAGTTGCTTTTCTCTTTATAGTGAAGTAAAATCTGACTGGTTCGATAAAGTTTAAATTAGCAGCTATTCCCAAAAAATGTCCTACAGTTTGTTGTTAAATGGAGCAAGGAATGGCTTGTTAATTTTAAGGACTCACAAACCAGTTTTCTTTTAATCATCTTAGAGGACCTTTCCTGCTTTCCATCAAGATATCTGATGCCAACCTCCAAGAGTATAACTCATTTCATCTTCTCAGACTAACTTTTTCACCTGAGATGAAGCGAAAAGAATATATTGAAACAATTACTAGGTCTGAAGCACAGCAAGTAGCTTCACTATGTCGTGCTACAATTTTTTTCTCCACAGAAACTGCACCCTTATGCAAATTAATTGAAACAACTGCTTTAGTTTCCTTTCTTTCTTCATACGGTGAGATTTAAACCCACTGAAGTGACAGGTCGTAATCGATTTCTAGATATTTTTTTCCTCCGATACTTTCACGGTAATTGCTCCGATGAATCAGCTTTCGCTGGTTCCCAGGCATCATGAATTTAAGCGCCAACGAGGCTGGCATCCCGTTCCCACCCCTTCACCGTTGAAGCTGTTAGATGTAGACGTCTCTTCTACTCCAATAGCTTCATGTCTCGCACATCTCGCCTGTGAAACTCCCTTCCTTATTCCTGTTTCCCTGACAAATATAATCTCCAACTATTTAAGTGTAATGTAAATCGACATCTCCACTTGCCTTGATCTATCCACTTCCCTTCTCCACATCCTTTCATCTTTCATTCCTATCTGCTCTCGCTCCAAATCTTCTGTAACCCCCTCGCCTTGATCGATCCACTATCTTTCTCCACATCCTCTCCTTTACCGCTCCTATCTGCTCTACCTCCAAACCTTCTGTAACCCCTTGCGTGCTAGTGGCTTCCACCCTAGCTTGGGGTGATAAGCTTAAAATATATATATATATATATATATATATATATATATATATATATATATATATATATATATATATATATATATGAGTGTGTGTGTATTGCATTTGTACTAGTTTTTTATAGCTCATGTGATGTAGTATTTTTGTTATATGTCGTATTTTTCGTTTATGTTGATTGGAGATACGCGATTTAACTGAATTATTATCAGAATAATGATAACGCAATCACGCACATAAGCACGACAATCGGCAAACGTGCATATACACATACGTACAGGTGTCCACATACACACGCATACTCGTGAACACGCTTGGGGTGAAAAGTTAAAAAAAAACATTTGGTAGGCTTCTCCTGCTACATAGTTAGACAATTTTTAAAAATATCCAAAAAAGAATCTGCAATGTTATTGCTCTTGACCTGGCATTTCGGCTTCAGTAACTTCGCCAATGCCGTAATGTAGCATCACTGTAACTTTTCTATAAATATTTTAATTGTAATTGTTCTGATAAACTTTCGGCTATGATGCATAGATGCTATAAATTTAAGCAAAATATAGCTTGTTGGCAAGATCTTATCAGTTTACAGTTGAAATGGCTAGATGTAACCGTAAGTCCTATCCTAATAGTTTCCTCTATCACACTGCTCGCTTATGAAACTGTCTTCCCAGTCAAAGTTGGTCTTCAAAATTTAAAAGCAATGCCAATCGCTATCTACTGTCTTCTCAATTGCTCTTCTATCGTTCTCTCTTCTTAATAACCGTTCTCTTTTTTTTCTTATTCTTTCACACTCAGTAACCCCTTGTGTCTTTGCGGCTAGATATAACCGTAAGTTCTATACTAACAGTTTCTTCTGTCGCACTTCTTGTTTGTGGAACTCTCTTCCGGCTTCTTGCCAATCCAATCAACTTTGATCTTCCAAATTTTAATGTAATGCCAATCGCAATCTACTGTCTTCTTAATTACTCTTCTATCGTTCTCTCTTCTTAATAACCGTTCTCTTTTTTTTTTTCTTATTCTTTCACTCTCAGTAACCCCTTGTGTCTTTGCGGCTAGATATAACCGTAAGTTCTATACTAACAGTTTCTTCTGTCGCACTTCTTGTTTGTGGAACTCTCTTCCGGCTTCTTGCCAATCCAATCAACTTTGATCTTCCAAATTTTAATGTAATGCCAATCGCAATCTACTGTCTTCTTAATTACTCTTCTATCGTTCTCTCTTCTTAATAACCGTTCTCTTTTTTTTTCTTATTCTTTCACTCTCAGTAACCCCTTGTGTTTTTGCGGCTAGATATAACCGTAAGTTCTATACTAACAGTTTCTTCAATCGGACTTCTCGCTCGTGGAACTCACATCCAGCTTTTTGTTTCCCAGGAATATTTGATCTTCAAAAATGTAAGTACAATATCAATCGTTATCTTCTGCTTTCCTCATTTTTTTCTCTCTAATTAATAGTATTTTTTCTCATATTCTCTACCACTCTGTAGCATATTTCGTCCGAATGGATTCATTGTCTTGCTTGGGGTAAAATGATTAATTAAAAAAAACATGACTAATTGCTGATTAGAAATTACTTCAGGTAGAGTTTATAAGTGATTTAATATCTGTCTATATCTCTGAGATGAGGTATTATGATTACTTACATTATTTGGACTGTTATCCTCATCTTCATTGTCATATTCATCCACTGGGTTATATATTCTCAAGGACAAGTGGATAAATGTGTTGGTTAGATCCAGTGACTAGACCCAAAGAGTTGTGAGTTCAATACCAGGCTACAGCAGTGGTGATCCCCCAAAAAACAGAGTGTTGAGTTAAAGGCAACTGAGACATCCGGAAGAGGCATGTCATGTGGAACTAGAACAATCTGCCCTGGTGGACGAAATAAAGGGGTCGGTTCGAAATTCCAATCATCTGAAGAAGGCCGGAGCCTACAACGGCTGAAACATTGTGAATATGGCAATGAAGATGAGGATAAAAGTTCAAATAATGTAAACAATGTAAGTAAGTGTTTTAATGTCTAAATCAAATTTCTTTCATTGAGCAAACATTAAATCTGTTACGAAAAAAGAACTAAACAAAATGAACACAAAACGATCAGCTTTAAAAAAGGACTAGAAAAACCGAATAAAGAAAGAAAAAATATATTTTTCACACACAACCCAGTTCTGCGGAATCAGAATCAACGTTGAGATTAAGCAAGCGAATGAGCCAATTGGAGTAAAGTGCCATGCAGATTTAAATTTTTCCCACTTGTGACGAATACAGCTATCGTTTTTTTTGCATGCTAGCATGCTAGTTAACATTCGTGTCAGTCAGATGTTGGCTCTCGCGCTGGCCAATAGAATCTTCCTGCCTATTCGTGGCCGCCAGCTATAGGCTCTCACTCTGGCCAGTAGAAAATGGCCGCAAACTACATGAAAACTGCCGTAGAAAGATGAAAAAATCGATTATTTCCACTATCGATGGGACTTGGGAAATGCAAAATCCGTCTTGGTCTTCCCGCTAACTTGGAGCATGTGCATGTAAATGTTGGTGCAAATCCGTCGAGAATTGCGGCCGTGCATTCGTTACACACACACATCCTGGCTTTTATATATATATATATATATATATATATATATATATATATATATATATATATATGTATGTATGTTATGAAACACTTTTATGTTTATACGTTCTTTTTATAGATAAATATATTTAAGTAAATGCTCTATTTATAATAAACAGAATTAAACAACATTTACCGACCTGAATGTCCGAGAAATTTTCATAGAAAATATTCGTCCTCCCACAGGAATCGAACCTGTATCCTATATGGAACCGTCATATAGCCTGACGTGCTTTGAACTGATTGAACCACAGAGGAGCGTTCGTTTAGCAAGGTTGATTTTAAACAGACGGTCGATATTCGGCAGACGAATCTGTCTTATCAACCCCGGTGTCAGAAACAGAAATTTCACTGGGAACATTGAAATGGATAAATTCTGTTTTAGTTTTTCGACTGTTTTTTTTTCTGCTCAGAAACACAGTCCACACCGGGGTTTATAAGACAGACGACCGATATCTTCGTCAGCCGAAATAGAATATTCCCCATATGAGGCGAATTTGGATTTTATTGTTTATTAATTATTTGCTGTGTAATAATAAATACATTGAGCTCTTTTTGTGGATCCGTTTTAATATTTTATATTCTTTTGTTACCTTTACGATATATATATATATATATATATATATATATATATATATATATATATATATATATATATATATATATGTGTGTGTGTGTGTGTGTGTGTGTGTGTGTGTGTGTGTGTGTGTATTAACTTAAAAACTAAACTTTAAGTAAGAGAAATTACCAATCCAAAAATAGTCGCTAATTAAACTCATGAATAAAATTCAAACTGATAGAGATATCACCTTAATAATCAATTACAACTAGAAGTAAACTTATATTTTAAAATGAATTTTAGTATTTTAATGTAAATTCTATGAATATTTTTCTAATCGACTATTTAATATTAAATCCCAAATTTTTTTGTAATAAAGTGTAAAAAAACAAAGAACAAACTTAAATCGCTAACAAGCATCAAATTAAATTCGTTTTAAAACTGTTTAAATATTCAAATTTATATCAAACATTATAATATTTATGAACTCCCAAAGCAAAACAACAGCGTCTATTTCAGGCCTTTCATTCCAAAGAAAGTTAGTGACACTTTCTCTCATGATTTATTTCTCTCTTTATGTCCTTTTCTCCTCTCCCCTTCCATATCAATATATAACTTCCGTTAAGTTAACCGATTTAAATCTGTCAATGTCTTGACTTCCTCAAACAATTTAAATTGGAGAGAATGGAAATTTTACATCTAACTCAATCATGTCTCCCCCCCACTTCCTCACTTCCTTAATTTACATATACTTAGTACTGCCCGTCAAAAATGTGTAAATTTCTTTCCATTTTTTGTTTCAACCTTTGGAAGTAAAGTCTGATGATCCGCGGTCCTTTAAAAGGGCTGTGGTCAAATAATTTATCACATGGAAACTTAAAGTGGTCTGTTTTTAATTTTATTTGAATCATTAGCTCTGATTTACATTGAGCTCTCTGGATTTTATCCTCATTGGGTCTACCCATACGGATTACCTAGTTTTTCGTAAGCAATATATATATATATATATATATATATATATATATATATATATATAAGGTTTGAAGTTATAAAAATATCTGATTTACAATACATCTACTTTGTAAAAATTTGAACGAGGATACCTGCATTCATTAAAGTGGAAAACGTGCCTTGTTACGCTGTGTCGGTCTTCATAGCCGAGCCGTCTAAGATACACTGGATCAAATTATGGCTCCACTCCTAAGAGGAGGAGTTCAGGTTCGAAATTTGATGGGGGTGCTTATTTCCTTTATTGAGTCTTCTCGAGTGTGCGTTTATAAATGTAATACATGATCTATAAAATAAAATTTAAATAAGAAGAGTCTATTTCGAACACGGGTATCCACTAAAATAACATTTGATGTAATATATATATATATATATATATATATATATATTGAGACATGTTTAATTGAACAATTTTAGTTTTGTCTACTTATTTTTAGTTGGATCCTTTCATATCGACGGACAAGCTTTTTGTTATCATTATTAAAGGAAGAGAGAAAATTACTGTGTTGATACATATTAATTCTGCATACTTTCGATATTCGGTGTTGTTTATTCCGAGACTAATAATGTAGTGTTCATCATTGTCAAAGACAAAATTACTCTGTTCGTCTGAAAGAATATATATATATATATATATATATATATATATATATATATATATATATATATATATATATATTCGATGTCTGATTAAAAATTATCGGTTTTGTTACGATGATAACGGAGCTAAAATACCCAGAGTGAAGCCGCTTCGCCCGCATACACAATAATTTATTAGGTTCTCGTGCACTTTAGTTCTTTATAGCAGTGCTTGGAAGGAACGTGTGTAGAGTGTGGTCGTCTCACCTCAGCACATAGGTTTCATTAATGTGCATTGTTTGTGCAGCAATGTTTTAACCAAGACAACTTTCCCTACGTCCGACAACCATGATATTCAACAGATCTCGCCCCTTTTGACTTTTTCCTCTTCAAAAATCAAATCCTACTTCAAAAATCAAATCCCACTTCAAAATTTCGAGGAAACCCTAGAGAATGAGATGAGTTCCAGAAATACTCCCATCAATGGACGCAACACTGGATAAAGTGTGTGGCATCAGAAGGGGGCTTATCCAGAGGAGATTAAATGACAAATCGATATGTGTTGTAGCTTTCTTTTTATAACACCAGTCCAGATACGTTTTGATCGGTTCTCCTATTTCTTATTATTACTTTAAAAGTTATTTTCGGTGGGTCCATATGTCTTTGATTCCCAAATTATTGAAATCAAGATGGACGGACGAAAGCAGGGAATAACGTACCGAACGAGCTTCTGAAAATGGGTGGCAGAACAAGGATTAGGAGAGATATCAAAAAGATTATCTTAAATAAGAGCTACAAAGAATAGGATGTTGCGGAGAGCTTCCAACGTCACTTCCTGGAGGGACACGGCACATAAAAGATGATGATAACGAAAAGTCTATTTCAGAGCATACTTATGAATATCCAAACCTTCGAAGGGCATGTCATTTGAAATACCATTTATTATTTGCAAAGGAATATTAATAACTTTAAAAGTTATTTTTAGTAGGTCTATATGTCTTTGATCCTAATAAGATTTTTACAACAGTAAAATTGATATCAACCGGCCTAGAATGGAAAGATAAAATGAACTGTCTGGCAGTAATGAAACCAGTATTCCGTTTTAAATTCAGCGAAAACATTCCTGCAGTGCTGTTAATAATTCGACCTCGAGAGAACGTCATAATAAAGCAAACCTCAGTCCTTACGTAGGTAATTTAGAGGGACTTAGGGGAATTTGGAGAAGGACGTATTCACAGTCCGATAGGCATCTACTCTAACATGTGCAATATAAAATAAACCTTGAGATTAATAACATATAAACATCCACTCCAGAGAGAAAAGTGTCTCTTACATTCAGTGACCACGTGATATCATCTAGTTATTATTTTTATTCAGTACCTCTCAGTTATTGCTGGTTTCCCGTCAATGCAAGTAGATATTCATTTCTATATTGGTATAGAGCAGTGGGAGTTAAAAGACAATTTGACGGAGAATCCTCGCAGAGTAAATGATGGTAGATTTCTGGAGGTCTACAACGTTTCTCTCAAATCCGATTCCCCGAAAGCATTTTTTCAGTTTTCTATGTGATGTATCAAGTTCACCCAGTACAACATTCAGGGGAAAAAAAATATAATAATAATAATAACAATAATAATAACCTTGACATCGAAATCTCAAAATTGTGGCACATGAGAACATCAACAATCCCTGTTGTAATTGGAGCCCTCGGATTGGTTGGAAAAGATTCCAATAGACTCATTAAAGGAATCCCTGGTAGCCCGTGTCTTAAAGAAATACAAAAAAATAATTGTACTCACAAGTACAGTTCACACATTACGAAGGGCTTTATCTATGCAAAATATTGTAATTTTTTTTTTTCAAAACTGCTCAGTGAAAAATGTCATGATGCCATTTCTGACCTTAGGTCTCTGGTAGGGACCCGGAAAGAAATGAGCATAGATCAGAAAACAAAGGATATAAAACAATAATAATAATAATAATAATAATAATAATAATAATAATAATAATAATAATAATATGGACCTTGAATGCGAAATCTCAAAAATGTGGCACATGCGGTCATTAACAATTCCATTTGTATTTGGAGCCCTCGGATTGATTGGGAACGATTCCAATAGACTCAGTGAAGGAATCCTGGGTAGCCTATAAAGAAATACAGAATCTAATAATAATAATAATAATAATAATAATTGGAGCCCTCGGATGGATTAGGAAAGATTCCAATAGACTCATTGAAGAAATCCCTTGTAGCCTGTGTCTTAAGGAAACACAAAAAAATGTACTCACAATTACAGCCAACACCATACGAAGGGCTTTATCTATCCAAAACTGCTCAGTGAAAAATGCCATGATGCCATTTCTGACATTAGGTCTCTGGTAGGGACCCGGAAAGAAATGAGCATAGATCAGAAAACAAAGGAAATATAATAATAATAATAATAATAATAATAATAATAATAATAATAATAATAATAATATGATAAATATTATCTCAGGATGTCCGGAACTAACAAAAAATTAAAATAGCCACAAATATAACAAGGGGCACTGGAAGATATGCAAGGAGCACAAAATCAACTGATAGATGGTATGAGCACCAAGCAGACACAGTTACCCAAAATAAAGAAATAAAAGCCGGCAGACGTGATATTATTATAAAATACAATAAATTCAGGGAGTGTATACTTAAAGACCTAGCATTACCATTTGAGAGAAACGCCCCCAGGAAATCTATCGAGAAATCCTCCAAATACAAGGAACTGGAGATCAAGACTAAAAGGATGGGTGAAATGAAGACTGATACTGTACCAATAGAAATCGAAGTTCTGGGCCCCGTGAGAAAAGGAATGGCCAGTTTTACTAACAGTGTCCCAGGTAACATCAACATACACGTTACCCAGAAGATCGCCCTACTAGGAACATCCCATATACTAAAAAGTGCTATCAGTTAAATGACAGTTCTCCTATAGGGCCTAAGGACTATAGTTTGGACCTGGCTCTACAGGATACAAAGCAGGAAAGATATAATAATAATAATAATAATAATAATAATAATAATAATAATAATAATAATAATAATAATAATAATAATAATAAACGATAAACATTTTGGTTGTCACTGTGGTGCAATAAAGTTTCAATCTTCTTAAATGGGCCATAACTGACTTTAAGGGAATGGATGCCAGAACGAGAAATCTTCTCACTTGCCACTGCATGCATCATCCTAAAGCTGACGTTGATCATCTGTATGTTACCAGATCCGAAGGAAGTAGAGGATTAGTTCAACTAGAACTGTCTTACAAAACCATTAACATCGGTCTTCAACGACACCCGGAAACTGCGGAAGACTGGATTTGTGTCAAAGATCATGAAAGAAATAAGAAACTTTATTCAGTAATAAAGGAAACCAACAAACTCAAAAGGGAATTTCAAGTGGATGAAGAAGTGAAAATACACCGACTGCAGAGACAAAGAAGCTAAAAATGTAAGGAAAAGCAAATACAATCTACGAAATGCAGAAACGATGGAAAGATAAGCCTCTTCTTGGTCATTACTCGGCCCGCACCACACAAGCCGATGTAGTGAAACCCCGTACGCATCAGTGTTTCGTAATGCTGAAGTCTTCAACCGAAGGTTTTTTTTTTCTTGCTTCACAGGGCCAGTGATTGCTAACTAGAAATAACCAAGCACACATAATGAGTAATTGTTTTGACCCCAAATGCAGATTCTGTGATAAATATCCAAAAACAATTAACTATCTTGTATCAGGTTGCACGGCGTTAGCACCCACTGAATATAAATCTAGGCATGATAGAGTGGGCCAATGCTTGCACTGGAAAATATGCAACTTTTACGGGAAGGAAACTGCAAGAAACTGGTATGAACGTCACCCAGAGACGGTTACAGAGACAGGAAATGTAATAATTTTATGGGACTTCACAACACGCACTGACAGAACAATCAAAGCTAATCGTCCAGACATTGTAATCAAAGACCACAAAAGAGAACGTTTCTTATTGACATGGCTGTCAAAAAAGAAAATCTATCAAAATACAATGATCTTGAAGTGGAAATCTAAAAAAATGCGGCATATGTGTACATCATGGATTCCTGGAAGCCCATGCCTTAAAAAAACACAAAAGATTGTCCTCACAAGTACAGCTCACACATTACGAAGAGCTTTATCTTCGTGAAATGTGTTTGATCTTAGTTTATTTTTCTTATTTTCTGTTTTTACAAAACTGATCAGTGGAAAATGTCATGAAGCCCTTTCTGAGCTTAGGTCTCTGGTTGGGACCCGGAAGGAAATGAGTATACACTAGAAATCAAATGAATAATAATAATCATAATAATAATAATAATAAAATCGAAATCTCGAAAATGTAGCACATGGGAACATCAAAAATACCTGTTGTAGTTGGATCCCACGGATTGGTTGGAAAAGATTCCAGTAGACTCATTGAAGGGATTCCTGGAAGTTCATGTCTTAAAGAAATAAAAAAAAATATATTGTTCTCATGAGTACAGCTCACAGCTTACGATGGGCTTATCTATGTAAAATGTGTGTGTGTGTGTGTGTGTGTGTGTGTGTGTGTGTGTGTGTGTGTTTTAATTGGTCAGTGGAAAATGTCACGATGACATTTCTGAGATTAGGTTTCTGGGTGGAACCCGGAAATAAATGTGTACCAGAAATCAAAGGAAATAATAATAATTATTATTATTATTATTATTATTATTATTATTATTATTATTATTGTTGTTGTTATTATGAGACTGCAAACAAAAAAGTGCCTCCTTATTGATACGGCAGTCGCTGCAGACTCCAATGCATCTTTGAAAATCTTTAAAAAGCTATCAAAATACAAGGCTTCTGGTTGGGACACGAAAGGAAATGAGTATGCAACAGAAATTCAAGGAAATAATAATAATAATAATAATAATAATAATAATAATAATAATAATAATAATAATCTGTTCCCTCTCATTATGACAGCTTCTGTTCCTAAATCTTACACACCAAGAAAACCCCTTGTACCCTAGTGGCTTTACTGCCTTACATGGGGTGAAACCTGTTAAAAAATAAAATAATAATAATATATTATTATTATTATTATTATTTATATATTCCATTTATTTTGTGTCTATTTGGTTCCAAATTTTCTCCTTTGGAATATCGTTTATGATATGGGTGTTGATACCGTTGAATAGGTTATCCGATTCTCTCTATATATATAAGAACTTTAAAAATATGGAAAAATAAATTTCGGCATTTCTCTGAAGAACATTCCACACACAAACAAACCGAATTATTTCGTTAAACTTTTGCAAAAAACAGATAAATTAATAAGACGAATGAGATGGAAAGCATTCTTCTTCCGACGAGGGAATAACTTAACTAAAAAAGAACATGAATTTTATGGCCTTAAAAGTAAAAATGTTGCACCATTTAACAAAAAGCTATATGAATTGGAAAAGGACCTAATCAATAACATCTTTCAAAAAAAAAGGAAAGTAACTTCCAGTAACATCTAGAGCGAATAGTTAAAAGCATCAACGATAGTGATGAAATACTCGTTAAATCCGACAAAACGGGAAACTTCTACAAATTGACGGCCGACGACTACAACAAATTAATTTTTAAAAAAATTAACTAGGTCTTACAAAAAAGCTTATAACAACAACATAAATCTGGTAGATAGTATTAACAGAAGTAGTAAAATTATTACTGATAATTTAAAAATAAGCGATCGAGTAGGCAAAATTGCTTAAAACGAATGCTACATCAATCTTAAGGACCTTACTACTAGAATGATTAACCCAACCTGACCTGACATCGGAAAGATAAGCAAAAGAATCCTAGAAAGGATTACTAGGCAAATTAAAATCCACCTTGGATTAACACTCTTGATTAATAGCAAATACGTCATAAATTGGTTTACCAGTATAAACAATAAGCCTGATTGCATCCTTATACTGTTCGATACTGTGGATTATTACCAGTCAATATCAAGAGATCTATTCACGACTTCCCTGGAATTTGCTGCAGTATATTCAGACCTAACAAAAGAAGAAATGAATATAATTCTTAGTGCAAAAAAATCTGTCCTCATTCATAATGGGGACCAATGGATTAAAAACAGTGATGACCATTTTGACATCACCATGGGATCTTTAGACTCTGCAGAGTCTTCTGACCTTGTCGGTCTATTTATACTATACAACCTAACCGCGCACCGTGAATTAGACATTAAGGACATCAGGTTATACAGAGATGATGGGATCATGATAGTGAGGAGTTCCACAAATTTTAAAATAGATAAAATTAGAAAGATAATATAGAATGAATTCAGAAAATTAAATTTAAAAACTACAGTCAATACTAAATTGAAAAGGGTAAACTTCCTCGACGAAACTGTAAGACTTAATGAAGATTTACAAAAAAAACTGACGCTAACCCCTTGTATGTACACCCTAAGTCAAACCACCCTCCATCTATAATTAATCATATACCCTCATTAATAGAGAAAAGAATCAGCATGAACGCCGCTAATAAAGTAATATTCCAACAAAACAGTAATTTTCATTACACAGCTTTACAAAATAGCGGATATAAAAACGCTAACATCAGTTATAGAAACAATAGTACTGACCAGAAGAAAAACAGAAAAAGAAAAATCATTTGGTATACCCCTCCGTTCAACCAAATTGTAAGTATTAAGCTAGGACATAAATTCCTAGGTTAAATTGAAAAACACTTTCCTACTAATAGCACGCTTAGCAAGATCTCTAATAAAAACACCTTAAAATTAAGTTACAGTTACGCTGAAAATCTAGAAAAAGAATAATAAAAAACATAATAATAAATTCCTGGACAAACACGCATTCCAAAATAGTATTAATAAAAACCCTAAACTAAAATTAGACAAAAATTATGAAAAATTATGTGATTGTAGAAACCCTGAAAATTACCCGTTGGAAAATAAATGCCGCATAAAATCTGTAGTATACCAATGCACTCTCATCCATTGGGAGTCCTAACACTGAAAAGATATATATAGGTTTCACGAAAAATGATTTTAAAATTAGATGGAGATAACACAAAAGCTCCTTCAATAATATTAGAAATAGAAATCAGACATCCCTATCCAAATATTTTTGGCATTTAAAAGAAATGAATAAAACACCAAAAGTAAAATAGAAAATAATAAATAGAACAAAAACTTGTAAAACCTGGGATGACACATGCCATTTATGCCTACATGAAAAACTACACATGATTAAGTTTCTAAATAATGAAAATTCATTAAACCATAACCATGAATTAACGTTTTTTTTTGCTGACATCAACAAATTTTCGCATTAAATAATTAGCATAAATAAATTTAAATTTCATAGTCTAATAAAAGGATTAAAAGCTTAACCCAATCATAAGATAATAAACCCTTTATGAAGTCGTCAAAAAACAAATTGTAGTTCAATACGACGTATTTATATACAAACAACCCTTTTAGGAAAAAAAAACTTAAACAGTTAACAATGTAGTAATAACGCATAACACCAGTAACTCTGTCGCTGAAGCAGACTAGATGATATGTGTATAATGAATGTCACCATTCGCTTTAATTT